>WBMZ01007364.1:0-163220 GCA_013400975.1 Atrichornis clamosus
CGGCGGCGGCGGGAGGCGCCCGCGGGCTGAGGGGCGGGGGGACGGCGCGGTGCGATCCGCCGTGAGGGGCTCGCCTGGCGCGGGGTGTCCCGCGGCCTCTCCTGGGGCTGGGGCTAAGGGACTCGGGGAGGGCCCGGGCGCTGGGGGGCTCGGTCGGGACGCGGGGCGGCCTGAGCCGCGGGGCCGGAGCAGGGTCTGCGAGCCCGAGCTCGGGAGGCTCCGTAGCTCGGCGAGGAGAACTCTCCGGGAGTGCCGGGAGGGGAAAAGAGACCCCGGGAAAGAAAAAGAGACGCTGGCGATGCCTTCTGGAGTGGTCCGAGGTGTCGTAGGGCGGCGGTGGGGAGAGAGGCGGCCGCGAAGGGGCCTCAGGTGTCTCTCCCCGGTTGGACTTCGAGGGGCGAAAGTGTCTTAAGTCTTTGGACCCAAAATTGGACAATTTGCCCTCCAAATGCAGTGAGCGATGCCTTTTCTGACGGAGAGGGGAGAGCACAGTGTGAGAAGTTGTTTTGCTCAGCTGACAGCCCTAGAGGAGTCTGTGGTGATGTTTAACCAGTGCCTGCGGGGAAGGTGAATGTCGGGGCTCGGCAGCGCTGGCCCCGGTTCTCCAGCCAGAGGGTGGTGCAGCTCCCTTTTGATTGCTGGAATGTATATTTTTTATATGGAATCTTATTTTTTAATATATATTTTCCTGCTGATTATTAATTCTTTCTACTGGATATGTGTGCACTTTCTTGAAAAGTAGGATAGAATTGTTTGTTTTTACTTTTAACATCTGATTTTTTAGCAGTATATTCCTTAGGTTGTTGTCTAAAATAAATGATTTTACATTAGTGTGTACACTTGAGGGGTTGTTTCACTCTTGGAAAAAACACCACTTCAAGGATCTAGAAAATGGTTGGACTGTCTTATTTTAGTAGTATTAATTATCATTTGTTATTTTGCACTAAATAGATTTGGTATTGAATAATAACATTAATACATCTATTTTTTTTTCCTGAAGTGCTTCAAATCTCCAGTTGGGAAAGTAAAGCCCAGTCTTACTAACTCTTTTCACATGCTTCCCATTAAGCACGAGGCTGTAATCGCTCTGATTTGTAATTTTTGTACATTTCAGATCAAGCTGTGGTGCCTAAAGTTTTTTTTCCTTTCCTCATTATCTTGAATCAAATCTCATCCTCACTGCAATCATCCTGAACTTCTGTCACTGGCTTCAGTCAGATTGCTTATAATTGAGGTGTTATTCCTGGTGTTCTCTCAGTACTTACTAAGATCTAAGGCAATAAAAACCAAGGCATTGGATATTTCAGTGTCAGAACAGCTTCTAAAGGAGAAAATTTAAAGCAGCTGGCAGGACTGGTCAGAAGTGCCAAAGGCTGCAAAGACTCACGACAACTAGTTCAGTCTGAGAGCTCCAATTGTGCATAAAAGAACAAGGGGATAAAATGGAGTTTGAATTTTGTGTATTCTTGTTCAGTTTTATCTAGGTATGAAAACCAGATCACTCTTTTGTCAGACTACTTAGAAGAATTTCCAGAAACTGATGAGCCAGTGTGGATTTTAGGAAGGCAACACCACCTAAACACAGGTATCTGTAGAATTAAAGTATCTGTATCATCTGTAGAATATTCATAGATTCACATGCAGCAGCAGCTCCTGATTTCCTTATGTTCTCTAAATGTCTCATGAGGGAATTTTGTTCTTCATCAATGAGACAACAACTGTAAGCAGTGGAATTCCTCTTGTACAGAAACCAGAACCAAAACCAATGTGCTTCCAACTGTAATCCATGCAATGTGATCATACTCATAGCAAAGGCTCTCAGATATGAGCCTGGTCACTTCCCAACATCAGCTGCCTCAGAAATAAAAAAATAACTTTTGGGAAATGTTCAGCATTACTAATGTAATTTTCCCATGAGGAATGCTGTCTGCAGCCTGTTACTTGCAACTAAAATGATATTTCAAAGTAATAATAGTAAATTAATCAGTAGTACATACTGTATTTCGATGAAGGTAAATACATGACCTAATAGTTATAGCATAGCGACGTGTTTATATGAAAATAAGATTTCAGAAATGAGTTTTGTTCCTTGGGGAGAAGACAGGGGCATCCTTCTGGGTCAGGTGTCAAAGACAGTGGCCACCAATGCAGGCGTGGTGTTCAGGACAGCCGAGAGTGCTGCATGCAGCCTTGATCAGCTGGAGAATCCTTTGGAAAAGTCAGTCAGTCTGAGCCACAGCTAAGGGAAAATGCAGCAAATAGGATTCTTAAGCATTCTTCAGAGCCTTTGGGAGAATTCTGTAAGTGCGTGTGTTTAGGCAAACAAAAAAAAATTGAGAGAATTAAATTTAATGTTATTCACCTTTTCTTAAAATTACTTTGTATTGGCTTAGGAGGTAATGTATAATTCCATGTTGGTTTGCATGTAGAAATTCTTAACCTGCTTTACCAGTTCTTTCCTGAGGACATAGTTCTCCAGAGTTGTTTCTTTCAGACTGGGCATAGTCATTCCAAGCACCTTGTAAAACTTCATTGGCTAATAATTATTTCATCCTTAATAAGTTAACTTTAATTAGCAGTCTGCAAAAGCTCTCTGTGTTTCAACTGCTAAAAATGTTTTAAGCGTTAAGGGTCTTGTATGTAAAAGCTAAAAGGAGCCTTCCATGCACTCTTTATATTGACTGTATAAGCATAACTTGAATTTTTCAGTTTTAAAAGTCTGTTTTAATAATTTCTTTCCTCTTAAAATTATTCCAGACAAATCTAAGTTATTGTTGGATATAAGTGCTCGTCTCTGGTTTACGTATAGAAGAAAGTTTTCACCTATTGGTGAGTATGCAGCAGTGCAGCTGCCTGGTTATGGATTAGCAGGATTAGTGATGGTGTTGGGGACTGAAAAGTTCTTTTTATAGTATTAGAACATTTTGAACATAATTTTAACTGTTTGTGCAAACAAAAGATTAAAGCTATTAAAAACAATATTTGCTTGTACCTGTATATAATCAGGTCTTCATGTTCGTAGGCCAAACAGAAAAGTTACGCCAGCACTGTGGAAAGAAAAGAGGTTGCCTTAATCCATAGGACAGTTGTTAGGGATTTAACTGAAGTTTTCTTGGAGGCTGTGCTCCGTGTAAAGCCCACGTTGACTGTCAGGATCTCTGTTACCAGGAGGCACGGGCCCCTCGTCCGACGCGGGCTGGGGATGTATGCTGCGCTGTGGGCAGATGATGCTGGCCCAGGCACTGATCTGCAGACATTTAGGAAGAGGTGAGTACAGCTGATGAGGCACCTTCTGTGTTATTTGGAGACTGTTTAATTTTTGTTGTAGTTTTCCATAAAAGCATAAAACCTAAATTTATTAATTAAAATTTCTCTGATGCCCTGATAGAAATTACTAGTGAACTATTTTTGTCTGACGGGGTAAAATCATGCCAGCCTTACGTAGAGAAATAAAAATAGAGGGAGGACAAAAAGGGAATCTCACTCTTGTTATTTTATAAATCTTTTAGAGGAATACCCAAGTTGAAGCCAAGGGAGAACTTGCTGCTCTGGGTTGGAGCTCTTCCCCTCCTTTCATTACTTACAATAGCCACCAAAATGCTGGCCCAAGGTGATGGTGTGAATAGTGATATAATGACAGACACCACACAGAGTACTTCACAAACCACTCACCCATCATCAGCCTAAATCCAAACCCCGCAGCAGATCCCATTAGTGCCTGCTCTTAATCCTGTATCAACACCTCACATCCCAGGGTCATGAGTGAGTGTCATAGTTCTGCTCTATGTGTCACTCCTCTGTTAATTAAGTTATTATGGTTGGGTCTGTGATCCTTATGCTATTTTGCCATAGTTTCTGTGGCAGCATGATTTGTGGATTTACCACTTTAATAACTGAATCCACAGAAGGATTTATCCACTTGAATAACTGAATTTACAGAATGGAAGTGCAAAGATTTAACTGAAGGAGTAGGTAAACTAACAAATTACCTGAGAAAAACTAGAACTTGAACTTGCAGTATGGATCTAAACAGCATCAGCCCTTTGTATGTGCTTCTCTGTCAGTAGATGTGAGGTAACTACCTCACGTTTGAAGCAGGAGCTTACATGGCAAAACCATGGTTTGGATTTTGCTGTAGGAGAGGGCCAGCATTGTGTTTGCACTTTGTTTTATGAATCTTACTATCCTGCAAATGCTTATAAATCTAACATAGTCCAAACAGAACAGATAGTTTTAAACAGACTTGGAAGGTCACATAGAGCAATAGCTATCAATTATCAGCAGTGATCACTCAGGATATACTTGCAGTTGGCGTTTTTATTTTAGTTCCCCAGTTTTCACAGTCTAGCCTGTGATGGTAAAGGACAGCTTGATAATAAATGACAAGCTGTGACTTCTAGGATCTCTAAATAAAATGTAAATATTAGAGCTGGATTGTCTCTTAACATCTCATTGTATGGCTTTCTGCCATCTAGAAAGTTGATCAGTATGATGGAAACATTATTATTTCTTAATCTGTGTAACTTTTTTATAGTAAGATTGGCAATGGGAAAAACACAAAAAACAACCAGAAGAATATCATAGAATCTTACAGTGCTTCCTAGATAGAAAAGATTGCTGTTATTCCATCCACCAAATGGGTAAGAACACATATCAACTTCTATTTGTCCACTGAAATTCCTACTGTGTTGAAACTTTCTTATTTGAAAGAAGTTACTAAAAATTTTAGAAAGGTAATTATGAAGACAATGTATATATTTACATGTAAATAAAAATGCATGCAAATGGGTACAAAGTATAATAATTCAGAAATGTTACTTGACTACCTCTAAATAAGTCTGTTTGCTAGAATCTAGCTTTTGATAAAGTATGCAAGTTTTGGGTACCAGGGTTGGTAGTATTAAAATAGACAGTGACAAAGGTTATTGCTGTAATTTGTAAGGAGATATTTATAATTCTCATTACAGTTTAGGAACTTTTTGTAAAGGAACTAGCAGTCATCAAGATTTGAAAGAGCATAGATTGAGAAAATAAATCTTGTAGCTAAATACAGCTTGCAATTGCTCTAGAATGTATGTCAGAATATTAGTAGGCCATGCTACTCGACATATACTGTGACTAGCCTCTCTGTGGTCTTTTTCTGTGTGTGTTTTCCCTTATAAAAACAGCGCAGATGGGTGTTGGAGAGGGGAAGTCCATTGGAGAATGGTTTGGACCAAATACAGTTGCTCAAGTACTGAAGTAAGTCACTGTGCCGCGGCTCCCTCGGAACGTGCTCCTGGACACCACTGAGGCCCCAGGGGCAGGGGCAAAGGATGAGCTCGTTCCCTCTCTCTCAGTCAGGAATTCCTGTGCCATGTGTTTGCAAGCACACTGCAGCCCGTGGTGTAGCCCAGCGGGCAAGTAGTGAGTTGGGATTGGGTGAGTTCCAAATTTCAATATACCAAGAGTCTGGGGAGGACCTGCAGAAAGGGCTCTTTGGTTACGCTGTCAGCATGCCCGAACCTTGGTAGACACCTGGAAGGAATATGCATTCCTTGCCACAAAGTGGCACAGCTTTGGCAGGTCAGGAGTGCCACTGTGCAGATTAGAGCAGTGCTTTGAAGGCTTGGAGCAAAGCCATCCAGGCCAGGGAGGGAACTGAACTGAAGTTCTCTGCTGTCTGAGCTGCAGTGCTGCCTGAGGCTGCTGTATGAAACATGGAACCCCCTCCTAAGCCACACTTAAAGAGTTGACTTGGCTCCATTTCTCAGGAATAGGTGGAGGTGCCAGATCTCAGGTCCTGCTAGACTGCAGGTCCTGGGTGCCATTTGCTGCAGCCTTGGGAGAGACACGTTCTGGAGAGAGAGATGAGCTAAAGGCTGTCTGGCCTCCAGCTCCTTTCCCTTACAAATTCTTCATGACTCACACGTCAGTTTTTTAGACTTATTTTAGACAACTGACTCTGCCTGTGCAGCCTAAGAGTTCCCTTCCCCAGGGTTTTGGATGTCACACAAGTGGACAGAAATGTGTGTGCTATAATGGCCCTTCCTAACTTTCAGGTGCCAAAACCTTTAGCTGCTCTGGCTTTTAATGACCTAAGTGTGCTGTCTGCACATGCACAGAAATAGTTCCATGGAGTTTAGTGGAACTTCTTAAACACAAAGTAATGTGAAAAACTGGCATAGGAATTTTTACCTTCTTTACATGATGTCAGGCACCATGGGCAGGATCCCACTGCAGAGGCTATTAATTGCAATAAAAAGTAATAAACCTAATTATGTGGTTGAGCTGTTACTATCCCTGCATTTGGCAAAAGGACAAAACAGTTTTCACATGGTAAAGTGTGTGTGCTTTTCCTGGAACCACTCAGTATTTATTTTTTTCTAAATATATTAAACACTAAATATTCAAAGTTATCTTTTTATTACATGGAAACTTAAAAAAAACCACAGCAAATACGTTTTTTCAAAGAAACAGGTTTTTTATTCAAGAACCATTTAACTATCCTGAGTTAAAAGCTACCCTCTTGGTCCTAATTAGCTTTTATTAATTACTACCTTTATGTTTTCTAGGAAGCTTGCTTTATTTGATGAATGGAACTCGTTAGCAGTTTATGTATCTATGGACAATACAGTGGTTATCGAAGACATCAGTAAGTGAAACAAAAGTTTTTCCAGGACTGCTTTAGTGTCTTAGCAGATCTTACAAGCTCATGGCAAATTTAATTGTTTGGAAAAACTACTTCCAGCAGCATTAGGGTGGTGGTTGCCCTTGATGGTCTTAAAGGTATTTTCAAGCCTAAATGATTTGATGATTCTGTGATTATTTCTTTGGTTACAGTTTCTGATTTGACTCCACTCTCCTGAATGTATCTAAATATGAACAAAATCTTGGAACCATCCCTATTTGTTCCCAGGGTAAGAAAAGGAATAAAGGAAATGGATACTCAGGTTTTGGGTTTCCAAAACTAAAGTTAGCACAGAAGAGTGAGACATTTTTGGTGACCAGCTTACATACCATGCAGATGACATGGTGAAGTTTGGTCTGTGCTACCTAAAGTCCCATCAAGCAATGGAATGAAGTTGCAGTATGTCAAAATACAGAGAATTGCTTGTAAGACAGTTTGCCAGAGATCTGCTTTTGTCAGGCAAAAGGGAAATGAGGGGCAGATCCTAGAGAAACGTGGTCAATTTTCAGTTGTAAGAAGGGTGGGCTTACAAGTGGTATTTAGACACAGCCTGGTTCTATTTTAGTCCCTACTTCTGCTTATGTCTACATCACTGGAAGTGAAGAGTTCCCTGAAGAATTTCTAGTGCTTCATCCCTGCTATATCATTTCCCAGGCAAAGTTTGACAGCATTAATACTGCGAGTAGTAAATGTAAAACTTCAGTCTTAAATATTCATACCCTCATTTATCTCTTGTCTCACTAATGTGCCAGCACATACTGTGACTGCCAGAATTACTTCTACTAAATAGTTAAGATTTCCATGCCCTGCTCCTTTTGTCTTAAAACAGGAGCTCTATAAAGCTGTCCGGAAAAGTAGTTTTATTCATGATTGAGAGGAAGATCTGCTCTGTGTTCCTGTGTGCATTCACTGATTTGTTTTCATTCCCCCAGAGAAGATGTGCTGGTCCCCTGCCCAGAGCGGCGGCGTTGCCCACAGCAGTGCACATTTGCACAGAAGTGCTCTTGGCCAAAACAAGAACACAGCAGGATTGTGCCCAGGCTGGAAGCCCCTCTTGCTCATTATCCCTCTCCGGCTAGGGATAAATCACATCAATCCAGTGTATATTGATGCGTTTAAAGTAAGGGTTTCTTCAGTGAATTGTTTGTGTATGTGAAAAAAGTTCAGGTATTTGTTGTATCAGTAAACAAATCAATTTAATTTTTCTCTCTTTGGACTCCTAGGAATGCTTTAAGATGCCACAGTCTTTGGGAGCATTAGGAGGGAAACCCAATAATGCCTATTATTTTATAGGATTTTTAGGTAAGGAAGAAAGAAACTTACTCCAAATATCCATATGATCAAAAGAGACATGGTTTTCTTTGGGAAGGGGAAATAGTAAGCAGTTTAAGCATGAGAATGGAAAATAAGATACATACCTCAGACACTTCAGGAACAGTATGAGACCATCCTTATCAGAACAGAAAAGGAGCAGCAAAGCTTGACATAGAAGTAAGGAATGATAGAGGCAAGAACAAGACACTAGGAAAAGTTGATAGCATTCAACAAATGTCAGATATCACTGCTGCTTAAATACAGAACTTTTCCTAATCATTAATACTTTCTAGTGAAGGGTGTCTTGTTTTATTCTTTTGCATCATGGTTTTCTTATATTATTTTCTCATATTTTTCCTCATATCAGTGTGTCTTTCACCTTTTTCCACCTCTTCCTTCATTAATGCAGTAGTTGGTACTAGATTCAGTCTTTCAGATTTCAGCCTGATTTGACCCGTAACTTCTTGGATATTTTGTTCTTTCTTTTGTAAAACCTGAGCTAGTTTAGACAGACTTATTTGTTCCAATTTCTGAGTGAGTGCCTAATGGGATTACAGATTGCATTTGTGGTCATCCTGTATCTTTGATCTGTGGAATGTTAGGGATTACAACAGTTGAGATTTTTTAAAAATGTGCTGGACCTCACATAGATAAAGGAAGGTATGTGACAAAGGTAGAACAACCGTCCAGAGAATCTACCTTAAAAGGTAACAATGGAAAATTATACTAAATGCTCTGTGGGATACTATTGTGCCTGGCTTTCCAATTCTCCTAATGACTCCCTAGCTAGAAGGTTGAGATGTGGACTGTGTTGATAATCCAATTTGTGTTTTACAACTCTGGATGGACTAAATGCTTATTTACCACCACACGGATTTTACCCCTCCAGGCAATGAGCTGATCTACTTGGACCCTCACACCACTCAGAGTTTTGTAGATTCAGAAGAAAATGGCACAGTCGATGACGAGAGCTTCCACTGCCAGCAAGCCCCCCACAGAATGAAGATCATGAATTTGGACCCTTCAGTAGCTTTAGTAGGTGTTAGGAAATAATAGATGTGTGTACTTTATTCAAAGCAATATCTCTCTGTGTTGATAAGGGTGGCAATGTTTTCTTGATCACAGGGCATTCTTCTGCAATCTAAAATTCAACACATGGTAGTTCATATATTAACTGTATAGGATACGTGAATTTTAGGTCAAGCAGGAGATCAACTGCTTGTATTCCTGGGAGCCAATTAAATTTGTTTCCTGGGCAATATCTACCTTTTCCAAGGCATAGTTTGCAAGTCAAAGCAAGGAATTGAACCAGGTTTCCTTATCTTATTCCATCACTACCATCTGTGCTTGGTAGCTGTGGAGAAGATTACCTGAGCTTAACTTGTTTTGTATAATTTACAAATCTTTAAATGAAATTACTTGTATAGGTCACAAGAATACTGTGGTAGTTGAAGAAATTCAATCTGACCCCATGCCAGTGTCTTTTGGTTGGGTTATGGGTGATTGTCACTTGAGATATAACCAATACATAGATACCACAGCATCTTTGCTCATTGACATACTGTATTTAATGCTACCATGTGTATTCTTTCCTTAGGGCTTCTTTTGCAAAGAAGAATGTGATTTTGATAACTGGTGTAGTCTTGTACAAAAGGTAATACTACTCTCTTTATTTGCTCTGTATGAAATCATAGATACTGTTCTTTTTTTCGTAATGGAAATTCCTTGCCTGCAAGTGAAACGATCCCCAGCGAAGGTGGCACTTATGATCAGGGTAAGCTGACACTGCTGTGTTGCTGATGGAGCTTGTTCAGCATTTTGCAGCCCTGAGCCCTGGCACTGGGAGCACAAGTACACGTACACCCTTCCTGAGTTTGTCTTTTTTTAGCAGTACTGCCTTACTGGCTGATACTTAAGTCATTTACTGAGAAATACAAGTTAAACTGCCATGTTGTCGCTATTTATTTATTTGTTTGCCTCCTGACCCTTATTTATTTTTTGACATAATATATTATTATGTGTTCTCTTAGTCCTTGGTACCACAAATGATCTGATTCTCTGAGTGTGGAATCCCTCCAGCTCCTGCTGAACTGTGGGATACACAGAAGGTGCTTGCTGCCACAGGGAAAAGACTTTAAGATATTTCTGCAAGCAATTGGGATACTGAGCAATAGGAATGTGAAGTAACACCAACCTAAAAGCATTTATTTAAAAAAAAAGGCTACAGAAAGCAGTTTGTAAATAACTGAAATAGAGGATATGATGTAGCTTACTTAGGAGGAGTGAAATGTGGCTTCAATAATAACTTGTTTCTCCTGATCAAAACCTATCATACAAAACCTGCTGGGTTTTTTTGAGCTGATAATCTGTCTTTTGTTCTCACTGATCAACATAAAACTTGAACACAGAGATCCATGCAAGTAGTTTTCTTTTAAAAGGCAGAAATGCATTCTTGGTGTCTGCTCCATGTAAGCAACATTATAGATGTATGAATATCAAACCTCATTATAACACATGGATAACTTGTAGGAGAGTTTAAGAGATCCATCTTCCAGGTGTGTTTTCAAGTAGGAAAATACTAGAGATGTATGAAACAATGCTTCATGGTGGCAGGTACCTGAAATAACAGGTATTTACTGTCTATCTGCATACAGCCTTTGTTCTTTGATAGTCATACAGAATTAAAAATCTTTTTAATTAAGCAGGCATTTTTTGTTTTGTATTCTGTCCTCAGGAGATTCTAAAGCAACAGAGCCTACGGATGTTTGAGCTGGTCCAGAAGCACCCACCACACTGGCCTCCTTTCATACCTCCAACCAAGCCAGAAGTGACAACCACAGGAGCAGGTCTGGTACCACTGAAAGTGCTGCTGGGCAGCACAGTGGTTCTCCTTGGCCAGTAGGAGAACCATCACAGGTGGAATAACTGGGCTTTCCTGAGGATCAAGCAATCACTGCATGATTAAAATGCCTTATTCTTACAGAATATCAGTTATCCAAACAGGCCATGTACAATTCACAAGTGTTAGCTCAATATATTTTTAAATCTTAGAAAATATTTCAAAGGCAGCATTCCAGAAGAGTAGGGGTTTTTTGTTTAGGGGATATTTTTGGTAAACAAAATCAGGCATGTCTTTGCATTCTAAATTGTCTAATTTATATTTTTTTTAGAACTCATTGAATCTACTGACAAGCTCTTTGAATTGGAAGAAGAATTTGAAATCCTGAGTGTATGAAGGAAACTGTGGTGACCCTTCTGAGTATTGAACATGTTGCTAATATTATTGCATTGACTTAAATTACACAGCCATGTTAGCCCCAAAGTGCCTGCAATCATGGATAACAGAGCACAAACACCTGGTAGCATCCAAAACTCCAACAGGGACAGTTCCTTCTGTCAGAGAGCTTCCCCAGATGGAAAGGCAGTGAAAGATTTTATCATAAGACCCTGAAAGGGAACGTCTTTTAATGTGTGTCTTTCTTGAAAACAAATGAACCTCTGAGATTAAGGCAAAAATAAGTCTGTCAATGGGCTGTATGTCTGGAGAAAGGGATAACACAAAATGGGTATTTCTTGCTCTCATATAATGCAATAGTTTAGTTCTTAAAGCAAAACAGTCTTCAGTTAGGGAGGATGTTTACTTCTATTCCCTCCCGTGGGCTGCATCATAGAAAAAAATGCATTGTCTTGTTTAAAAGATCAACTGGATCAGGAGAAAATTGTTTCCTTGTTAAATATTTTAACATGTATTTGAGCAACCACACTTTATTACAAAAATGTTTCTGTGAAAGGAACTATGTCTAACGTATACGTTTTGCAATAGCCTTCCTGTTTCTGGGAAATCTCAAGAGAAACAGGAGCCTCAAATAGTTGATATAGATCACAACCACTGTTATAGTTATGATATATTTCACCTTGACCTTAAAAGTTCAATCATTAAAACTTAGGCTGACTTTTCTTTTGGAGCTAAAGTGAGTCAAAGGTGGTTTAACTGTACCTTATTTATTTTAAAAAAGATTTACACAAGTTTCTCTGTTACTGCACTTTATCTGTGCATCTAATAAATTTCTTAAGCTTTTCATAGGTTGTATGCTGCTATATTTTGTTAATTTGTGTGAACTAAATATAACCCAGGTTATCTTAAAACTTAATATATAGGCATATGCAACTTAATTGTTGGGGTTTGACTTGTTGCCTTTTGAAGTCTGTTTTGGTAAAAGTGCCTTAATTCTCCAGGTTTATCAGAAGAGCTGGTACAGTTTTGTTTCTGAGACAGAGTTTCTCTCTAGCAGCTATAAGAAAACCAGCTCAGAATAAAGGCAAAGATCTCTTAATTCATTATACAGTTCCTTTTTACTATCAGACAGTCCCCATTATGATCATTTTGTCGTGATAGTGTAATGGACATGAATCGCACAGTTTCATCTTCAGCAATAAAGGAGAACATAGAGAAATCCTGAATGCTGTCTCCTCTCACTTGCACTTCTTGATCAGAGCCAGTGTGATTTCCAAGGAAATAGTCATGACCTGGTCATAGTTCATCTTGTTTGCCTTCAGTGTTTATTAGTCACAGTTTGGAAACTATACATGTAGGAAAAATATAATTTTCTTCCCCTCTCCATTGATCAGCTGCATGGGGTTTTTTTAAACAAAGCAGTTCTCCGTTAATACATGAACTTACTGTTCTTGTGACAGCAATTGCAGCTCTCTCCTCTCCACTGACAGAAATTAAGGTGAGCCCTTGCTCTGAAATGCTGAAACGCTTGAGCAGTACCTGCTAAAAAAATAATTAAAAATCCCCCAAGTGGAGAACCAAGTGGTTACTCCCCACACCACCCTTAGCTGTAGGGTAACTCTCTTCAGGAAGGAGCCTGGGCCCTGCAGAGCTCTTGAAGGACTCTGGGTGGGGTAAATGGATGCTGATGGCAGAAAGGCTGGTGATTGGAATTCCCACTCCTGCACCTGAGGGAGGGTGGCTGGTGGAACTGGATGGAAGTTTGGACAGGGACAGCACTGGAGCTGATTGCTGCAATAGAAGCAGTTCTCTAAAGACACTGGTGGTTAAAATGCATAAGGCTCTGATCCCAGGGGGGATGAGTTAACTGTGTTTGCATGTGTCCATGTTGAAAAGTAAAGCCAAGTCCCTGCAGATCCAACACCTGTTTTTATAGCACCACAGGAGCCCACTGGCTGAAAAATTCATTGTACTTTGCAATTGTACTTTATCTGCATGATTTTTCAAAAGTCATGGGCTTTGCTCTGTGCACACAAATGTTTTAAAGTTCCATGTGCATAACCCAGGATGTAAATCCAACATGGTCTGTTGCCAGGACAGCTAAGAAGTAGACTGGTTATCCTGCAGGAAAGGATTACTGTTGTGAGTGTTAAAATGCCTTAAAGATATTTGCAAAATACATCCAAAGCAGTTGCTGATCTTCCACAATTAGGAATAAGAGAGATGAAAGACCACATTGTCCCTCACAACTTCCCTGCCCATCTCCAGTGGGGTTCTGCGCCAGGAC
This sequence comes from Atrichornis clamosus, assembly GCA_013400975.1. Classification (NCBI taxonomy): domain Eukaryota; kingdom Metazoa; phylum Chordata; class Aves; order Passeriformes; family Menuridae; genus Atrichornis; species Atrichornis clamosus. Next base: position 13,507 of record WBMZ01007364.1, read on the forward strand.
TTGCAGAGCTCTCTGACCCCATCTACGAAGATAATAATGTGTTATGCAGGGAATCATCAGTAGAGGTGAAAGTATCATCTGTTTAAAATAGTGTCACAGTCATGCATTAATAATAATTTTCTGAATCATTTTATCTTAGAGATTTTTAAGCCAAGGTATTTGCAAGGCACTCCTTTGAAATGCCCTGGAATATCAACAGACAAGGATTTCAAACACTTCACTCCAGAAAGGTTAATAGTGGTAACAGTCCAACAGAATGAATTCATTATAGGTATAAGCATACTTTTGTAATGGCTTTCCCTCAAAATATACAAGGATAATCCAATTAGTGGCACTTCTCTTTAATTATGCCCTGAAGAAAAGCATGACTAGTTAACAGTGCGTACATTAGAAATACAATGTTTTAAACTAACAGCAATAAAGCCCAGAGGAAGCAGTGTACAACACATTGTGACTGTAGGAGTAAAAAATGTACATCCCATAACTGCTTACTCCTGTGTCTGCATAAGCTTATGCCATCGAGTAAAGGCTCTACTTTTCAAACACACACAGCTTGAATAATTACAAAATAAGTGTGCCAAGGCTGCCTCAGAAAGGAAGTTATGTTCATAGTAATCAAATGTTGGCTAATAAAGTGTGGCTGCATATCATTTGACTGCAAGGAGATAAGCACAGACCTTGAAGCCGACATTTTATCTGGAATATATTTCAATAGAAAGCTATGAAAAATGCTAGAGGTGTTTTGGCTTCATCTTCACATCAAAAATTGCATTTTTCATTAGTGTAGCTCTTTAAGGTCAACTGTGGATGTCAGTCTGGATTACAATTGATTACCTGTCACTGGAGGAAATAATGTCCCATCTGTGTAATAAGCAAAGCAAAACATTAATTTTTCAATTTTTCTAAGAAAATCAGTTATCAACCATTAGTGCATAGTGTTTCCAAGTCACCTACAATATACTGATACATTTTAGCTGGTTCTGTATTTCACAGGAGAATGAGTTTTCACTCTTGCACTAGACCAAGTACTGTTTGCAAAGACACTAGTTAAGCATAGCTTTGGAAAAGTCTCTCTGGATGATGTCTGGATGTGCTTCGGACAGAGTGGTGTGAGGTGTCAGCTGCTCTTCAGTCTGAATAAGGAACCTGCAGAGACCTTCTGAGGTAGCCATAAATGAGGGGAAAAAAACATTGAAATAAAAACATAGCACCACGTTTCATTTAAAAAGTGGCTTCAGAGCACTGGTCTTTCCCTTCTCTGTGCGCAGTCAAACTTCTGGACTCGAAACTTGATTTTTGTAGATTTCTGGCTGTCTTGATTCACCCATCAAACACACAAAATAGGTTTCTGAATTTACCCTTCTCCAATCAGTGATGTCTAACCTGGGGTAACAAGGGCTGTTACTGTAAGTGCCTTTCTGCTACTACAAGTTCTTCATGCACACCTGGCAGCGGCTGACCCGAGTCCGGAGCTGTCCTGCTTTCAGAGTCTCTGAGGGAGGAGCGCTGACAAACTGCTGCGACTGCTCCACCGTGGTCAGCCAGAAGCTGTACTTGTTGGCAAAGTAGTGGCACGTTCCCCGAGCACCATTGCACTCGATGAACGGAGTAGCTCGGAAATCCTCCAGGCAGGAACCGGGTGAGACGAGGGACTGGCCTCCCCCTTCCGCCCCCGCTGCAGTGTGCTGAAATAAAGGTGTGGGGTTAAGTGAGAGAATGGGAGGTAAACAGGGAAATTCCATTGCCAAAAGCAGGGAAGCAGGCAGACAAAACCCTGGCTATGTGTATCTGTCTCTCAATTGAGGGCTAGAAGCAAAAAAGCAAAGGAGCATGCTTAGGCTGAATATACAGGCCTGGTATAATGGAAAACCAGCTTTTCACTTGAAAGGTGGGAAAATTCGGAAACAATAATGCTGACATCTTGTTTTTCTAACAATCTTACACTAATGAGCTTCTGTGAGAGTGCAATGGAAAACTTTTTCCCCTGAGAAAGAGGATTAAGTCAATACTGTGGCTTAATTAATGTTTCCACATTTAAAGGTTTGAAGAACAAATATCTGTGGCTTTACAGAACTAAGGCAGCAGTGTTACCACCAAACCTGGTCAGGGCAGGTGCTAAACAGAACAGAGATACAGCAACTCTGCTGATGAAGAAATGCACTGGGGCAAGAAGAGAGAGGGCTCCAGGTTCCTGTAAGTAACTCTTAGAACAGGGTCTCAGTGACCTCGTCAAAGAGGAGATCTAGAAATGTTTAAAGCTGCCTTTGCACCAGCAGTAGTATCCTTACCATAAGGAAGGAGTATCCTATCCACAGGCTGCGCCAGCCCAGGGGGCACTGTGGGATGGTGATGTCCTGGCTGTGCACAGCCACAGCCTGGGAGGGTGCTTCACACACAGAGCACCGACTGATGTACTGTGGGATCTGGGTGCTGTCCACTGGCATCATGGGGATGGGAGCAGTGGTGGAGAGCCAGTAGGACTTGTCGTTTCGGCTGGCGTAGTAGCACACCTCATTGATGTTGCAGTAAATAAAAGGCATGGTGCTGAAGCGAGGCAAACAGGAGCCAGCAAAACCTGGAAAGATCGGAGAAGTGGTCGTGCCAAGCACCTGCCAGACACCCCAGCCCATACACAGCAACCATAGTGGTGAGGATGGCACGAGTGACACTGCTCCAGGGCAGATCTGGCCAAGCCTCTGCCACCACCTCTGCCACCACCCTCGGCGCTGCCAGGGAGGAGGCTCATTTGAAATGGGATTTTGGCCTGTGTTGTTCATCCCTGAGAGAATCTGTCAACTCACCAAGATCCTGGTTGTGTGACTTCTCCTGCCCCTCCACGTACAATAAGCTGTAGCCATCCCAGAGCTTATTCATTCCAATGGGACACGGAGGGATTTGATCTGACTGACTGTGCTTCACTAAAGTGTATCCAACGCCCACACTCCGACCAGGCATTCCCGGCAAACCAAGGGAACCCGGCTTCCCAGCAACACCTAAGAGACAGAGGAGGAGTCACTATGAGAGAACACAGTGTGGACACCAGCTGGCCCTACACCCCGTTTGGCTCTGCTGGCATTGCTCATGTCAGCCTTGTATAGTGAGGAGCCCAAGTTCGATGGTTGTTGTGTGAAAAACCAGACTCAGCAGTTCCAAAAGCAGTCATTTCACAGCACCACCCTCTCATTCCCTTCTTCATTTAATTTTCTTTCTTTGCCCAGCAACTCTGGCCAATGTGTTACATGTACCTCACAGTACAGCAATTCCGAGGACCTCAAAGCACCAACCAAAACCTAATTAATTCATTTTTGCTATAGCACTCTCCATGATATTCCTTCTCTTTCTCACTGTGCCTTTCCTCTACTGGCTGGTATCCAAGCCTCACAGCTGTGGTTACTGTGAATACTGTATCACTCTTTTAGATCTTCAAGACAATTCCCACATTCACAAGGCATTAAAACCAGGTGGTGTTCAGAATTGCACCTACAGAAACACCAGCAGTGACATCAACAAGGACACGTGACAGAACTTTCCTCATTGAAAATCAGATTTCCTTCATTGCGGATACAAAACACAAGATCACAGACATCCCCTGGTCTTCCTAAGGTACTTGGGTGTTGGGGAGGGTCTCTGCAGAAGCTGTAAGCAATCACAGTTCTACTGATTGCTTCTTTTTGATCTGTGCTCCCCAAATTACCTTCAAATCCCTGTGGTCCTGGGGCACCCGAAGGTCCTGGATCCCCAACTGTGCCAGGTGTTCCAGGTAAGCCATCACGTCCTTTCAAACCAGATCTTCCTGGCAGACCTTTTGGGCCTGAAATAAAATACAACTCTTAGTATTACTATTTCCTCATGCTAATGCCTTCACTCCAGGGGTCACATTCCAGAAGGGAAATAGGACGTCAGCAGTCATGCCAAGAGCTCAGCCTTCACCAGCTGTGGTTACAAACAACCACCTCCAAAAGAGACTCCACCTGACCTGATTGTCTGTTAAAGGATACTCAGGTGCAGCTGAGTATCACACACAGCTAAAAATGCAGCATTATATTTGTATGTATCATATTTGTATGCATTTTGACAGAATTCTTTCCTTAATTAAAAAACCCTGTAAACGTTCCTAATGCATTTGATAAAGTAGTGTTGTTTCTTCCAGAAGAACAGGATTTTGATGATTGGAGTGTACTTTTTACCTGGTTTTCCAGCTGGGCCCTGGAATCCAGGATCTCCATCAAAGCCAGGGACACCATCAATTCCTGGCAGACCAGGTAATCCTGCAGGGGCTGTGACTTCTTCTGGTTGTGGCGTTATTCCTGGAGCCCCTGGTCTGCCAGGGAGACCTGTACATGGGGCAAAGGATGTGTAAGTACCTCACAAAAAAAACCCCCACAGTTTTGATGCTAATCCTGACACAAAGGAGAAGAATGCAAAATTAAGACCACCTCTGTACATCAGCACTGGGTATCTTGTAAAAATTATGTCAAGCTCTTTCTAACTTATTTCAATCTCTAAGAAATTAAGACTCTCCCATATAATCCCATTAAGGGAGCTCTGACTGTCCTCAGCCCAAACCAGGTGCAATAAATGACAGCTTTTGAAATCCTCCAGCACTCACCTCGATGACCCATTTCACCTTTCAGCCCGGCATAACCAGGATCCCCCGGAGGCCCATCTTTACCTGGCATCCCCATCAGGCCAGGCTCACCTCTTACACCTGCAAAGACACACAGCTAAGACTGGGACTAAGCACAGGGTCCTGGTTCTGACTCACAGCTGAGGCTCTCACTGATGGCAGCAACAGCATTTTGGCTCCGAGATGGAGGGGACCACAACCTCAAGGAACTCTGTGCCCATTTTCAAATCCACAATGGCTGCAGAGCCTCGAGACAAGAATTTCCACTGCTACCTAACTTTATCAAAGGTACTCTTCCCCTTCCTTGGGTAACCCAGGGACAGTGTTTGGGGAATACACATCTTTTCTATTTGGAATCCATCTCTGTGCACAGCACAGAGGGATGGGGATTTGCCAGCCTACAAAGGCAGCAGACAGTTCTTCATCTGGCAGTGGTTTTCCATCCTTTCCTGGCTTTTGAGCTGTGTGGTATCTCTGAAACCTTGCTCCTGGAGTCCCTGTGTGCAGCTGCCCTTTAGTATCCTTTGGTACAGACCAAAGAGAGAGCAACATGCTCCCTGCCTTAGCCCAGAACAACATCTCTGAACTCCTGCAATTCTCTTAGCCTCTTGTGGAGGCCCAAATCCACCACACTAATGCCTCTGAGCATACAGGACAGGTGGGATGAAACAGCATCTCCAGTCCTTGCCTAGAGAGCACATGCAAGCGGGTAACTGTGGTCAACAGGCACAGCACCATTGCAGGAGATACCATCTACTCAGGAAAAAGAGGAAAAAAATCATGAGGGACACATGGAGGAACACCCGGAGCTGGCCTCACTTTGCTGCTTTTGGAGTCAGCAGGTAAAATCTGCGTGAGGCAAAAGGGAAGACTGAGACATCAAAGTCAGCTGTTACACCTGAACGAGGCCACACCAACATGGCCTGACAGCCATTCCTACTGTCAACATGACAGCTGCCAAACCACACCCACGTCCTTTCAAGGCAAGGTTACCTTTGAATCCAGATGCTCCAGGGAGTCCGACTGGACCAGTGGGTCCCACATCACCCTTAATTCCTCGCAAGCCAAGAACACCAGGGAAACCTGGATTGCCTGTGTCACCTTGGTCAGAAGCCGGGCCAGGGGGCCCTCGTGGTCCTGGAGGACCTGGAAAACCTAGAGACAACAGAGTTAATTAGCAAAATCTACTCCTGGGGCAAAGTAAATGCTGGGGTTATGTGTCTTTCTAGAGTACAGTCATTGTTTGGGTGTCTAAATTTCCAAGGGCATCCTCCTCCTAAAGGAAAGGAACCAGACTTCACCTGCTTATGTCTGCCTAGGTCTCAAACCCTTTAATCCTTTTAACCACAGTAATCTAGCTCCAGATTCTGGGTCTGAGCTCAGCTTGCCCTAGCTAGCCTGGTGACTCATAAATTCCCTAGAAGAACAGTAGCTTCAAATCTTTGCCTGGAGGAAAAACAGGAATCTCAGCCTTTCTGACGAGGCTGTGAGGTACTGAATGGGTACCAGTGCCATCGTGACAAAGCTTCCAAACTGCACATACCTGAACTCCCATCAGTTCCCGGGAGGCCAGCATCTCCAGGTCTCCCACGTATATCAGACGGAAGAGAAGTTCCAGGTGTTCCTGGCAAGCCAGGCAGTCCCATAGGACCAGGAGGACCTAGAAAAAAAAACCAAAGTGAGGGAGGACCAAAAGTCTTCAGGGATCTTCACAGACATGGACAGAAGCAGTGGCTGAGGACCATTTATATTGAAGAGAACAAAGAGACATCTCACTGCACAAGGGGAAACAATACATACTGAGCTGCTCAGAAGAGGTACAGATACTTTCAGAAGTGTGTAACCAACTGTTTCTCAAACACCGAGGCACATCACAGATTTCACATTTACCTGTCAAACTTCTAACCACTTCTTGAGGCTTCAGGAGTTGTCCTTGGTAGTTCTGCTGACCACACAACCCATTAACCTGAGCTGCAACACATTCTGCTTCCAGAACATCAATATTTACCTGTGTCTCCTGATGAGCCTTTTGGTCCAGGGAATCCTGCAGCTCCTCTACCCAAGCCTGGAGAGCCTTCTTCACCCTTTGGACCTGGGAGACCTGCAGGTCCTTTCAGACCAGCTTCACTCAGACCTAATTAAACAGGGTTAACAAAGATAAGAGACCCTATTCAAATTGCCTTATAGCAGTCAAATTATCACACAAAATGAGTGGTAGTAAAAAATTAGCCATGTACTAATGTCTCTTCTGTTTTCAGTAGAGCAACTGAAAGAGATTTGGCACCTCACGTGTTACTCTGGCTGTGCAGAGTGAATTTAAACAATCTGTGAGATGCTGAGAGAAAAGCATATGACTGTTCTGGTCTCCCCACAAGCTCTTGCACAGGACTGGGAACAGAGCAGTCCTGTGACAGGATTTGCTGCCAGCCTGAATGCTGTGTCTCTCACGAGGACACAACAGAGACTCAAGCTTCTGGTCTTTAAATAACCTTGTGGGCTTCATGCTGCAGCACAAGGAGTTGTTTGCACAGACTGCTGCAGGAAGCACACAGGCACAAGTGGTGCAGGGCAGAGGCTCCCAGGAAAAGCTGCAGGGAGATGCTCAGCATGTCACTCTGGGAAGAGTAAACACTAAGCTGCTCTCTCAGGAAAATTGTGGATGATCTGTATGCTGTAAATCGTTACCTTTTGATAGAGAAAGTTTCAAACAAAGAAAACACAGGTATTGTTTGAGTTGTACATATGCAGACTGTCCATTTCCATGCATAAAACAGCTGCCACACATTTTAGGTGCTACTTTACAAGATGACTGTAACTAAACAAAACTTTTTGGTAAGGTCTTTCTCCACTTCTTTACATTTAGTAGAACACTGTTTGCAAAACAGAACCACATTCTATTTCATGTGATTAAAAGTATGAAAACAATCCAGCAAAGGCTTCCTAAAAGCACAATCTGGAAAATAATCGAAGAAATCAGCTTCTGATTTTACTGATGTCTTCCTTGAGCTCCATATAATGGAGGGCTCTGAAAAGCAGTACAGGTATATTTCATCTGTAAGTCCAACTCAAAGCAAGCATTTGGTGCTGTCCTGCTCAAATCAAACATCCATTAGAAATGGAAGAGTTTTATGATTTCACTCCATCAGTTTTCCAGCAGTGACACAGTCCTTCAGGAATTCAAGGAGAACCATCACTAGAAAAGCCTCTTCAACTCTGCAGAGTGCATCCTGTTCTTACTGGCATTGAAGAAGAATTTGTTCATGCACATTCAGTATTTTCTGAGGTTTTTCCTCAGGTCATAATTAAATCCAGAACTGGGTGAAATAGGGGAATTTTGTGGGAAACACTGCTCTGCGTTTCCCCTACTAGGACATTTCTACCACACATTTCCTTTACCTGGTGTTCCAGGAGATCCTTTTGTGCCTGGCAAGCCATTCAAACCATTTAAACCTGGAAATCCATGAAAGCCTGAGGAGACATTGGGAACACATAAATGAGCAAATAGGCAAGCAATCTAGTTAGGTGGAAATGCACAAGATGCTTCATGGAGAATACAACACAGAAGAGAAACCTGACACACAGGGGAACACAGAATGTAAAGTTTTTCTTCACACAAGAGCCCTTCATGGAAATTCTTCCCACTGCCCTGAGTTTTACCCTGAGTGAACACCCATCAAACCAAGTGAGAGCCCCTCCCTTTCCCACCATTCCTGTGCTCATTTCCAGCAGCTGGTGCCTGCACAGCATTGCCAGGAAGGAGCCACTTCCCACGCACAGCTGGCCCATCACGTGCTGCCTGCCACAGACACTTGGCCAAAATGCTGCTTTTCTGACCCAGCCTCTCCCTCCATGTGCAGGCCACGCAGATACCTTTAGGTCCTGCTGTTCCACGAGCTCCAGGGAACCCAACAGATCCGAGCTGTCCTGGAGGTCCTGGTGGTCCAGGGGCTCCTCTCAGCCCAGCATTTCCAGGGATTCCTAAAAGCAAGCACAAAAATATTCCTGCACAAGACATCACACCCAGGCTGAAACAGCTCACAACTCCACCTTACAGCTTCTGTTCCTGCACTTAACTCATAAGATGAGTGAATAAACTACCATTGAATTGAAGCTAAACCAGATCCAAATCTCTCCTCATACCACCACTAGGATCACACTTATCAAACTATTTATTTGATGGCTTTGTTTTAATCATAGCAATGACATTCTTCATCACTGACTAAGTAACACCTTGTAACAGTTCACACCCTGAGTAACTAATTACACTGCTTTTCAAATAAAACATTTCAATAACAACTTTCACCATTCTCTAACCTTTGATCTGGATAACTATTTGGGAATCTACCTGCTAATTACACCGTGACCCAAACACACCTGTAGCCATCTTTTTGGGTAGGTTTGGCTCTGGAGAGGGAACAGACAGAAGTGTTGCAATGAGAGAGCTGTGAAGAAGCTGCTACTGCTTGTAACTAACTGAAGTCTTCCCTATTTGTTAATGGAATTCCTTTAGGTTTCAGTTGTGCAGGATTCACCACATTTGACCAACAGGACAAGGTGACACCTTACATTACTGTCAAAGAAAATTCCCATCTTCTTGCCAACGTTCTTTTTAAAGCCTCAGCTGAGAGAGGCCAAACAGAGCTAAGGAAGCATCAAGGTGAGGTTGTCACAGTCACACCATGAGCTGCAGAACTTAGATGCCTACTCCAGTACCTGCTGGCCCTTCTTGGCCAAGATCTCCTGGACTGCCTTTGGGTCCATTCACCCCAGTGGTTCCTGGGTAGCCTGGTTCACCCTTGAGTCCTTCTCTCCCTCTCTCTCCTGGAAGGATAAAAACATATAGCACAAGTCAAACTGGAGGAAGAGGGTGAGAAACATGGTATGTTGAGGTTGCAGCACTAGTGTTTGCTCAGCCATCACCTGGGCCCTGGGCTGGACTCCCAGGGTGCCAAATACCAGCGCAAGCTCACAAGTGCCTCCTCAAGAAGTGGAGTGAACCCAGCATTAGAACTGAACTGGTCTCAGACATATTCATTATCATCCAGATTTGTGCCCCACTTGGATTGCAGACTCCTCAAATCTCACTTCCAGGAGAGGGCTAAAGTATTTAAATGTATCGATTACAAAACCACCCAAATTTGGCAATGCTAGCCCATTTAGTCTCTAGAATTCTGTATTCTTGAAGTGAACAATCAAGGGCTACCTTACCTGGAAATCCCGGGTCCCCTTGCTCTCCTTTTGGTCCAGCAATGCCAGGAACACCAACAGACTCTCCCTGGTCACCTGGAAAAGAAAGGAAAGGCCATCCTGTAACTGACTGTAGACAGCAGTTTCAGGGCTTGTTTATGAAAGTAAACCTTGCTGTACTTCAAATTCATGGAGCAAACAAAGAAACAGCAAGTGATGCACCTGAGTCTGAAAATGCTTACAACCAGCAACAGATGCAGACCCACTCATGCAAATGTGTAAGACAGACATTTACAGGTAATTCCACAATATCCTGCACTTTTGACATGAGAAGATGAAAGAAAAGGTGCCTCTTGCACTGTCCAACAGGCTTCACACAGTGCTGTGGCCAAACTTTCAAAGGACCGTAGAGTATTTAGTCTTGGGATGGTTCTTGTCTGAATGAAGGCCCTTACAAGGCAACTTGTATTTGGAGCCAGTCACTGGAGAGCCATGGACACTTCCAGAACAATTCTCATTCCTTTATGCCATTAGTATCAGGACTGTGTGGACTGAAAGGCCACGTACACTGTGAAAGATTTCTTACCCTTTGGGCCAGGGAGGCCAATAGGTCCTGGGAATCCAAGTGTTCCTGTGATGCCATCTGAACCCTGAAAAAAACCCAACCCAGCCAAAATTAGCCTTTGCTTTTTATTCTTGCTGCTCCAAGTTTGGGTCATGTGGCATAGAAGAACACAAAGATGTAGGAAGAAATACTATGTAAAGTGTCATTTAATGGTATGAGCCAAACAGAAACAATCTGGAAGTTTTGTAAGGAAAAATCCTGCCAGCTTCTGCTGCTTTGCTACAGAAGTACCAATTAAAACACTGGATTCTCTTAAGAGCACTCAGAGAAGATGAAGATGCTTAAGAAAGTATTTACCCTCTCTCCTGGCATTCCTGGAAATCCCATGATACCATGTGCACCCTTCTGTCCTGGCAGCCCAGGCTGTCCAGCTGGACCAGGGAAGCCTGGGTCACCATGAAGACCTCTCTCTTTGCTTGTTGACCCAACTGGACCAGGGACACCAGGCTGGCCACGGCTTCCTGGGATTCCTTTATCACCTGGGTAATACAGAAGAGTGTAATTTCATTTATATACAGACATTCAGCTCATTTGGATCAATTGACCTGTTACCCAAAGCTGCCCTTAAAGAGGAAGAAGGGATGGCATTACATCTGCAGAAAAACTGGTTTCTCAAAATTCAGAATTGCCATATGCAAATCTTGCTCGAATGTGAATGGCAGAACAGAAAACAGTAACTCTGCAGGCACTGCCAAAAGGACAGACCATGCTCCACTGACAAGTCCAGTTACTGAACAACTGATACTGACAACAAACTGCAATGTTGTGAAATACCTCTAGGTCCAGGGAATCCTCCAAGTCCAGCTAATCCAGGATCTCCTTTGTCTCCTTTGATTTGCAGTGCCTGTTCTAAAGTCCCAAGAGCAGGAAGACCTGGTGGACCTACATCACCTCTGTCACCTGAAGAAATAAAGAACCAGGAAATCTTCTTGCAAAATAATCTAGCAGATAAAAACAGAACTTCCATGTCTCCTGATGCAAATTCATCAGTAAGTGGTCTATTTGCCAAAGATGCTGAGCAAAGTATTGAAAAAGAAAAGAGTGCAGTACTTAGAAGCAAGATATCAGAGACATCACAGAACTGCCTCCCCAGTCCCTCTGCTGCACAGCCAACAAAAGCCATTCAGCTGTTTCTCACCTTTTTGACCCTGAAGTCCCACAACTCCAGGACTTCCTTTTCCTCCAGCTGTGCCAAGAGTTCCTTTAAACCCATTCACTCCAGGGACACCAGGCAGTCCTGGCATGCCAGGGAAGCCAAGCAGGCCAGAAGACCCTTTCTCACCTGCACAGAAAAGTTGAGAAATAGGAAGGGACCATCAGCCTCTCCTGCACACTGCACACCCACCTCAGGGGCAGGTAAAGGCTGCCTGGCTCTGGCCAATCACCCACATCTGGGTACTTAAACAAGCACACAGCACAAGCACAGCACTGCCACTTCTGTCACTGGTCTCCATTCAACCAGCACTTTTCAGTTCATCTTTGAGAGCCTGGTTCTGCTTCCAATGGAGATCAAACCAAATCAATTTCCAAGGCAGCAACATGCAGTTCCATAGTTCTACTGCTTTGTGTTGTTCTCTAAGTAACCAACTACTGCATTGGTGCTTAATGACCATACAATTTGTGAATTTTTACTTCCCATTTGATTTGTGCTCGATTCTCTCTCTTGTTTCTATAAATTTCATTCACTGTTCATAATTACTTCCAATTTTCTTGTCTTTCTATCTTGATTTACACAATCCTTTGTCCACAAGGGTCTAAGACCTTTAAGATAGATTTCCTTATGAACATTATTTGATAATTAAATCCATAATTTGTAACTCAGCAGCAAAACAAATGCATTACAACCCCAGGGGATTCATTCTCTTCTGGCAAATTGGGCCTAAAATCAGTATTAACAAGGTTATTTTTTTGTAGGCACAGCAATCTCTAGACTGAAACACATACCTTTTGGCCCAGAGAAACCTGGGCGTCCATCTTGACCAAAAGATCCAGGTGGCCCTAAGAATCCTCTTTCCCCAGGAGATCCTGGAGCACCATCAAGACCTGGGAAGCCTTTCATACCAGCAGGGCCTTGCGGACCTACGTCCCCAGTCACGCCTTTGACTCCAGGGAGTCCTGAATCAATACAAGAAAGAACTCAGTAGAGGATATAGCACAAACTAGGACAATCTGGGGCAGCTTCCCAAGCTCTTTAAACACAGCGCTGCTTTTAATGACAAATGGACCTTATGGCACATGCAGCCTACTAGGAGGCATAAAGCTTAGAACTGCAAAAGCATTAGTCATCTAACAATAAAATACCTACAGAGAGGGTTACTGCCTACGTCACTACACAACTGGCAAGAGTGAAACCCCTTATGATGTGTCTGTTTTTGACCACCAGGCACCGACCTGCAATGCACAGTCTTACCTTTACCATCAAGGCAGCTAAGCCAGAATGGGGAGCATCATTAATGCCAGCTTCTGCTCCCTACCTCATCCTCTGGATGAGCCAGAGATCAGCTGGAGAGGTTTGTTTTCACAAGTTCCTTCCCCACCTTGGTAGTTGAACTATACTTCTCAAGAGCAAATTGCTCACTGAAGCAACAAGCTGAGTGTGCTGTCACAAAACCAATACCATATACTATTTTGCCTCTAAATGTTTCCAGCTGAAGCTTTGTAATGGTTTACAATTTTAAACAAAGGTTCAAACCATTGAAAACAGAATGCTCAGATCCGAAGGAATGAAGAGAATGAAAAATCAGGTGGCTTCTGATCAGGTGGCTTCTGAAAAATTACATTTGCAGCAGTAGCACCCAATATTTGGTCATACGCAGGGCTTAAATGTTTTAAGCCACAACCCAGCATTTTTTTAAGCAGAAGATTAAAAAGCTGCCTTATTTAAGAAGACAAAGAAAATACACATTTAAAATCTCTGCATATTAGGGATTTCCTTATAGGTTCAATGCTTTATTACTGTCTGAGCATTCTCATTACAGTGGTTCTTTGCCTTCTGGTTTGATTAGCAATGATAAAGAGGTATCACCTATGGTCAATGCAATTCCTGTAGCATTAAAAGCTGGGTTGTTAGTCCATGAGCTTTTATGCTACACTGCATTTTCTCACCTTGACAGCCTATGTGAAGAACCCATAACCAAATAGTGTGACATCAGAAATGGAGAGTTGATGATAAATGGAATAGAAACATGGTGAAGGAAAAAACAGACAAAATACATAAACAGAAAGAACAAGGGTACAAAAGAAATTAATGATTCAGAGAGACAACAGCTGCAAAAAAAGTCATTATTTGGAGTTTATCATCCTAGCAATGGGAGGTTTCTAAAAACAGTTGAAGAGTCATATATGGTATACAGTCCATAAATGTAAAACAATAGAGAGGCAGAAGGAATGCTAATATTAAAATTTTTAAAAATGGAAAACGGTATGATTTTCCTCTCAAATGAGGTTACTGCTTTCATTCATTTATTGCCTCTGTACTTCAGCACTGTCATTCTACATGTCAGAAGAGCATGTTTATGTCCCAGAGTTATGTCCCAGACCATTACCTACCAATTCCCAGGTCTCTCTTTGCTTGTTTCTCAAGTCTTTCATATACTGTTATGAAACTCTTTAGTCAGTGCAGCCTGACAGATACTGCTATACTCAAGTGGTGAGTATTTTTCCCCCTTTAGTGAAGGGAAATAAATTTCTCTTCTGCCCCAGCAGAGAGAGAGACAGAGAAGATGAGTGCTTGTTCTGAGAAAGACAACAATTTTTCAATATAAATCACATTTCAAGCAACCTCACACATTAGAAATTGTCATGAAAATGAGAAATGAAGATTACTTAATGACACAGCCAGTATGTAAGAGCAAAGATGTTAAAACCATCAAGATATTTAAGATGCTTTCTTCCTTCTGCTGTACTTTGTGCAGCATTGGAGTAACATTTCTAGGCAGGAGATGCTCAGCAGTCAGAGGCAACAGGCTCAAATTCTGCACTTTATTACCCCTAAGCAGAGGTAGGAGCTCATTCTGAACAAATGCCAAACCTCTCCCACACTTCATCACTGCAGAGCTCAGCCCAGCTACTTGTCTTCATCTGAAAACATTACGTACCCTGTGCTCCTGCAAGGCCAGCTGACCCCAAGGGTCCTGGTTTTCCCTTAATGCCAAAAGGACCTCCAGGACCAGGAGGTCCCCGTGATCCAGGGACACCTGAATATCCTGGATGACCCTGTTCACCTTTAATACCCAGGAGGCCTGGTCTTCCATCAAGCCCTGGAAACAGAGAGGTGGGAGGTTACAGAACAAATAAAGCAAAATTCACACTTTTAATTAAAAAGTGAGTTTTAATAAAAGCCTTTGAGTAGCATTAGATTCTAAAAGAAAACCAGCAAATCACCATCTGTGAGCAGCTCAGTGGAGTTGCATTATCTTAAAGAGATTGGAAAAAGGAAAGGTCTTTGAAAGAAAAACTGTTTGCTGTTCCCAGATACAAGCAGTATCAGTGCTTACCTTTTGGTCCTGGAAATCCAATATCACCTGTAAGCCCTTTATCACCTGGAAGCCCAGGTCGGCCACGCTCTCCCAGGGCTCCACTCTCAGCACCAAATACATCTCCAGGAGCTCCTTTTATACCAGCTAAGCCTGAGGCACCCATTTTCCCAGGCAATCCATCTGTTCCATCCAGTCCTGGAAGTCCCTGTGACCCTTGCTCTCCTCGAGGTCCAGGGAAGCCTTAAAGAGAAAACCAGTAAAAGTCACTCAGCAGAAGTACAGAACATCTGCTTCCAATAGCATATCAAACAAAATCAACACTTAAAAAATTCCTATGCAAGAAAAATTGAAAAGTTACAAAATATTTCAGTACTGAATTAGAAACAATAATTGGTGACAGCAAGTGATGAAGCTGTTAAAAAGCTTTGGGGTTTCTTTTCCCCAAGAAAAGTATACTGTAGAAGTGTCTAGGTGCTGCAGCTACACAAAGCATTCCAAGCTTGGTTTCACTAGATGGCAGGTTAGGCAAAAGGACAAAAAGAGGAGGAAGATGGCCATTTCAGGCTACAGAAGGCAGTTTTTCACCACCACTATCAACCACAAAAGCTGTGAAGATGTTAAATTCATCACACCTCTCTTACTCTGCCCTCAGTGTAAGAAAACTTCCGGCACTGTGCAGCAGAAGACACTGGCATCCTTGGCACAAAAGCACTCTCCCTGTACCAGACAGACACTAAACTGGGCT
Source organism: Atrichornis clamosus (assembly GCA_013400975.1). Lineage (NCBI taxonomy): Eukaryota > Metazoa > Chordata > Aves > Passeriformes > Menuridae > Atrichornis > Atrichornis clamosus. The sequence continues at coordinate 29,169 of WBMZ01007364.1, forward strand.
GATGTGTGGATTTGTCACACTGCTCAGGGGTTATGTCAAGAAATCTGTGATCCCATAGAGATGACACCCTCCTTAATGCAATGAAAGACAAGAGATTTCTTCAGCCATATCCAGGTGGATACACAGCAACCCAGCTTAAGGAATCTTCCCTCATTGCCTCTGCTTACTGCTCTTTCTTTACACAACCATCAGAAATTCCCACAGCTACAATGTGTCCAAACACTGTGTACAGTGTGCCTTTACCAGAGGGCTTAAAATAAGTGTTACAGCAAATTTGTGGTTAACCTAAACTGGAACAAAGCACGTGGTGATAGTCTCTGGAGAAACAAACCATTGAGTGTCCTTTTCTCTCCCAGCAGCAATACAGTATTGTAGGCAGGCGATGAATACCTTGAACACTTTGTTTTCTCCCAAGCTGCCACCATTTGCTTGCATTTGCAAGGAGCACAGTGGAACTCTCAATGGACCACTATGAATGTACGAGGCAGAAGTGGCCTAGAAGGTCAGATAACTCTTTTGATAAAGTATTGTACACATTAATCAGACAGTAAAAAGAACTCCAGTAACTTCCCTCTTACCAGGTTCCCCTTGCAAGCCTATTATTCCTGGAGACCCTGGCTGTCCCTTAGACCCATGTAATCCAGGTTGGCCTGGAATGCCAGAAAAGCCTTTGCTGCCTTTGGTACCTAAGAGTAAAAATATATTAATTAATAATATTAACAAATGGGTCTTGGAAGACAAAAACACAGGACAAGAAAACAGGATCAGATCTTTTCTGTAAAGCTGGTGCTGGATACACAACTTAAACTAAATAAAGTCTCAAAGTTATGGCTGTTCATGAGCTACATAAACACAGAAGCAGAGGGTTTGTATTCAAGGCTACTTGAAAGGGAAAAAATGGTACAGTCATTATGATCCTCTATGAGATTTTAAACTTAGTCACTTTGGAAAACAAGAAGGACATTGTTCTGCCAGTTAACCCTCTGGAGTAACTATCACTCGGAGGAGGATTAATCAGGAGGTATTATCTTCCTTGAGGAATAAGTGCTTCTTGGTAGACAGCCCGTGCATTACATCAGCTTGTCTCCCTACCTGGCAGTCCTGGGAAGCCGGGAGTCCCTGGGGGCCCATATGCTCCAGGAACTATGCAGGGCAAGGTGATACCTACAACAAAGAAACACTGAGGTTGCACACAGCCCCCTTCAGAGAGACGGTCAGAAGAGGAACACTGAGTACTGAGATGTTTTGTACAGGACATATCATGAGTGACTGTGAGTGAACTTATGCACATCAAGCACTGCTGACATCCCAGCTATGTGATGTTAAACAAAAGGTGTTCAGAGCCTGGCGACTGTCTGATCTCACCCCTACTACTGACTTGCTGCATGATCAGTACAAGTCAGCAGCTATTGCTGTGGACTTCTTGCAGCACGAGACCCAGGGCTTCCACCCAGCAATTGTCCTCCCTGTGGCAGGGGCTCTGCGAGAGGCAGGCTGTGGGACTCCAACAGCTTCAGGCCCAGGCTCAGAGCTTTCGAAGTCAGTAGGAGCTGACAGACATTGCTAACCTTTAAAACTTGAACATGTTCTAAGCTGTTAAAAACCAATACACTATAGTGTGAAATTCTAAAATAAACATGCACGTGCAAGGTGAAACATGTATAGAGAGAATACTGACAGGTGTTTAAGAAAACCCATCCCCCAAGAGGTTAGAGGTTAGGGGCAGAGATGTGCATGCAGGCAGGATGGAACAGCAAGGACTTTTCTTTTTCAGCTGTACTCTCCAGTGATTCTTCTATGGTCTGTCAGACTAAGAAATAATCACATGACTCAAAAGTTTATTATCAGCAAACGAGACTCAGCAATTGCAAAGCTCTTTGACTGACTTCCACCTCTCAAAAAAAAAGGCTCTGTTTGCACTAGCAATCCCTCTTCAGTGGAATGAAATTTACGGGGCATTATCAGAGTTGCCAGCACATCACATTTACCCGAACAATTTCCAACACAAAATAAACATTCTATTTATGGTCTTCTGCAATCCTATGTGAGCCTGATGCTGAATGCTTTGTAAAATAAAAAGTTGAGGTCCTTCTCTGAGACATACAGTACAATAAAGAATGACATTTTTCAAAACCCAGGCATTTGAGGTACAACTGGCACAGAAAGGGCAGTTTTAATTAATACGGTTCCATTCACATCACATGACCTTAAGAACTGCCTTATCCAAGTTTTCCAAAAGCATCTCTGTACAATAGCATATTCTGTATTTTACATTATTAGTCAGCAGTAGAATACTTGAACAATAGATATTTCATGTGAGAATAACTGAAACATAAATAGGGTGGTTTCCTTCTCTGTTTTGCAAAATTACCAGTAAGCAGGCCTTATTGCAAAAATTATATAAGCAAAACTTGACTTTCCCCAGCTACTTAATACTTTACATTATCACAGTTTACACAATCATATCTTAGTATCAAGGAAATTAAATAATTATGAAACCACCGTGTCAGGCATAAAAGTGAAACATGGGCAATTCCAACATTTTAGAGTAATCACATGATGCCAGGTAGAAAGTCTAGCTTTTCATAAAATATGGAGTTAGACTTCCAAAGCAAGACTGTGTCACTCTCTTTTGCTGCATGTGGCATGAGATCGAAAATTCCTCAGTGGTGTCTTTGACGTGGTAACTTCAGTAAGTCACAGGCTCTTTAAATGTCTTTCCTCATTTTCACAATTTCTTATAAGAAATTATTATTTCTTCCACCCACACACATTTCTTTAATATTAGATGAATTTACTACATCAAAGGGTCTTTTAATGTATGCAAATTATTTCCTATTATGGGGGAAAAGATGCATTCACAAGTTTTCTTACACATCTCTATGGAGGTGCAAACTGAACTGGCTAATAACTTACTCACTTTCCCACATATTTTGACTATAGACACTCGTCTACAAAGGACAGTTCATTGTTCCCAAAGCTCTTTGATGTAGCATTCATAATAAGCTGGCTTCTGATGTGCTCCACAGAATATCTGGAGTTCACATCACGCACAGAGCATTTTACTTATACTTATCCTACAGTGCAATTTTAATTTAGTGGATTTTGTAAGAGACTATTTACCGAACAAAGATGTAAGCATTCATATTTAGCATGTGACTTGAACTGGAAAAACAGCTTATGTAGCCTGTCCCTGGGGGACATGAATGCTAGCTGTCTCCTTGCCCCATAACAACCAGCCAGCATGACAGTGGTGTGAGGTAATATTGCCATCCAGCACATCCACAACCTCCCAGTGCTGTGCTGGCCCAGCCCTCACCTCCCTCTGGGTCTGAGACTCCTCTGTCAGCCCCTCACACTCTGGTGGTCTCACCCACCAAGGGTTTTGAACTCAGAGCATCACTTTATCAGTCCAGAAATCTATGCCACAATATTATGCCTGCAAATACATTACTGAATCTGCATTATTGATACTGATAGAATTACAAAACCAGAAGCCCAAGTATACACAGAATGGAAAACACACTGAAAATCAGCAGTGACAAAGAAAAAATACCGTTTACCTTAAGTTATATTTAAATGACTGACATAGAATCAAAGCATTGGGACTAGCTCTCTGCAATCATTTTGTTATGAAAACATATTCCACAAATGTTTAGCCATGAATTTCCACGTAACTCAATTTGAGAATAAGCATAAAACATCATATATGAAGTATTATCAAACCTGTATTTACTTACTTTATCACTTGTGATTATGGTATGCTTCAGGTGCATATAATGACAGGCCAACTGAGTGACACACAAACTGTAGTACCTCAGGAAGTAAACACAGCCCAGAGCTGGTTGCACCAGTCATAACTGAACTCCCTACCTGACTGTCATGACCTCTTGTTTACCAAAGCCTGTTCATTCATACAATATACTATCTTTTAAAAAAATCTGGAGCTCTTATTTCAAAAATAGTTATAGTTCTGAAAACTGATTCAGATGTCTCAGATATCAGTGAGTTGCTATGTTTATCAGGACAACAAATTAGGCTTTTTCAAAATCCTCATTTTATCGTTCTTCTTAACTACCTTTGGTGTAAAATGGCTCTCCAGCAAGTCAGGGAGTAGGTCCATCTAACACCCTTAGTATTTGAGCACCACTTGCTAATTATCTGTGTCCTGCTGAACACGACAACCTGAGAAAGTTGTGTGAGGTCTGGTGAGCCCACAAATGAGTTCCAATTAACCTGAAGAGCAATCTTTAGCCTAATGCAATCCTCTGGCCTGGCTACAGGCATAGCAGCAAATTGAGTTCTGTTTTGCAGCTTTACAGCTCTCCAAGGAAGGGCAGAGCCAGCATCACCTACCTGGAGCGCCTGGAAGCCCTGCTTGTCCTGGAAACCCATCCATTCCTGGGTCACCTGGAGGTCCACGAACTCCACTAGGACCTGGATACCCAACACCAGGAGAACCAGTTTCTCCACGATGGCCCTTGGAACCAGGTAATCCTGGCAGCCCTTTTTCACCTGGGAATCCCAGTCCACCATCACCCTGCGCACAGCAAAGACAATTACAGCTGAAAATCGAAGGGATGCAGAAAGAATGTACTCCACTGTCATTTCAAAAAGTGTGTAAGAGTTTGGTTGGTTTTGTGCAAGGTTCAGATGAGCCTGAAAAGTATATAGAAACCACTGTAAATTATCCATCTTAATTTTAAAAGGTAGGAAAACTAAGTGACTATTAACAAGAATATTTTATGTTGTATTTGCCAAAATATAAATATTATATATTCTGAAAGACATTTACTTTCTTTTTAATTGAAAAGATTTTGGCGTGATTTTTTTATTTCAAGATTTCACTCATGATTATACCTACAGTGTCTTTTGTCTTTCAGGACACAACATAAAACAGCATTAGGGTCTACTGAAGTTTATCTTTGACAGAGGCATGAGGATGGCCAATTATTAACCCTGACGGAGACAAATCTGTGCTCAGGCACTGTCAGCTTTTTATGCATTTGGAGATTTACCACAGGGCTAATCAGGACTGGTTTGCCAGGCCTGGCTGTTTTCTCTGCTCCTTATTCCAATTCTGAAGCACTGCTGCTAAAGTGACCTGAACTTACTGGAGGGCCTGGTGGGCCTGGCAAGCCTGGAAGTCCATCCCTGCCTGGAGTTCCTGGGATGCCTGAAGGTCCTCTGGGTGCAGTCGCACCACGGTCCCCACGAGCACCTTTGCCTGTTGCATAGGATGGATCCCCTTTTTCTCCTTTAAGGCCTGGGAGACCTTGCTGACCAGCAGAAGCCTACAGACCAAAAGATAAAAAAACAGGAATACGAACATGGAGAGAAAAGACTTTGCTTCTTAAAAATGTCATATGAGGACAGGACACAATGATTGGAGTTAGAAAGAATCTCCAAAGGGCTTCCTATTGTATACATTACTCTTTTGGGGGAAGGGGGGGAAAAGAGGTTTGACTATTTTCTACTGTCACTACAGCTTTACAGTGGCAAGCCAAACCCTGTTAATAGTGACAGCAATTTTGCATGGCATCTGGGAACATTACATCATTCATGATATAACAGGACCCAAGTACTGAATATTCTTCCCTATTGCTTGGTGTGCTGCACTTACTGACACTGATAGAGATACTCTGAAGACAACAGACTGGTATCTTCACGGACTACAATTTTCAAAAGTAAATACTTGCAATGAGCAATGCTCAGCACTTTGGAAAATCCTATTCGTTATGGTTGCTGTTTGACAAAAAACAGAGCTCAACTCTAACTAACATATTTAGCATATAGCAGTTAGGAAGCAGACTGCATCTGTGGTGAACAGTTTTTATAGGTATGAGCAATGGTGTGGAAAGATCTCACTGCTTTTTCAGATCTTTCTCCGTGCATATGTACAACTGCTTCCTTCCACAGCCAGCCTTCACTTAGGAAGAGCCCTGGGTCTGATCCATGTACATCTACTTCCAAGAAGTCCTGGGATTAATAACTGTTACTCTTTTTCTCTTGACTGACGAATGTGCAGTTCTCAGAACTTAAGAACCATTTGTTCTTCCATTTTTACAGCTGATAATGTCTCTACTTTCAGTTTCTTTACACAGATCAGTCTCCAGGTTTGTTTTTTTTTTAAATCGAAACAAATAGAAGCAATTATGGGGAAAAAAAGTGTTCTGCCTTCATTTCACTCAACACCAGCAATTGCACACGGGCACTCCTGTAACTCACAATACCAATATAAACTCCTCCTGCCTTACCGGAGGGCCTCGCAGTCCTGGTGCACCCACTGAGCCCGGGTCTCCACCAATGCCCTTGGCACCAGGCACTCCAGGGCTTCCCGATGGACCTGGTGGACCTGAGATGCCTTTTAGACCAGCTCTTGTAACTCCTCCATCACAAGCACAATCACCTGCCTCTCCTGGAAAATACAGCCAACACTCCAAACTCAGTTTCATTTGGATAAAGACCCTTTTCAGTTGCGAGAGTTCCAAAAGCAGTATTTTGATTCAATTAAGACAAAGCCATTCTCATATGATTTGATTTTATGCCTCCTCTGCTCAGGTGATGTCAGTGCCAAGCAAGTAGAGCTCAGGTTTTCCCCAGTTTAATTTCTGTGCAATTCCCATCACCAAATAACCAGGTGCAGCGTGAACCTCAGTATTTCTAGACCTCTTCCCAATGACTTAAAGTTTCCTAAACAGATGGGCTTAGGAGAGCTTTAGGGAGGTCTGGTGCATTTTTAAAGAGATAGTTATAATGTCAGAGGAAACGAATCCATACTCCCACTCACAGTAGGTTACAGTGACCCCCAGCTGAATCTTTAATTTCCCTGAATTGTAACCGGTCATGGATCCAAACAATCACCAAGCACAGCGATGTCTGCATCATCATGGCTTTTCTCCTGGTTCTGTCACACACTAAGACTTAAATTCTCATCATTTTTAGCACAGAGGAGAATAAAATTAAGTTTTTCTTCATTTACAGCCTATATTGCAAAATGCAGTGAACAAGATTTTATTTCTAAGTCTCATTTTATCTTATGGCTTTAAAGTGTAATTTAGCTAATTTTCTGGGTAAGAGATGTTTATCGGCTTAAGTGTCTGAGCAGAGTTAGAAGTAGAAATAGAATTTTACTGGCAGTGCTGGGCACAACTCTCTCTAAATTGCAAAGGCTGTTGGCTCCTTTAAACCCTCCTGTGATTTGTCATAAAGACACTTACATCTCAACCTTTAGGATATTAACCAGGTGTAAATATCTTTCAGCCCAAAGACTGCTGAAAGGCTCTCCCAAAACAAGAGTCAATTACCTTTGTAGCCCTTTGGACCTAAAGCTCCTGGCAGCCCCCTTTGGCCAGGCTCTCCTGGGGCCCCAGTCCTTCCACTCAGGATTGTCTCTGGGGAGAATGAAGGGCCTATATGCAGAAAGAAAACAAGGGAAATCCATGAGAAGGCTGATTTCCAGCTCATGACTGACTTATAATGTCAGTGATGACAGAAGTGGCACCAGATGAAACTGCAACCATGGATGTAGCACAAGGAGACAGAACTTGGTTGGTACTGTGGGCTGCAGTTCTCTGCCACGTTGGCTTCTAGCTCCTCATGCACGAAAGCCAAAGCTCTCACAGTGTGGGTGCAACAGTTTCATTCCTCTACTTTACCACTGCACTTTCTCACAGACTTAGCAGTTGGCCAAAGAACTCACCAAACTGTGGAGTGGTGCTATAAAGAAGGGAAAATGACTTTAATTCAGTGCCTGCAGCTCAGGAAAGATACTAAATGGCAAAAAGGCAGTCCCTCACTTCATGAGTGCAGGATGATTTTCTACATCTCTTTATGTGTTGAATAGAATTAAATGTAAGCGATGGAAACAGCAGTAGAAAGTGATCAAACATAACCTAAAGCCACACTGTCTGAAAACCCTTCCCCTCAGTGACAACAGTAAGATGGAGTGCTGACCAACACCACCTGATGCTCCATGGAAATAAACTGCAGCCATCAGTTAACACAGCTACAAGAGCTTTACAGCCTCTGCAGAAAAATGAGCCAGATTTGACTAGCAAGCAGTTATTGATATGAGAATATTTACTTCTTTTCCACAGAACATCATTTCATCAGACCATGTTCATTGGCTCCATCACTGGAGCATGCCCTGTTTTGAAAGGTTGGCTCTCAAAAATAAAACAGGCTGTTTAAACACAGCTTATGGCAGAATGGTAAAACACAAAGTTTTGTAAAATCAACGCTGATCATGTAATATGCAATTTCCGAGGAAAATAAAACAGTGCATAACTAAACTAATCAGGACATCCATACAAATGAACATGGAAAAATAAATCCCATTTCCTTAGGTCTGGAAACTGTCACTTCAGGCATCCTATCTGACTTCTGGTACCCAAAATACCTGCTCACAAGACAGATATTTATCTCAGGTGTTCATAAGGTCATGGTCTATTTTTCACCTAAGCCAGTAGGAGACTAGCCTAGAACTTCAAAGTCCTTTGTGTCATAAATTGTGTCTACACAAGGTTGTGCTTTAGTCTCTCAGGCTACCAGGCTTAACAATAATTAGCTCTATTGTCTTACTTCATAGGAGTGTCTGTTGATATATACATATGTAATATATTACATATATATATATAGGTACGTTTGTAAGATACAATCCCAATGAGGTGTCAGTCAAACATTTACAATTTACAGATGGATAATCCCTGCTGGCAAAGAACTAAATATAGAAACAATTATTTGTCTTGTTTCATTCTGAATCCAATATGAAAACAGATGTAAAAACTGTACATACGTGGTGAACCGGGCAATCCTGGTGCTCCTGGCAGACCCGGTAAGCCACCTCTGCCAGGAGGGCCCGGTAATCCAATCGTTGCTCTTCCTGGTTCTCCCACTTCACCCTTCACTCCTGGAACGCCTGGAGACCCTCCAGGGCCCATTCCATCTAGGCAACAGTGGCACAATGAGCAGCTCTCCAGCAGCAAAAAAAAAATTATAGTATTTTTTGTGTTATGAAAATTACCGTCGCACCCTGAACTGCAATCATGTTAGCATAGAACAATTTATAATTGTACACAAAGGAAAAAGTACTAATTGGAGGCACCAACCAGGTCCCATTTGCACACTCCTTTGGTCACCCAAAGAACTGATCAATTAGAAAATTAACTATGTAAGACTGAGGGGTTTTTATTTTCTGATTTCCTTAGCAGTTCCTAGTCTCTGGATCATTGCAGGCCAGGATTTCCCAGATGTCATTCAAGTGAAACAGAAACTTTAGAACGAGATCTTTAATGGGACAAATAGGTTGCACATGAAGTGGGTTTATCAAGCCAACTTGTTAGCTCTTTATTGCAAACATGAAAAGTCATTTAAAAAATTTCAAAAACATTCATTATAATTTAAAACGTAGGAAAGGTTCTGCCAATCAGCTCATTCAAAATGGAAATCAAAAAACAACCTCCTGTGTGCACTGCTACACTAAATATTCACACGTGAAGACTTACCAGGACAGTAATAATTGTGGTACTAACTCTGCTCCCATCCAAGTCAACAAAACTGGTTCCCTATGTGTCATCCCTGCCTCCTATTTTTCATACAGCAGTCTGCAAATCAGCCAGCTGAAGGAGCAGGGAGAGGCTTGCTCCAATACCTTCACCATCTCCGGGCCGCTACCCAGAGACTTCTCTGCAACACCTCAGCAAACAGCCTGACAGAGGCACTGGAGCTGCTGCTTTACCTCTCTCCAGGCCTGGAAACCCCGGAGCTCCTGGAAGGCCTGGTAAACCACTGATCCCTTCATCTCCTGGAGGACCAGGTATTCCTGGGTTTCCTGGGTCACCCGGGGCACCTATCAGACAAAGAGGAAAATGTGGAAGAAAATCTCATGAGAATTTCTGCTGAAAAACTGTTAAGTCAATTACTGTAGTGGCCACTGATCTCAGGGCAGGAAAGGATGCCAAGCTGTGAGCAGAAAGCCTGTTAGTCGAAATTAATAATAATGGGAAAAATTCCTCCCGAGCTGTTACAGAGGTTGTTTCAAACTTGACTACATGTGAAGGAGGTAGAATACAAGACAATTTGTCCCCTTACCTTTATGGCTTCAGAGACTGTTCCCATTCAAGCCTCAGTCAGCGGTGGCATTAATTAAGCTCATTTTCTCAATAATACTCTTATCACACTGGACAACAAGTAACAGCAGAATGACATTCAGAGCACCCATTGCCAAGCAACACCAGGAAGTAATTTTTCCTCAGTATACTGAAGACAGACTCAAGCATGTCTACAGAGCAGACACAGCACTGCCCTGTGCTCACACACAGTCTGTCTCCCAGGCAAGACTTTTCACTCTGCCTTGAAACACATCATTCTGCAACGTGGGGATGAAAGGCTTTCTGTAAATTCTGAAATTATAAACAAAGAACTAAACATATCTGTATCCAAACAATACAGAAATTAAAGGAAAAATAGTAAGGGATGGGTTAAACCAAATATACAATGTGGGATAGTGGTAAAATATAGTAAGAAAGAAAGTTGGATGAGAAAAAGTGCTTTAGATGAGTTCCAAAACAAAATGGAAATGTGTACCTGAAATGACTACACCTTCCCTGTCAATAATGACAGGTGGGCCTGGGGGACCGATGTCACCTAATTCACCCTGTAAAGAAAACAGATTCACACCACATTCAGATGGGTGATGGAGAGGAGGCTGCTTGTCAGGAAACAGACTGTATTATAGCACCAGGGTATGTGGTCATCCACTGATTAACCATCATTCTTTGAGTTGGTGAAGAATTCACATTGTTCTGCTATTCATAAGCATCTGCTCTCCTGACTTACATCGTTCCTATCTGATGAAACTGATGGTTGCACCTGCAATTCTAAGTCATGAAGTTGCAGGACTGAACATTGAAAAACTACTAAAATACCTGAGTGTTCATGGCTCAGCAACGACTTATTTTTATGATTAACAATAAAGCAAATGAGGCACTGAAACATACTAAAAATTAGAGTGGTACAGGGGTAAACAATTCAAGCAAATACCTTAAAAAAAGCAAAGCTTTAATGAAAAGTTACCTTCATGCCTTCGACTCCATCCAATCCTGGATAGCCTGGAACACCTGGATGACCCTGCAAAATCACAGAGGGGAACACTGATGCACAGTGAGACAATAAGTAGCACTATTTGTCAGCTGAGACATCCACAGAGCCTGGACTTGAATCACAAACCCAATTCATTGTCCTACCAAACATCTGAAGCAGAAATAAAAGAGAAAACTGAAGGCACCAACTTCTCAGCACCCACAAAGTACCAGAGCTCCTTCAAGACTCCTTGAGCAGTGAAGATGGTGAGAACTTTTGAACAGGCTGAGGGTGTGCAAATCAGGAGGACACCCTGGAGTTCTCACAGAACTGCAGAAATACTCACAGAATGAAGAGTCTAGAACATTCTTTTCCTCGTCCCACACATTTTCACTTCTCTCTTTTCCCCCCTCCAACAAACTACTGGCAGCAAACCGAAGTGACACTGGGAGATGCAGCTCTCTGACTCTCCTGGTAGCATTCTCAGGGACACCAAAATTCCCCTCTGGGTGTCTGACTGGAAAACTACTGCTTCTGTTGAGTAGCATATCCAAACGGGCCCAATATAGAATGAGAACCCCACTGCCACTGCAAGTAAAATGGGATATTCCAAGAGCTCTGGAGCAGGGAACCTTAACTTTAAATGTTGCCTGTGATTATGAAGTCTTGGACAGCTGTAGCCCCCAGTACAGTCCATACACAGTATTGTGGAGAAACTTGTCATAAAGGGCTTGTTTTTAATGATATCATTTTAACACATAGATATGAATTAGATCATACTGGAGAGATCATCACCTTCATATTTTGAAAAGGATATACATAAAACAAAATATAGAAAAAAGTGACTGAACACATAGGGTTAACTAGAGAGACAGTTCGAGGGATCTACAGTTGTGCATGGACTTTCTACTTAGCTTCACTATTTCAATAAGGCAGGTGCATTCATCCATCAGAGAACCTGGAGCCACTAGATAAGAAAGTCAGTAGATCTTAAGCAGTTAGAGGGCTTCGGCAACTGTCAGTACAGTAAAGAATAAAAGAAATTTCACCTTTCTCCCTGGAATTCCATCAGATCCATCCAGTCCCAAAAGACCCTAGAACAGAAAAGAAATTAACTTTTAGAGGCTCCGTCTCAGCTTGACCAGACTTCAAATAACTCAGCATCAAAGAACGAAAGGTTAAAATTTTCAAAAGGAGAAGCTACCACTGATTTTCTTCTCTGTCAACTATTAAAAATCACAACAGAAAGAATTTAACAGAACAACTGATTTTAAAAGTCTTATTTAACCATCGTTTTTTTAATTGGCAGTTCAAGTTAAGTCCTGGTGTCTCAGCTTACTAGAAAGTTAGGTGGTATTTGTAATTCTAAAACCAATAAATCTTAGTGCAGTTTATTCTGCACACACAGAGCAGAATGCCTTGGTTTTCCTGTTGTGTGTGAGCACGTCCCTGCAGGGTCATGGTTTAAAGAATCCATGGCTGCTGTAAACGCCACATTCATTGACCAGTTAGACCAACATCTATTGCCAGCTTGCTCATTTTTCCCCAAATATTTGTGTTCTCTCATGGCTAGTTCTGGCACTGGCTAGGAGCTCACCAAAGCCCTCACTAAAGGCCTCTTTACGAACTTCATCTGGACTTCCTGCAAGCTTCCTTTTCTGTGACGCTTTCAAAAAAACTGGAAAAACACCAGCCCTGCAGTATCAAGCCCTCCACTCAGTACTTCCACACGAATTTCTTGGTCTGCCTTTTCTGTGTACATCATCTCCCCTTTAATCTGAGACTTTACCAAGAGGAGCCTATCTATTGATTGTCTTGCTGTATGGTGCTGGCTAGTAGGGGACTCAGTCCTATATCTGAGACTCCTACATGCTTTGGGAACGCTTCTCTTGATAAAAGGCCCACTTCATGTGTTTGAGAACAGGCATTTAAGGACTTTGTGAAGTTACCTACCCTGCCACCCGGTAAGCCAGGCACACCTTTTTCTCCTTTTTCTCCAACACCTCCAAAGCCCTGAGGAAAAAATGTCAACATTAAATCTGTGATCTGTTTAGAATTGAACAGCAGAGCCCTAAGTAAAGTGAGCACAAACCCATCTATCAATATAAACAGTACAACAGAGAGACAAAGGGAACTGTTTCTGCAGGGACTCCTTTGCCCCAGAAAGAAAACTTCTATCAACCAGACTTGGCAGCATGTGCAGTACAGTACCTTCTTCATTCCCCAAGACTTCCAACCACTTAAACCATGGCACATATTTCAGTAGCAACTACAAGTGGCTCATGTTATAGACAGCTAAATCCTGTCAATGCTACTCTATATTCTATTCTACATTTCAAAATAATTTCAAGTCTCATTTCTTGACAGCAGCAGCTCAAGGGAATGCTCCAAGCATGCTTTTCCCTTCTAAAGCCCAAAACTAGCATTTTCACACTCAACATTTGGAAATGTTTGGTGGTTTGCCCAGTCAGCAAGAAGTATCAAATGCAGAGATAGAACACCAGGATTTAATTTCAGCTAGAGTTACAGTAGTTAAGCAATTTTCAGTCTTCAATCTTAAAATATCTTATGGCTGTGGTTAAGTTTGCACATATGTTCAATTTCACCAGCTTCAATGGGTCTCTTGTGATGCATAAAACTAAACATGCACAAATGGAACATGTCTGGAAAGGCTAATAACAAACTGTGCTTCATGTACAGGTTTTTCTTGCACGTATTTCTACTAAGAACATCTGTACATTGAAGAAACTGGCAAACAATTTATCCTATTAGTCAGAAGTTCCCAAAAATATTTATTCCCGAAACTTATCGAAACAACCTCTGTTTACAAAAGGTTTAAAGCTGGGAAATAGCTCTCTAGAATCCAGGGATAAACTGTTGCTCTTAATGCCTATAGAGAAGATGCTACAGATTGCTGAGTTGATGAGCACTAATGTTAAACAGCCCATTTTAGCTGGGTCTGTATAGGCAGACAGAAAGACCTGCACGTGCTTTACAACTTTAAAGTAAAATAGCAAAAGATATGTTTAGACATAATTAAAAGGAAAAAAATAGTATTTTAAAAAATGTCTGTGGGACAAGGAACACTGCCATCAAGTGGCCATGCCACGGGTACAGCTCCATGCAGGTGTACTGAAATGTTGGCTGCTTTGTAAGTCTGTGGTAGGACAGCAGTATCTTCTTTGTATCTAGAGAACAAAAAACTACCAGATTAGAGTTACACTCTTCAAAAAGTCTTGTGAACATTTTAATCAGATTTTCAAAGTTCTCTGTTGCCTAGGAACTCCTTGTGAGCTATTGAGAGCGTGTTGAACCATCTGACCCATATCAGGCAATATTAAAAAAGCTCCTCAGTCCTTACCGGGATGCCAGGCAATCCTTGGTCTCCAGGGAATCCTTGAGGGCCTGGCTCACCCTGGCAAGGGAGAAGAGATAAACACAATCAATTGCTGTGCCAGTGAAAGCAAGACTTTCCCCTTTCCACCCACCACGCTCCTGACACCTAAAGTAAGGCCTTGCAATCTGTTTGTCAGCAAGCACACTGGGTTTGTGTCCCCGTGTGCCAGACCAAGTGTCTCTCAGCACAGTGCTGGTGCATCCTCTGGCCACTTCCCATGGCTGCAAATGCCACTGCCCAGGAACTGCTGCTCCACTGTCCCCCAGTGCTACAAGCCAAACAAGAAGCATTTTGGATCATCATGTAGGAAACTGGAACATGCACAGTACTTAAACGAAAGCAGCAAAATAACACATGATGGGACAGCAGTGTTTTCACAGTCCTGCTTACAAACTCAAGAGTGAGCCCAAAGGAATGGGGTTTGTTTGAGCTTCACCTCATTCTAATGTAACTCCACCAACTCCAACAACCTCTCTCGTGACTTTACACAGAGGCTCAGGCAAGCTCAGACTGGGCTCCCAAACCAGACTGTATAAATCCCAGATTAATTCAGTATGTCTAAATTTCACATGTGTAGAGAATCTTCAACTCAAGATCCACACAGATTTTATAAAAACACTGACCTAAACACGCATCTCAGAATGCCAGAATAACAAAGAAAAAGTGAAAAAAATCTGATCCTTTAAGAGCAGTGTCCACCAAAGCAAAAGAGCTGGAGTTTCCATTTATTTTTCTAAATTGATCTTTTGCTTCAGCTGACACAATTTCAGAGGTCCAACAAAAACAAACTACAGTTCACTTATTTTTAGGATTAATGATTAAAACCTTTAAATAGCTTCCAGATTTCTCCTTCTGAGAGGTGTGTATTCTCTCGTGGTCCACAATGCTCTGAGTTAGGAGTATTTCTATTCAATAACCATTTGACAGAATAAACTAGTACAGAAAAATATTTGGATTTGGAAATATAACAGCTCTCACTGTTCAGTAATTTTGCTCATTCTTGAATGAAAGAGCATGGAGAGGGAGAGGATTTGTAAACTCAATTTACAGACCTTTTCTCCTTGCTTCCCCTTTGGAAATCCCATGAATTCCAGTATTCCAGTGGATGGTGGGGGACCTGGAGGACCAGGTAGCCCTACATCACCCTGTTGACAAAAGAGGAAGATATTAACATAGGCAGACCATGTTTGATTTTCTATGGAAGTGGCCTACAAATCAGATGAAAAACCACTTTAATTATATCTCATGTATATAAATCTGTGTGCCTGAATGCTGGCACAGGAGTCATGGAAATCAAAAGATCAGATGGAAAATTAAGATGAACAAAATGCATCTGTTTCCAAAGACTCGTGGATACAAAACACGGCAGGAAAAAAAAAGTCTCAGTTTTTGAATCAATGGGAAAACATTCCAGAAAAACTTTAGGGAGAAATATGAAAGAAAAGAAGGAACAGCTAGAATTGTAGAATGCTGAGAACTGCAGCAGAATCAAGTCCCAAATGGAGAACTTTAAGAAGACCCATTACAGTTGTGTAAATTATGACCCAGACTGTAGGACATCCATTTAGGATGGTGAGACTATAAATTACACATTGGTTGACCCAAAGAATGTAATGAAAGCCAAGAAGAATGAAGTCAGTGGAATAACTCCACACAAGAGGTGATGGTCCACAGAAGTCTAAGGGCCTCATGTCTCGATAACTGTGAAAAGACTGCACTGACTCGAGATTTTCCCCTTCTTCCAATTCACCCAGGAAAAGCTGCCACCCTTTTTGTGTACCAACAGATAAGGAACCAGCAAGACCCTTCAGTATTTGAACTGTCAATCAGTTCAAGAGAAGAAAAGAAAAAGGAAAAGAAGAAAATGCTAGAATCTAGCCACATTATAGAGGATCAAGCTATGATAGAACACTGGAGTATTATTTCTTGTTCTTTCTATAATAGAACAAGTTTCACTTACCTTCTCTCCTTTCTCTCCTTGAAAACCTAATCCCATGTTACCCTAGGAGAGAAAAAAACCATGGGTGAATAAATAATAAAACAATAACAACAGCAACAACAGCACCACTATCATCTAGGCCCACAGCCTTTTGTTAAAAACCAAAAAATCAGGTGTAAAAAGAAGACAGGAAAGGTAGGTACTTACTTTCGGACCTGGTGGCCCAGGGGGACCCACTGGACCCTAAATGTAAACAAGATCAAGTTTTTATTCCTTTTGATTTAATTAGGATGCACACAATTGGAGCAATGGTGGGATTTGCAGTGGTACCTGAACTTTCTTGCCTCCAAAGCAAAAATGAGACACACACTCTTAGATCTTCACATCTCTAATAGCACAGCCCTTTGGTACCATCATTAATGAAGAGAAAACTTCAACTTAAAACCAACAAACATGTAGTTCGTTTTTACCTCTGCCCAATGGAAGCGCTTGTAGGATCCTGAAAAAGCAATTCTAGCATAGCCCCCGACAGCAGAGACTCCAAATGCCAGAGTTCAGCCCATTCCCTCAGGTCCTGAGATGAGGAAGTGCTCAGAACAGTGTCACAAGCTGTTTGTATCCAGCACCGCAGAGCTCTGCTGGAGCCCTCGTTCGTGTTTGCTGCTCTGGATGCTCCAGAGAGGAGCCTTTGCTGCTGTGATCACATGAAACCACCCAAGACTGAGCGCTCTGTGCTCCAAGGCAGCTGTGCTCACTCCTTTCAGACGCACCCACACTTTTGTTCGCTGTCATGACACAAACAGCGACAAGAAGGGAAAACTGCCAACTGTTTGAACTGTTCTGTCAATGACTGCAACAGCTGAGGCTTCTTACCTGCAAACCTGGTAATCCAATAGGGCCTGCAGGACCTATTGGACCTGGAAAACCTTTTGGGCCCTATAAGAAGAACAGAGGACAAATAGAGACTGTGTAGCATTTACCCCATCAAATCCCATCTAAAGTGAGTCTCAGAAAACATTAATATCCTCTAATTAAGTATGCCAATAAATACCATAACAATCTACTTCATATGATTAGATGTATTTTGAAAATCAAAATTACAAAGTACAGTGGTAGAAGGGAGTTTGATTTGGAAAAAGGAATAATGAAATAGATAATAGCAAAAATCCAACTTCCTCTACCATAATGTGGGGCCACTCATACCCTTGCCAAGCTAGAATTGCTCACACTGCTGGTATCACACATGTAAATACACATCCCACTAATTTGAAAAGTCTCCTTGAGAATCAATATATTAAAATAAAATTTAAAAAAATCTTTATTTCCCAAATTAAATAACTTACAGGAATTCCATCCAACCCAGGAAGACCATTTTCTCCCTAAAAATTATAAATGCATGAGTAAAAATTACACAACATTATTGCAACAAACTATAAGGAACACTAAGCTTTATATAAATAGAAATATTTGCTGTTAGTTGATGAGACAAAGTGTAAATGGGAAAATATCTTGAAATCTGCGCTTCCATATTTGAATTGGGTAATGGAGACCTCTAGAGAAATCACAACCATTTTATTTATGCGTAACAAGAGAAAATAAAGTGGCATTGAAAAAATTAACTTCAAAACCGCTGGAAAATACACTATAAAAGCTCTCTCTATATGACCACTATAATATAAGCAAACGTGTATCATCATAATATAAAATTATCTTTATTTCCCATAAATACAGAAGTAAATAAATAAAGGCCTATTTAACTTTTACAAACTTCTGAGTGTATTTAATGCGGGTAACCTTTTAGAAGAGTTCCTAATTTTGACCAGTGAAGTCAGTGTGAGAGGTCTTATATCACAGTGAATTTCTTAATATTTTCAATATTTAATGAAGCATGTATGTAAACTGAGAATATGACTGATTAATTTCTAGTATCTTCCAGTAAAAAAACACTGGGAGGCAGCTCGAATCTCACAGTAGAAATTGTAACAGGTACTGAACAGTAACAGGATGAGCAATGTCTCAGCATCCCAGTATGGGATGAACAAGATCTCTGCAAAGACCAAGCAATTCCAGGTTCTGAGAGTATTCTGTGCTGTCATTGATGAAGTTATTTTAAGGCCTTTTCCACAGTTCTGCAGTCAGACACTCAGGACTGACACCATGAGCAATGGAACCTGCAGTAGCAGCCCTGCAACCTGTAGGACAAAGAGGTTATTGTACTGCACTTTCTCCTATGTGATGATAAGTCTTACCTTCATTCCTTTAAGACTGCCTTGAGCAAAAACAGGTTCTCCTTTAAGGCCTTTTAGGCCAGGACGACCCTAATTTTAAAAAAAGCAAAAAAGCAAAAAATAAATTTCTGGAAAAAATACTACTTTACATTTGAAAGAATCTCTAATCAGCATAATGAACAGGCAAACTTCTGGCTCCAGTAAACTGTAAAAGTACCACTGCTGCTTTGTCAGAGAAGCTATGCTATTATGAGAACTAAAGACTTCCTGCAGCTTTAGAAAGACAAGGTTCTGCAAACATTTTCTCTGGTGTTTTCCTGTTTGTATTAGATTTCCCTTTTATTTTAGGCCTTTGACAACTTTAGATCCTACTTAAATGTGTTTGACATGGTGTAACCCCCCTGTTCATATCCACATCCTATGCCATTTAGAGGGACTTTGATAGGCTTGAGGGATGGACCCATGTAAACCTCATCAAGTGCAAGACCCTGCAACTGAGTTGGGGCAATCCCAGCCATGGATTCAGGCTGGGCAATGAGTAGATTCAAAGCAGCCCTGGAGAAGGACTTGGGGGTACTTGTGCATTAAAAACTGAATATGAGCTGTCAGTGTGGGTTTGCAGCCCAGAAAGCCAATTGTGTCCCGGGCTGCATCCAAAGCAGCACAGGCAGCAGGTGAGGGAGGGGATTTTATCCACAGGATCTGCATTTTATCCTCAGAGGGGATAAAAAAATTAAGCTCTAACACTGCTAATAAACTCAAGAGTTATTCGGGTTCTTCTTAAGTACTTTGCAGTTACTTCCCCAACAACGTAACGAAAAGCAAATCCTGGCTTAGTGACTGCAGAACACATTTGAGTTGGGACGTACAGGCAGTCCAGGTAGGCCAGGAAACCCATCTGGTCCAGAAACACCAGGACTCCCAGTGGTACCATTGCAGCCATCGAGGCCAGGCAGACCTCTAGGTCCAGACTGCCCAGGGTGACCCTGTATAGAGGGAAAAAGGGAGAATGACTGACAGGATCCATTATTTTATTAGTAATACTGTTGTCCCCAGAAAACTGATATCTTCCTTCCAAATGGCAACACAAACCAAAAGAATTGCACAACTCCCCATCAAGTTGAGTATACAGCAGACTGCAATAGAACTTCTTCAGCCAGCTTTGTTTATTCTCCCCAAAGGTTAAGCCCTAGAACATTGGCTGCATCCATCTGATTACCTTTTTCTCCAAGGGATAGTTTTCTGCAGTACATAACTTGTGCATGAGTAGGTCCCAAAAGGGCAATCCCCACCCCAGAGCAGTGTGAACCATATGGCACATAACAGTGTCAGAGAGCACGCAAGGGTGCACCTGACACCAGGAATGGAAGTTGCTCATGTGAAAGCAAGGACAGAGGCAGACTCAACAATACTGAGCATTTATAATTCCAATCTACTTGGAGTTTCAGTGACTTTTCTTCCTCTCTAGTGTGGATTCTTTCTTTTAATAGATCAACAGATGTTAAAGCTCCAGCATCAGGCCATTCAAGCAGAACAGCTTTACTTGTTATATTAAACTTAAGGCCTTAGGCAAAGCAACTGGGAGAAAGATCCAATTAAGCTAACAACATTTTTTTAAAGTATTTGTAATGGTCGATTATTAATCAAGCAGAGCAGAATACAGTTGTACCTAATTCTGATTTCACACCTCTTTTGCCCTGGTATAGCTCTATTAATTTGACTGGAGTTTACTCAGCAAGGTACCGGTGCAAAGGAGATCAAAGTTTGAGGTTTTAGTTACTTTTTCCTCAGTACCATATGAGTATAAGAGGTCAAAATGCAGAAAAACAGAACTGTCAGTCACGTTGTCTAGGTTTCAAGCAGTTCCTTATTTTATACTCCTTTTCCTACAAATGAGTCCTGTGGCACTCAAAGACAGGATTTTAAGGCAGGAATAAAAATTAAACTTATGGAGATAGTATCAGTAACTTGACAGTTCTCACTCTCTCCACTCCGCACACAGTGACCTTGACTCATCCCAAAAGTACTTTTGTCTGATCCCAAAGATGCATCCTTAAGATATGGCACTAAGCAAGTTATGACTCACACTAGGAAAGTAAAAAAAATAAACATGGATAAAATGGAGATAAACCAGAACATTAACAATCCTTCATGCCTGACACTTAAAATAAAACACATTTGCAACACTAAAGGTCTTCTCAGTCCAAGCCAATAGCATATTTTCTGACCAAACTCAACAAGAAATTTACAGTAACGTAAAGCCTTTTATCTAAGGATCTTTAAATCCATTGTAAAAAATGTGGGAATGCTATAATCTTCATTTTATGGATGGGAAGCTGGGGATGCACAGTAGCAGAGTGACTTTCCCAGGGATGCAGAGCAACTTGGGCCATTATTACACAAATACTCAAGCTGATCACTGGTCTCAGCTGCTGCCAGGAGGGCTATTGCACATTGCTGCTTACTCACACCTACCTCCTCCCTGTGCTGGCAGAGTAGGAAACAAACACAGCAGAGAAATAACTCTTCTGTTTCTTAATGGGGTTAATTTTCAGTCAGATGAGGTCCTTGGTCCAGCTCATTTGACAACTGCATAGAGATTTGTGCCAACAAAATCGAGAGAAACCTGATCTGCTTTCTGTCAGTCAATAAGGTACAAACTGAATGAATGTCAAGTGTGTCTCAACAGAATTGAGGCAGCTCACCCAGACAAATATAAATTTGAGATTTAACAAGGCGTGGTATTAAGTCATCCTAAAGCATCAGCATCAGACACCACTGTATTAACAGTATCAGTTTCTTTGATGATTGAAGTCTGTTTGTCAAAATATTCACATGTAGTGTGCAAGCAGGGACTTGCCAGGCCCTTGTAAAGCAACAGGAGTGGGCTGAAGCACCAATTTATTGCCACTTATTGTCTCTTAGAAATTATTTAATTAATTTGGCCCATGCAGGACGTCATAGCCGAGAGCATCGAGTCTCTGACAGGACAGGCAGTGGCTGCAGAGGGAGACCAGAGCCATCAGTGTCTACCAGGTCTTTCACTTTGTTTACAGCATCAACAAAACCAGGAGCTATGTGGGACAAGTGCACGTGTATCTGGTTACAGCACAAGGTGAGCTGCTGCAAGGTTTAGTGAAGCTGAAAGGGCCAACATCTGCCCCTCAGAGCAAGACAGCAGGGAGCCAAGCTGCTCCAGCTTCAGTGCTGGCCAAGAGCCAGCCCATGGCAGGCAGCTGCTGGGTGAGCCATGTCCTGGGAAACACTTTGGGTGAGATTCCTAACTCTTGGACCAGCACAGTCTGTAAGTGACCCAAAGGATTTTGATATGCTCTCAATATGTGAGAAGGGCTCACAGAGAGAGGACATAAAGTGTGCTGATCACAGTGATTTCTTATGTGCTAAATAAATCTGTGCCCAGGTCACTTAATCCCATGGCATCCATGTCTGTGGTTCCGAGCCAAAGCATGACACAGACTGACATACAGGGACACACACACACACACACACACAC
The DNA here is from genome assembly GCA_013400975.1 of Atrichornis clamosus. Lineage (NCBI taxonomy): Eukaryota > Metazoa > Chordata > Aves > Passeriformes > Menuridae > Atrichornis > Atrichornis clamosus. The sequence goes on from WBMZ01007364.1 coordinate 51,329, forward strand.
ATTCTGTCTCTTTTGCTTCAGGAAAACAATCCACAGGATCTCCTACTTTCTAGCTAAACTGCAATCAGAGTTCATAATGTTTTCTTTTAAGAACCCTACCTGAGGAGATACTGAACACCCACAACTCACTACCTTGAGAGTTGTAAAGTCCTGCCATAAATAAACCTTTTTCTCAGCGATTTAAAATACTGATTTAAAGAGCTGTTTTGACCTGAGAAAGTGGTGGTTAACAGATTCATTGCTCTCACCTCCTCTAACTCCTGTTTGGGCATATGTGCCAACTGAATACAAGCACCTCAATTGACTAAGGCAGAAGAGTTTCACAGGCTTTACTTATACATGTCAGGGTGATTAGTTTACAGATCTGAGTTAAAACACAGGCTGGAGAGATGCTTGTGCTCTCTGTTCTCACAAAAGGAGACATTTGGTGTGAGACAGATAAGGAAACTTGAACTAGTTATCTGGGCCCTCTTATCTGACTCTTGCTTGCACACTGACACTGTGATCCCAAGGGCCTCTTTTCCCAATCAAACAGCACACAGGTGATCCCAACAGGAGAGCTCAATGAATATTTAAAAACAGAAAAACAAATGCAATTAAGGATGAATACATAACTAATTGAATAAACAGCTTCACTGGTTGCTACAGCAAGTGGTCTTTCTGCAGCCATGGCCAAGTGCTTTTGTTTCCTCTAGAAGGGTCATCAAACTGCCTCTTCATGTAGTTCTGGCTTTCATGGTACAGACAAGGACTCACTTATCATAAAAATACTGCCTTCTAGAACTCCTTGGACAGTTCATGGAAAGTTATATACATCTCCCAGCTCCAGTTCCAGCTTTTGCCAGAGGTGTCCTTGAATCTTGTCCTACAGGAAAAAATAAACTTCCCAAGTAGGGTTAAGGATTTGAGGGTTTCTCCTACAGCATGACATGAAAGTCTAGCAATAAACACATGTAGCTGCTGTATTTATTAGGTTAAAGGGATTAGTCATGCCAGCTGCAATAACACGAATTACTTGCCACCAGCATTCCCCAAGGAACTCTGTGGAATACCACTTCCCTTAAGGTCAGTAGTGGGATTCCCCTCCGAATTACAGCCTTGCAGTCCTTTGGACATGACTAACTACACCTGCCCACTCCAACACACCTGCATTCTGTAAAGAATCTCTCTTCTTATTTAGATGTGCAGAGATAGCAATAAATTTTTACTTCCCTCATCTATCAGACACACATTTCCTCTCTCCTTTGCTCTGCAGTTCACACATCCATATAATGTGCTTATATTTGTATACACTTCACAAAAAACCTAAGTTACTCCCTCTCCTGAAATGTAACGGCAAAAGTAAAAATATTTTCTCAAGCAGTGGTGCTTGCTGTTTTCACCCTACAATGGAAGCATTTATCTCAGTGGCTGGAATGTAAACAGCATGAACCAGTTTCCCTTTCCCCTTTTTCTGCCCTGCAGTTGTGGCACAGAAGACCCACAGTGCTGAGCACTTTGCTGTTCAAAACCAGCAAAACCTGTCTCTTTCCCATTCGCCCACCTGCAGAAGGCTGCAAAGCAGACAGAGTAGATCTGCATATGCTGGAGGCTTTGAACCCTCTCATCTGCCTCCCCTAACTCTCTCCTTGGAATGCCTGTCCCTGCCAGCTACCTGGCAATGGCTGTTGCTGTATCTCTGCCTCCCCTCGTTGTTGGGAATCCCCTTTCTCCAGAGCCTCATCTGAAAAAATACCCTGAGAACAGCATGTTCCCACAGTGTGTTCAATTAAATTAAGTATTATGGGAACAGCTTGTTCTCTTCAGACCTAGACAGTTGGCTGGTGGTAAAAGAAAAAAAAATAGCAGCAAGGGAGTAGAGCACAAGAGAAAACAGGCAAGGATGAGCAGAGGGGGAGTGAAGGACAAGGGCCAGGAAGGAACTGGAATCAAACAAGCTCGTTTACAAGGCCAACTGTGCATTTTCAGCCAATCTATCACAACAATTCAGTTTTTGATAGGAAGTAAGAAAACACAGCTCAACTGTTGGAGCTCCTGGCCAGCTGAGAAAGCAGGAAGATGAGAAAGAGTATAACTATAGTCTGAAGGCACAATGATACACAGAATGGAAAAATGTCATCAAGAAAATAAAAAGAATTCTAATATCAGAAGGAGAAAGCAGGATGAGATAAATAGTGTAAAAAGAGCAAGGAAGTTTCCGACAACTTCTAAAGCTGGTCCAGTTAAAATTCCCCTGACATCTTTGCAAAAATCACTGCAGAAACCAAACCAAAAGAAAGCTGGCCAAAACACTCTAGGCATAATTTTTTGTAAACTGTCACTAGATTGTAAAGTTCTAATGAATGAAAGAAATAAAAACTTCCTTGATGGTCAGGGAAAGTGGTTACCCACCTCTGTCACCTGATCTAAACCAAAAGTAGAACCCAGTAGAGAAGTAAAGATTCGCTGGAGGGCCTCAGCTCTCATCACCTTTTTCATTCATGTCATAGCAAAAGATGATTGAGGGAGATCTGGGAACAGCTGTCAAAAATCAAGAAGGCTACTACAAAGTAAAAGTGAACAATTTTCTCTCTGTACACCTGATCAGTAATATAAGAACTAAGAGGTTTAAACTGCAGAAAGAAAGACTGAAGTTAGACATTAGCAAAGCTTTTCTAACAGAGACATTAGTCTCCATCGTCACAAGGTTTTAAGAATTGGTTAGGAAACACACCTAAAAATGGCCTGAGGCACATCTGATCATGCCTGTTTGACTCTCTGAGGCCCCTTTCAATTCTGTACTCTATGATTTTATGATACAGTGTTTTCTAGACAGTGCTAAGGAAACATGATGCTGAAAGAAAAGCTTATCGATGATGCAGAGGATCCCCATGTAACTCAGGCTCACTTCCTGATACGTATCAGCTCCCTATTATCCTACAAGAGGATCCAAACCCCTTACCAAGCAGCGTGGAATCACCAGGCAGACTAACAAACATGGCCATTTTCCTCCAGAGGGAAGCAAGCCATTGCAAGGTACACTATGCATGTGCTAGGACAGTCTCATCACCTTCAGGTGCTCCTGGTTGTGATTAACATTCTGGTGATTTACATTTGCATATGCAAACTTACCGGGATCCCATTGATGCCTTGAAATCCTGGAACTCCCATTGGACCCTGAAGAAAAAGAGTACACATTCTATTTCAGTTACCTGTGAGATATTTTTCACTCCATCTCTTTCGGTCTTGGACTTTTGCCTTCAAAACCAAAAGGAGCAAACTATCTCATGCAGATTCTCCCTGACCACAGGGGTCAGTGAAGATAGGAACTGAGCATCTGAGCTTGACTGGATGCCAAATGAGTGTTTCAGGAATGTTTTAATCAGGCAATTTAAAGTAAAAATATAATCTCCTACTGCACATCTGGAGAAAACAAGATGCCAGGAAAATAAACAATCTGGTATAAACTTAACACTTGACTTCCCAAGAGTTTCAACAGGACTGATGTATTTTTCTGTCTATACTTGGATAGGACCCCCAGAGATATGCAGACCACTGTATTAACTTCAGACTGCCCAAGCTGCAAGTAATTACCACACTTAGTTGCTCTGCTCTGGATAGCAGCAAAGCAGACTCTGTAAGCAGAACATCCAGCCTAAATTGTTCTTGCTTTGGAAAGGTGAAGTATATTGCTTCCACAAGGGATAAAGAGAAGGAGAATCTTATAGCATGTTGGTATTGCATAGGTATTCATTTCAGTGGATAGAGACAGTTCTGGAGTAAAGGAGGGATTTTTTTCAGTGCAAAGAAATTTATTTCAATCATTAAAGACCAGTTCCTATTCTGGGCTTCTGTCTTTCAAAATCTAGGTTTAATGATTTCAGTGTTAACTGCTAAAATTACAAACCTGCTATCAACCCATATTGGCACCCAGTCCTTTTTTTGAATCCCCTCTTGCCTTTTAGGTGAATTTAACATCAAAACAATGACTTTCATTGTCATCTTTTTCAGTTTACTTGGTTCTTAGGAGAAAGGGTGACTAGAAGTCCAACATGTTGACTAATATTAAATGAGCAGAGAATGTAACTGCAGCACATTAAAGTACACTTGAGGTAGTTTCCATCAACTATCTTTCCTGTAATTAGTTGGGAAAACATGGAAGTCAAACCCCGCTCTGCAAATGCTGTTACCTAAACTATATGAATTTTTCTCATTTGCACATATGACCTGAGCACTTTGCATCAAACAGACTGGCAAGGTGCTCTGAGATCCTCCCAGAATGCAAGTCTGTGTCCTGATGTCACAAATGTCCTTCAGAGTTTAGAAAGCAGGCATGGCATGCAGGTGAACGGCCCACACATATCTACTCTTTATTACTGAAAGTACTTGTTCAAACTTCCAAACTCCCCATTTGGTGCTTCCTTCCTAAGAGACAGCAGAACAGATCCTAAGGGTATTGAGACATTTCCATGTTTGCTGTTCTGCCTATTCTTGCATTGACACCGACACCTACTCCATTTAATACGACATAGTTTATCGTATTCTTCCTGTTAGAAATAACTTTGCACCTGCAAAACTGAATTGCAGATTTTATTTAGTACCCATTTCTTTTGCTTTTCTAGACTCCAGCTCAGGATCTTCTACACAGGAACCAGCTCCAGGTCTCCCTGAATACAGTGTGAATAACACCTGTGTATCCCTGGGCATGTGAAGTGAAAGACTACTTGCAAAAGCAATACTCATTTGGCTGTGGTTCACTTACCAGAACAGCTACACTGCTCAACAGCTTTAGGATCCGTATTCTCATTCAAAAATAAATGCAGATGATTCCCTAAAGATACTACTGAAATGCCGTTGTATTCTTAGCCCTGGACAGATAGCCCAAGATCACCTTTACTCACTCAAAAACATATACAAGGCCATAGATCTTTTGCAGGGACAGAAAAGTCACCGTTGAGCCTACCTTGTCACCTTTCTGTCCAGCTGGTCCAGGAGGGCCCACTGCTCCTCTCTCACCTTTAGCTCCTGGCAAACCTTCTGGGCCAGTAAATCCAGGTGCTCCTATTGGTCCTTGAAGCCCAATGGGTCCTGGTCGACCCTAATATACAATAAAAAATAAGTCAATGCACCATGTTCACAAACTCCTTTGTAATTACTCTTTCCAACTCCATTTTTAATGCAGTTTGATACCTCTCATGGTAGTTAGGATATCCTAAAATTTTCCTGGTATATTCTAAGACAAAGACTGCACAAAATTGCACAAAGGACTCAAATCATTAATGTTGGAAAATTCCTCCAAGACCAAGTTCAACCATTGACTGAATATCACCATGCCCACTAAACAATATTGCCAAGTGCTACATCTACTCGTTTTTTGAACACTTCCAGGGATGGTGACTCCACTGCTGTCCTGAGTAGCCTGTTCCAGTCTTTAATCACTCTTGTAATGAAGAAATGTTTCCTAATATGCAACCTGAGTCTCCCCTAGTGAAACTTGAGGCCACTACCCCTTGTCCTATCACCAGTTTCCCGGGAGGAAAGGCTGATCCCCACCTCACCACAACCTCCTTTCAGGGAATTGTAGAGAGAGTTAAGGTCTCCCACGAGCCTCCTTTTCTCCAGGCTAAAAACTCCCAGCTCCCTCGGCCGCTTCTCATCAGACTTGTGCTCCAGACCCTTCAGCTGCTTTGTTGTCCTTCTCCGGACACGCTCCAGCACCTCAGTGTCCTGAGCTATGGCGAGAAATCTCCCTTTTCCTGGAAGATTCCGCAGCGTGCGCGCCCCTGGCTGCCGCGGGGTGCAGTGCCGGGCGCTGCCGGCAGGAGGCGCGGTGCCCGCGGGGTTCCCGTGCGGGTGCCCGCGGCTCGGGGGGTGCCCGCGGTGCCCGACACAGCTTCGCGCTGGCATTTCTGGACTTGTCACCTGCTTCTCGTGGGGAGAACCGCAAAGACGTCAGGGCAAGGGCCCAAAGTATCGGTAGAAAATGCACCTTATGGCTACGCTTTCTACAGCAGAAAATGCAGTTTATGCTTTCTATTGGCAAGACAGTCAGTGGATTACACAAAGTTACCTGTGTAAGGAATCAAGCCTTACATTAAAAGATATAGAATGGAGGAGAAAGTTTTAAAAGCCCAAAAAACACACCCCATAAATCCCTCTCCTTTTAATTCTCATGTCCATGGAAGTGTGTTTCCCTTCTATTTCCCTAACTCCATAAAACAACAGAAGGAATGCAGCTCCCTGCTGCAACTGTTTTAGTAATCTCAGCTGGAGACATACAAAGTCCTGACTCCATGGCTTGGCAGGTAAAAGACTTTTACAGTTAATTTAAAAATGCATTGTTACATGTTTAAAATTAAACAAAGTGAAACAAACTGTAACTGATTTTAAAAACTCTTTTTCCAGGATCACTCTAAGTACCTGTTTAGGCTAAAATATTTTTTCCCATATTCCAAGTGACTTCACTACTGGAGCAGTTTTCTTTTAAGTGCAACAATTCTCCCATGTCACTCTGTTGTGATTGTTTCGTCCTGGCCTTTTAACTGAGGTCAAGTGCATGTTTGATATTTCATACCTTTTCTGTCTAGACACTGTCCATAGTGTGCACTTCCAGAGGCACAGAAACCCATCTGAAAAGGCTTTTCTGATTATTATTTTTAGCTTTCTTCACTCTGGGCTAATTATCAATGGCATCTGTATTGGAAACTATATAATCAGAATATTAATCCCCAAATCTTCAGTGGTCCTTGGCCACCATACACAAAAAGAAGCATGTTACAAAATCACGTGCTTTGGCCTCACTTAAAGTTAGAGCTGAGCCTGAACTTCCCATAATCACAAGCAATTCAGAGGCTTTCAGGGAACAACTCACATAACAAAACGTGGATTGTGGACTGTTTACCTTAAGGCAACACAGCAGTGCTCAGGTGCAACCTAAAAGCGGGCTCGTTACACTTCTAGGCAGCCACCTCCCACCAAAGCAGCAGCATCCAAGAGTCCACCAAGGTTTGTAGAGAAAACACACTGTGAATCCCTCATCTGTCTGAATTGCTAATACTTCTGTGTTCCATCAGTTTGATTGCCTGATTAACGACAGTGTTTCACAATGACTGGGACAGATTGGAACTAACATTTGAGGGGGTTTTTGTTTTGCTCTGCTGCAGGTTGCTCTGAGAAATAAAGCTGGATGGGGCAGTAAAGACCAGCAACTACACCTTCTGCTTGTGTTTATATGAGCAGCTCTCTGACAGAAGAACTAAACGTTCTCTGGGATTTCAGGGCCAACAGCTAAAAAGCTCTCTCCTGCCTTAGTGCCCTACAAGAAAGATTTTAACAGCACCTCAAGATTTTGTCCAGTGCCTTAGAGTGTCACTAAAGCATAAGGACACAGTAAAGTGCTTCTAATCTCTCTGATAATGTGATTATGCCATGATAATCAGGCTCTCAAGAATTCCCACTGTTTCTTTTGAAGTTTGTGTGGATGGAAATCATGTTTTCTATGCTGAAACAAAGGACTTGCCTTCACTGCTAAAAAAGCAGCATTTTTCGTCACTCAGCAGCACTCCCATGAACTGTTCCAAGATAAGAGCATTATAGAGAGCAGGCACGGTGGTATGCAGGAGCAATTCCAGGATAACAGCACAGTGAAGGCTTGGGTTTTACTACAAGGTAAACTTATAAAGTTCAACGCCAGGTGGAACTTCTGTCTGACCTCAATGAGTTTACCTAGTCTTTACTGTGCTTTGGCACTAGGAATGCTCTTACGTATCCAAAGGATAAAAAGAGTAAAACATCTCTTAGCAGTGAGGACAAGCTTAAATATAAAATGTGGATTATATCAAACAAAAACTACAGTGAATCAACAGAGTTCCCTTTTTTTAATCTTTAATGTGCAATATATATAGTACAGTAGCCTGCAGAAAAGCCACTAGTAATTAATGCAAATGGTAACATTTTGGTTTCCTGGCTGCATGAAAATAGTTTTTAAAAAGAGGAAAATTATAGAATGCTAATAACACCAAGCAATAACAAAGCCAATGAAATTACTGTGACTTGTGAATGTTCTCTCAAATGCCCACTAGAATTTCATATATTTGAAAGCTATTACCTGCATTCTCAAACATATTTGTCCACCAGGCTTTTACAATGCAGCAGCACTAAATGAGATGCCTATCTGTCTGTAACGAATACAAGACTTGTAAAAAGTAGCATTATTTCTTCATATATCTGGGCATTTTCATAGATAATTTTGGATTTTAACCAAGTTTGTGTCACAAGTTCAGCACGAACCATATGCATCTCAGTTATGTACATATCCATTGCAAACCACTACAAATACACAGCTGGCTCAGACATTCAGCTTTCCATTCTCAACGTGAGGTAAGCAAGAGGAAAGAATGCCTGGAATAGGAACCTCCCGTTGCTTCTGAACCACCACACTGCAGGAGGCGCTAAAACCAAACAGCCTGAAAGTGTAATCTGACGGCAGCATAATGCAAGATGGAAAAGGTTCTGCAGTATGCACCTTCTTCCCTACACCCTTTCAACTCATCTGCACCCAGGATGTTGTGAGGAGAGGCCTGTATGTTGGGTAAGGATGGGGCCTCTCCAGTGCTACACAATCAAACACATCACAGTTTGTCTATTGTCCCTATCCCTTTTGCCAACTCTAATACCCCACATAAATTTTCGCCCACTGAAGCAGAGCTACTACACATAGCATTGCAAATTCCAAACATTCTTTTATTTCCCATTGCCTCTGTGAGCTTGCGGAATAAAGCGTAAATCTATGTGATTTGTCACTGTGCAAAGGAAGCACACATGTGGAAGTGGCATGGAACCACGGGACATGCCCCTTATTTCTGGGACAAAAAACAAAGGCATACTTACTTGGGGAACAGTTCTACTGGCCTAAGTTACTGCCAAATACCAGCTCAGTTGTTCATCACCATAAAGGACACTGAAACTCGCTAAGTAAGATAAATCTAACAGGTCTACTAACTAAGCATAAAATACCACTGATCAGGAAGGGCAGAACTGCTCCCTAGTTCTGTTAGTAAATTTGTAGACTGACATATTTCAAGCAGCAAAGCACTATTAATTTTCTAAGCAAAATTAAGGTCCCGTGTATGAAAAGAGTAACTGAATTTAAATATGCTCATGTTTTCTGAAACTAACACATGGTTTCTTCTCTATGAGACTTCAGTGACCATACTTTAAAAAAGGGTCTTATTCACATTCTCTATTCCTTCATCCATTACTTCCCCCATAAAACATGTTTTATTGACACAAAAAATTGCTAGTGAAACATTTATTTCATGAGCAAATGCTCTGTAGTTTGAAGCATCTTATATGTGTTTGATTACATAAAGGTAAATCAAAGAGCCAACCATTAACTCATTATGGCCCTAGAAATGTGTTCCTATAAAATTCTTACATTCTGCATCCTCTAAGCTTGAAACTTTTAAGGAAGATCTACGTACTCGATTCCATGTTGTACAGGACAGTACAGACCGTACAAGGGACTGATCCCTCAAGATGCTCTTTCACACAAACAAATGGCATTACCCACTTAAACCAGGGCCATTTTCCCTGATCAGGGACGCCAGGTTACAAACGGTGACACAGGAACCTCACCGAGCTCGGATGAGGGGTCCGTCTGTGACTTACCAGTGCAAGGCAGCTGTGTCCACTGGTGAGCAGCAGGACCTTGGGCCAACCTTCAGCTTTCTACCTCCATTTCCTCCCTTATCCTCCTCAGTCTTCCCTGCCTTCACAGCAAGATTCCGCCGCAGTGGTTCTCTCTTGCTACACAGACAGTGAGTAGCACAACAGAGTCCTGCTCTCAACTGGGGCCCCACAGTTCTACTGTAATAATAATAATTACTGATGAAAACCCCTTCACTATTTTCCTAAATTACAGGTCAGATATCCAGTGCCCTGCTCACATTCCAGAGTAAGTAATTATTCTCCCTACTGAAAAACGCTTTGTACTTTTAAAGAAAATTATTCTTCAGTTTTTCTTCTTAAAATGAAAGAGAAAATCGTGTTCAAAATGGCTTCTTTATTTCTGACATATAATTTACTGTTCCTCTACACAGCTTTTTACCCACACAGCATGAGATGAATATACCAAACTGTATATTGCACACAGAAATAATGGACCACAAAAAAATCCTGTGCAACAATCCTGCTTGATTCAGCACCTTCCCAAAAATCTCAAAGTTTGGGTCTTTTTCTGTTTTGTTCTCTGTTTAAGGAAGGATATTAGAGTAACACATTTTTTTTCATTTAATTTTAAGAAAAGAGACAATTTATATGTGCACCATGTGAAATTCTTTGCTATCACAATGCCTTTCAGAAGTTTTCTGTTTATGGAAAGCAGCCCTTGGCATGCTCACACTGACGACTGTCAAGGCTGCTCTGGTCATCTCAGGACCACTCTTTTAATGTAGTAATGAGCAACTGCGGGCTGCTTCTCACAACAATTTCCAATTTTAGTTCATGTGAGAAACTCCATTTTCAAAAAAACACTTCTGTTATTTCCACTAAGCCTGACTAGACATGACTGCAAGTAGAAAATCTAGGTGATAAAAAAAAATGTGTGTGTGCATACGTATGTATATATATATGGGTTTACGCCCTATTTTTAACTGCTTAAAAAAATTAATGAAATTTGATTCCATAAATCATTTGATGAATCTCACACTTCAGTAACAAAGTTGCAATAGATGGTTTACCACATTATAAACATAGAACTTCATATAGACCCTAGACAATTTTAAAGAAAATCTTTATTTTTAAATCTATGAAAAGTTTGTTCCTTAGAATACTTGATTTCCAGTAAAAAGCTTTCACAAAACATCCTGATCCAATCAATTCCACATATTTGTTATTTCTATTTATAATACACAAAGAGACCACATACTGTCATCTTTTTCCCCACCATGGACAATGCCAGGAGTGACTCAGTCCTAACTTAGAGTAATTATTCCATTTTATACTTCACAACTCTTGAAGCAACTACAAAAAATGTATGAAAGTCAAAAAAGATGACTTTGATTGCTTTTTTGCTTTGATGTTCTGAAACGTCCAAGTTAGATAAGAAAGTAAGCTCATGTGGAAAGGTTCCAGGCCACAGAGAACACAGATAACATGAAAGTCCGTGAAAGCCCCTTGTGGGCTGTAACATCTGTGTGAGAGATGCACTGGCGAGGGGAGAGCCTTCCTCTGCCGAGCTCCAGAGAGGAGGGGAGCCACGTGTAACACCACTCATAATGACGGGCACTACAGAAACAGAAAGATTTTAGTCATGGGGATTTTCTGAAATAAAGAACGAGCAGCAGGATTTACAAAGCAGAGTGATGACTTAAAATTGTATTTCTATTAAATGAATAACTGATGTACGAAAATTATGAGTTAAAGCTTATTTTTAAGGAGATACGCTATATATTTAAATTACATTTTTTATTTTTTCATGGTCATCACATAGAATTATGCCTTTTTTTGAGCAGAAAAAAGATTTGCAGAGACTAGATCCTGATGAATCACATCCCAGACTATCACCAGAGCAGAGGTGATCACCCCTGAAACCCCAGCTTAGTCACTGTTTGTTTAAACTAATTGGCCGTGAGGCTCAGGTGATACATGGTCATCTGACGTGAAATTTTTGCTACTTGCCACAGCGAAAGCTTTTCTTGGTACCTTGACTGATATCTTTAGGGCCTTTTTGTGTTTTAAACTGACAGGCCAATACAAGGTTCATACACAAATGGAGACAATTAATGTAGACAGCACATGAGACTGACAACAGGCACTCCTCTGAACTCATGCACATGTTTAAGCCTGACTTAGAGGCAACTGAGGAAATGAGGCATGAAGGAGGAGGTAACATAGGCAGGAACGCTCCTATACCTCATGGAGCCCTGGCAGTACATTACACTCATCAACATTCCAAAAAATAGGGCTTATACTGAAAGACTGGATTACACAATTATGAAACCTTAGCAAAAATGTTGAAGCAAGTGAGGTCTAACTGACTTCAATTTACTTATGAACTAAGCAATTTTCATTTAACAAAAGAGCATAATAGAGCCAAAGGTTTGAATGGTTTATAAGATTTTATGGTCTTTTGCAACCTCAGTTCATCTTCTGTCCCTCAAGCCTTCAGTGCCTAATCTCTAAAAAATGTTTTAGAAAGCCTTTACAGTTCTCTGACCTGTTCACATAGGACAGCAGCTGTCATAACATTTTCCTATCCTTAATTGAGGGAAGAGAATTTCTGAGTATTGTGTACATATCTTGACAGCAGCACAAGTCCTGAGCTGAATTTTAATACAAAAGAATTAGTTATTTCAGAAGAAAATACAGGGTTTCTCTAGGACTTCTTTCCATTTTCCTGATACAGGAAAGTAGACAGGGTAGCATATGCAAAGCACTTTCCTCCCCAGGATGCACACAAGTCATCTCTGGTGAGAGCATGGCAGTGGAAATGACCAAATGGCAGCTCCTTGGCAGTCAGTCCCCAAAAGGGGAGGTGGGAAGAATGACAAGTGAGGGTCACAGCCCCTCCTTCCACTGACTTTCATTGCCAGTGTGTACATTTATGTCTCTACAACAAATTTGCTAAGATCAAGCATTTTATTGTTCACAAACCATCCGAAGAGGTTTTACTTTATACATTACTAAGGAAGATACCACACTAATCATAGATATTAGACAAGTCTCTTGGGAAAACAGATGTTGAATCATAGTAACTTCACGGGCAGCCACATTAGGACTGCTGCCCACAAAACCACAGCTTCTGACTCTCCTTAAGATACACCCTACAACACACAACTTTTTCAGGAATCTGCTATGGGCTGATGAGGAAAGAAGAACATGCAGTGCTGTGTTATTTTCTCTTCCACTTATCCCTAGCCCCCCACAGAACAAACCCAAAAAAAGGCAAATGTGTTTCCAAAGAACCGTTTAAGTGAACAGCGACAATGAACTTGCTCCCTCCCCCTCTGGCTGGCATTTCCAAGCTGCCTTCCTCATGGACTCAAGTGACAGAAGATTCATTGTTGCAAAAAAATGTTGTCAGTAGAAAATTAGCTGTATTAAGTAGTGTACTGAACAAGTGAAATCCTGCCAGTGTCAGGCCTGTTAAGACTATTAAAGGGACATTGTATCTAGAAAGGCAGGGAGGGTTCAGCCACATGCTGAAGCCCAACAGACTCCAAACCTCGGCAGGGTTTGCTGTGTCCAGATCTGTTAATTTGGTTTGGGCTCCTCTCCAGTTCTTTCTTTTACAACAAAGCAATTTTTAAAAATTTTCTAATTCCCCTTTGTAAGCAAAGGCTGTGGAAAGTTAGTGGTTCCTCAGAGACAGAACAGGGATGTGGGCAAAGAGTAGAACTGGCAGGAAGCCACTGCCCATACCAGCATTTTCCCAGTACAGCTGTTCCTTAGCAGGTAGGATGGTTGGGGCTTCCCTGTTGCACTGAGGGGCACAGCTGCTGGCTGTCACACATCCCACACAGATGCCGACCCACGGGAATCCCAGCTGTGCATGGAGAAAGTGACAGCTTCACTCTGTAAGAGGAGCAGGAGGAACAGCACATCTCAGTGGGCAACTCGTGCTCCCACACACAGAACTCTCCGTCCATCAGCCCCAACAGCACTCATCAAGAGTGCTGACGTGGAAGACTAAGACATGAAGGGAAGAAAGGAAACAGGGAACTGCTAATAAAAAAGATTAAAAGTACCTGTCCACTGGCTCACAATTTCTAATACAACATTACACCTATATATGACGAGCATTCTCTTTCTGCCTGGGAACTAGAAATCAAGCACAGTCAAGACATACTCTGCTCCCCCAATAATGCAGAGAGGAGGAGATAACTCCGAGATAAGAAACAGACCCAGAAGCGTGAGACGAAGATCTGGAAAAGGAGCTACGGAAGCCCCTTCTGCTCTGTGGATGATACAGAGAGCTTTGCATTTCACTCATGCTGTGGGGACAGAAATGTCCGCTTATCGCAGAACCTCCCCAAACAGAACATTCAACCAGTAAAGAAAGGAATGAAGATGAAGAAAATGGTGAAATGGTGAAATGGTGGAATGAAAAAAACAAAAACACTTTGAGGTTTCCATGGAGAGAAATAGTCACAGAGCTTTAGTGATCCCTTACCTTATGTGAAGCCTTCTTGGCATTTCCAAAGGGCCTCATGCTGGAGACTAAAAGTAATTAATGAATCTTTTAGAGGAACTTCACTCACTGGAGCTCTTTATTGCCGTCTCACCTACAGATAAGCTATTCCCAGCTTTAGTTTCTATCAGCAACTAAACACATCTCAAGGGAGACTGACCATTTCTTTTCCATGATAATTACTCTAGAGCAACAACTTCTCTCAAAGGATCATAACTGAGGATCATTTTAATGGAGATATCAAAATATCATATTAATTCGTTAATTAGCAGTGGCAGCTCTCCTGAAGCTATTACTTCCCTATTTTTTACACTTCTTACAGAAGTTTCCTGTGTTGCTGTCAACCTTCTCATGGTATTTCAGCTAAAACAAAACAACTTGTCTTGGTTTAAATGCTGCAAAATTAACAACTAAAAGAACAATCTTTATATTTAACAACTTGTCTTTGAATCTTCACAAAAGGTCCTCAGTCTTTTGTTATTACTCTTTGTCTATCAGCAGATATTTTCGTTAGTAATATGGATGCTTATACCAACAGTATTTGTCTTACTGCATTTTGCACTAAAATATTGAGGTGATTTTGTTTCAGAGACTACTTAATATTAACTGAAGTACTACAAATTTCTTTTCATATTTGGAATAAAACATAGCTGTGGTTTTGCAGGTGGTAATAATATGATAATTAGATAAAACATTTCAATGACTGTCACTGTGTTCTCCATTTCTGCAAAATGTAAAGTGAATCATTAGAATATGAACAATAGATATTTGGATCACAAGTGTAACACTGGTATTCTAAAAGCAGATTTAAATGTCTGTATCCATTTGCCTTTAGGAGTTTCTCTCAATTTGTCTCAGATTCCTGAGAGAAAAGGCTTGCAAAATGCTGAGATAACTGAATCTAAAACATGAACCTTTCTTCTAATTTAGCTTACAATCCAAGTCACAGCCTAACCTATTCTGGATGACAATTTTATGACTGCTTTTCTGGCTCACTTTTATCATACTGAATTACTCTACTAGTTTTCTAATCTAATTATTCTATTAAATTTCACTAGCAGAAAATGTGTATCTATAAATTGCCACAAGTTAAGCAGTGTTCCAGAAAAACAATCTTGTCTTTTTCCCTTTATTCTTACTGATGCATTACTTAAGTCCCTTCCCCTGTCCCATATCCAGTGTTAGTGCTATTACAACCAAATTAGTGCTTAGTACAATGTAATTCTGAAAGCAAGTCTGAACCTGGCATCTGATCTATGCAGCATGACTACCTCTAAGCCTTACTGCTGTATCACATATTAACATTAATCATCCAGTGAATAAAGTAGCCTTTTCTTTTAAAAAGAAAAGAAACACAAACCAAACAAAACCAAAAGTCTCTCTTTAAAAAAAATATCCATTTTGGTCACCAGACCATGTTCTACATGCTAAACATTCTGTTTACAAGGGAGAAACAGGAAAACTTCTCATTAGCCACTAAGGTCATTCAGCCCCAAAGGATGCTTCTAGTTAGAAAGGCAGGCGGGGAAAGTAGGCCATGCACAGATCTGGCCAGTACAGGGTCAGCAGCGAACAATAGATTCCCTGCAAGCAGTTTCCCCTACATTTTGCCTCCCATAGCCTTCCCAGCATGTTCCTGGCACTTCAGAAAGGTCTTAGCAGCTTTCCTTTCACAAGATTCTGCTAAAACCAAAAGTATCTGTTGGAACAGATAATATTAGTCAAGATTTAAAACCCAGATGGGAACCATCTTATGCTTAGTTAAGATAGCAGATTTAGAACAAAATCTCTTCCCAGAGACCTGTTACAGAGCAGAGCTGAGGGAAGCTTTGCAAACACGTAAACAATTCACTTTAAAGGAAAAAAATGGAGTCTGTGAATTCTCATCTATCCATTGCTTGGAAATATACAGACAAAAGCAAGAGTGGAGAGTAGTAGAGGCCTGCAAATCTACAAACATAACATTTGGAGAGATTCCAGTTATCTCTAGAGGCTTAAGCAGAGCAGGTCCAGGCAAAATTTTACTGCAGTGCCTGATAACATGAAGCGCCAGTCAGTCAGTGGCTGCTTTACTGGGCAGTGTCAAAGAATAAACTGCAATTAGTAAAAATAACTTCAAACCAAAGTCTGGGAGAGAAAAAAAATTTTCATTTGTCCTATATAAGTGTTGCATATTGATGGAGATAAGGACGGAAATGAACTTTTCACCTACTTGAATTCCCACTGGCTAAGGTATATAGAATAAATGATCAATTCCAATGTTGCTTGTCATCACGTAAATTGTATGTTTAAGTCCTTGGACATTTACTACGTGGCTGTATTAACACTCCAAAAAGCTTCATTCATTTGTTGGTATAAACCACACTTCCAGTCTGCTTAATCTTTGACAGACAGGTCTCATTGTCCCCAAAATCCCTTGCTACACAATACAACAAAGACTTAAATGACTCTGTAGGCCTGCTCTGCTACCCACACTGCTCTGCGCTTCCTGCCCATATATCCCTGGAATTCATGACCATGCAGATTACTAAATTACACACTAGGCCAGGGATTAAGCTTGGCCCTTTGTATGGGAGCATCTGAGGTCTGGAAGAAGATTTTACCTGTCACGGTCTGTGCTCACTGGGCCTTGATGAGAGACAGAAGGAAGCAGCGCTGCAGAAGATCACAAACACTGGTGTGTGATAATCAGCGATCTGTATATGATGACAGGATAACCTGACTGGGGCTGTCCTGCACACAGGTCTCTGCAGCTTTAGACAGACAATAACCAGCCTACTATTTCCAAATCAGCTCAGCAGCTTCTTCCTCCTTAAAATAAAAGGTGAAAGCGTTCCCTGTTCTGGCATTTGGCAAGCCAGAAAATGGCCTTCACTGCACCAAGCAGAACTGAAATGTCTGAGGGTTAGGAATGTATCCTGCAGTTAAGCAAACATGCCAACCAGACAAAGGGAGGGGTATGGCAGCTCATCAGTTGTTTTAATTTAGCTGCTAATCAAAGCTGCAATTGTTTCTGATTTTTTTTCAGAATGCTTAAAAGTTACATATCCAAAAGAAGAAAAAATAAAACGAAGAAAGAAAGGCCTGAATAACAGCATAAATTTAAACACCTTAAGGATATTGTGTACCTTTTGTCTGTTGGTTTTCACTTGAAAAATCAGAAATCTTTAGCAGGCCTTAATCTTGATGTCTAGATAAGACTGAGGAGAGTAAAGTAGTCTTTACCCCATTGTAACTTTCAGAGGGATGGCAACTCCAAGCTTTGGCTAGGTCTGTTTAGTAATTCAGAAGTTAAAGAATTACAGGACAGCATAATGATGGAAATCAGGAAAAGTCTGTAGAGAGACCACACATTTTACAAAAAACAAGGTAGTCGACTTTTTTTTTTTAAGAGATAGTAGGTGTTAATTTTTTTGCTTTTCTTCTCTTTGCATACATATTCTTCATTTCTAATAGCAAATACTGACAAATCCCAGTTTTTATTAGGTTGATGTAATCATACTGGTCTGGAAGATGATATTGCATTTCTCATGGTATTTTGCACTCACTTGGAACACAGTGAATGACAGGCATTATCTAAGGTCTGAGATACACAGGTCAAAGCATAGTTACTTCTATGGATTTGTTTCAGACAGCAAACTCTGCTAAAAAAATAGCAAATGGGGGCCAGTACACCACAATACAGTGATGCTTTGGTTCAACATCATCCTATTACATCAAAGAGTAGTGTTACTATGTGCCAACATGATGACATGTCATTTTAGAGGAACCAAAACTGTCTCAGATCTGCAAATAGCCTCCTAGCAGCTCATAAAAAAATGCAAACCCCCAGAAACCCTGAGATGACAAGCACTGGAAGCGGATCTGATCTGCACAGACTCAGCAGGACTCTTTGGAAGTTGCTGCCAGTGCTCCTTTTGCAGCCAGAACAGCCACTGTTGAGCTACACAAACTACTCTAAGCCCTTTCCCTAGAGCCATCAGCCAGGGAACAACCATTCGACTGCTGTTTGAGAAAAATAAGCAAAGCTTAATTTAAAGACTAGAGGTAAAAAAAGAATCCTCTATTGACTACTGCTGCAAACTAGCTTTGTATTTCCCTTGCTCCTGCAGTGACTCCAATCGCAGTTAAACCACTAGCTAGTTGCAGTAACGTTTTTCCATAGAATATTTTTAAAAGCCTCACACCATGCTCCATAGCATGCAATAAACTCTGCCCTCAGCCCCATACATACATCCCACCCTTCAGGCACCAAGTTAAGTTCCTGACAAACCCCACAGGCATTTATAACAGCCTATCTTTTAGCCAGCAAGAACAGCAAAACAGTAAATATGAACTTATGCAGCCTCTTTATCTGGACCTATGAACAAACATCTACTTTTATGGAGTTTTAGATCACATAAAGACCCCACTATCTTCTCACTGATATCCCTCCAGACAAACGATGACTGCAGTGAAGTACAGGCCTGATGTCAGAGACAGGAGATCAGGCATCACTCCTTCACTGCCACTGCTCTTGCCAACACAGCTGATCTTTGCTTGGCTGAATCAGCATCAGCAGAAATGTTGTCTTGTATCTGCCACTGAGCGGACATGCTAGCTCTGCAAGTGTCTGCCAACCAAAGCCTGAGAGGAATCATGCCACTGAGGAAGGCTAGAGAGTCAAGGCTTAAAAGCAGAATAAAGGAAAAAGAATTGGGAAATGAAAGGAGATAACGTTAAAAAGTACAGAGGAGGGACAGCTATATCGTCCACCTTCAGTTTGCAGCACAGGCTGAAGAGTACACACAAGGGAAGCCCACAAAAGTCAGCAGTCAGTCCTACAAGCAGGCTAAGGTCCTTATTTCCAATGTGAAACTAAGCAGCAAGGATGTGCATTAGAGATTCTTGCTAGTTGGTTATTACGAGCATCTGGTGGCCACCTCCTTGATCTTACTGCTGCTTCAAATGGTAAAGCCAAGAAATAGACCCATAAATGCAGAGCTGCTGTTCCACAGTGGTCATGGGAAAGGCAGGCTGCAAAGTCCAGGTTTTATTTTCCCAGCTCTCACACAGGACATGCCCAAGCACAGGACTTGCATCCTGAACACCAGGATTTTACTTGAGTTTCAAAAGCTGGATCATCATCTCTTTGCTTTCCAGAAATAACATTTTTCTATTGACACAAGTAACACTGCAATGTCAAAGCTCTTATCAGTCAACTGGAATAACAGCTATGTTATCCTGGGGAAGTGAAACGTAACTATCCAGAAACTCTGTCTTTGCTGAACAAATAAAATAAAAGTACATTATCCTTGTCTTCACATTATTGAATACAGCAGTAAGTGGGGAAGAAATCTGGGACTTCTATTTTTCAGATTGTGATTTACCAGTATCAAATCAACATTACTTATTTTGATAGCACTGGGTTTTTTTCTATCACTACATTATTCTAGTACTAAGAGCTCATACTGTATTTGTTAAAGAAACAACTAACACCAACTATTTCATTTTCTTCTCCACTACGGCAATATGTGAAGTGCGCATCCTTTTCCAAGTATCAGCAGCTTCAAAGGCTTTTTTTTGGTAAATATCTCCAAATCTAGCAACTTTCCATGAAAGCAAGACAGATCAAATCCCCCCTGTAGTTAGCACTTAGCAGACCAGCACTCAGAAAGGCAGCACTATCTTGAAGATATCTAGTACCATTGACTCTAAGTCAATCTAAATTATGTGTTCTACATACATTCAGCCATCTAATAAAGGTCAAATTAGTGATCTTTCTCTAAATAAAAGAATGCTAAAAATTGATCCATGCTCTAACGATTAGAAACAGGAGATTCCATGGAGTCATACGGTGTTTTCATGGTTCCTTAACTCTGTTGAGAGCCTGTATGATGTGAGAGCACATTCACCTAGTCAGGTATGGCCAGCTGGCTGCTGCCTCACTCCACTCCAAGCTTAGAGTCAGCTCCAGGGCAGACTTAAACTTGTGTTCTTGCCTGAATCAGACTGTACCAACACAGGCTTTTTCTCTGGCTCAAGTTCATTGAGTGTCTTATCCTTCAACTTTGCTTGTGTGTATACTGGGAACGTTTTATTTTAATTATTTTGTGGATCCATTAAATGGATCTTTAAACGTCCCTATTATGTCTGCAGCGAACACTAAATCCAAATGCTCCACAGTTGAACGCAGATGGATGAAAATCCAGATCTGCCCTTCTGTTCAGCTAGTTTGGGATCATTCCATGGTTTTGTCCCAGCTGTGTGCTTTTCTTGAAGAATCAGGACATTCAATGCTTAGAAGAAAAGTTCTTCAGTGCAGGGCTTTTTTTTATTGTTTATACAAAGTACAACTGATCCTGATGTGTAATTGAGGCCCCAGGCTCTGCTGTACTATAAATATTGAAAACAATCATCAGACCAAAGAAACCAGAGTCTTTGCACAAATGCTCCTTTTAAAATACTATCCAGTTGGACGGTGTCTTCCAATTCTGCCAGAAATAGCGTTTTACCTCCCACATTAACATAGCTGTTACAGGACAGATGTATTTCTAATTTACTGGAATAAATTGATTCTTCTACAGAGGTGATGTAAGAAATCTCTGTAGTACTTCTAGTAGCATGCAAGTTCAATGGAAGGAAAAAGTAATCAAGTGATAAGTAAAGGAAAATTAATTGATTGAAACAAAATCTCTTCCACAATTAAATTTTCTGGTTAGTTTTCAACATAAAACTATTGGGAAAATCCAATCTTTTTCCACTGATATATCAACAAAATAGTATCTCAAACAGAACCTTAAAAATTAAACTAAGCAGACAATTTGTAAATATACTTTTTGTTTAGTCTGGAATACAAATTTTATACAGCACATACAACTCTTAAATCCTATCCAAACAAACTCAGGGGCGAAGTAGATTTTAAGAGTACATACCTAGAAATGTAGGTTTTATTTACTGACAAAACTTGTGCAAAATATTTGGAAATTAATTTAAACATAGGAAGCATTAGCTCAGAATCACCAGAAAAAAAGCAAAGCACATTATTAGTCATAACCACATTTCATTACTTCTTCATCTTGCAAGAACAAGGCTCCTTCACTCTTGTAAGACAGTGGTTAAAACAGTAACTCCTGTAAGGCTGAAATGAGGTCAAATGCTACATGTTTCACAAAAATTAGCAAAACCTTCTAGTTCTGACAAGTGGTGCATGCTATGGTTTTTGGAAACCCTCCAGAGTGTGTAACTTGAATAGCTAGTTGTATTGAGGAGGGAGTTTCTGATATGCAGTGACATTTAGGAGCAAGCAAAGGGCACTAGATCTTAGAAATGTGTAAATTTGTTCAGAGGCCACTTATAGTCAAAGCTGCCCAAAACCCCAGGTCATTACATGCAAGAGAAACAGTTAAAGGTCTTCTGTGTTCTCATCTCACAGTGAAGTGAGCAGATACTTGCTGGAGGTGAGTGCTGATCAGACCAGCTCTTGCTAGATTTGTGAAATGACTGGACAGCACCAACGTTTCCAGTGTTGTACAGACTGAGCAAGATGAGAGAGCACACTAAAAAACACTGGTGATTGATGATTTAAAACTAGTGTTCCCCAGTCTCTCTAATAAAATGCACAACCTAGGATGACTACACATCAATAACTAGCTTTCACTTTGTTTATTTGTAGCTTTTGTTCTGCAAGTGAAGCTTTTCACTCACACTTCTGTAGTTTAAGGAACATTAAAGTCTTTACATGTTTCTTCCAAGTGATACAACTGTTAAATACACAGTCAGTCAGTGTTTCAACACCAAGAGCCTGGATTATCCTCTGCAAAATAAGTTCAGGCTATTTTTTCTGCTTTCCCCCTACACAGTCAAGCTGCTCTCACCTCATCTCTACTTCTGGATATCAGATTATATAAGTGTAGGTACACCTAAATATGGAAAGTAAGGGTAGAGCTACAGCCTCTCTTAAAAAAAGGATACTTTACATAGCCAGCACACCTGAAACATTGTGATCCAGGATCCCATCCATTTATGATTTTTACATAAATCTAAAGCAGCATCACCAAAGTCAGCCAGTTGACTTCTTAATCCTAGCAACTGGTCTTCACTTCTTCTTCTTAAAGAACAGACCTCCAGCAAAGCTAAACCAGGGGAAACTGGTATTTCTCCAATATTTCTGACACTTCTCTATCTGAGAAGTGTAGAATGCAGCAGAATCAGAGTGAAATCAAGATCTGCTATTCACAATTTTAGAAATGCACTTCTAGAGCTGATACTTCTCCATTTAAAACTCTCCTGCATATACTCAGTAATTCAATGAGTTCTTAATCTTTAATTTGGAAAGTTGAAGCAAACTTTCCTTAAGTCCTCACTAAAACCCAGGTGTTCTGGATCTTCCCAATACAACTATAGTATGAGATAGAAAGTAAACAGTCTAATCCGTGTATAAATATTTAATAAGACACTTGAGTCTGGAGCAAAATGCAGCTAACTTAGTGTTCCCTCTTTAGAATGCAAACAGATTAGTTGCATGACACAGTGTTAGTACAAACTTTCCTTGACTATAAACATTTGGTGATGCATTTCACCAATAATGTAATGTATAGGAACAGAGGAAGGATTTACTCCAAAGAGTGCATGTGGAAAAGGACCAGTTTCACAACCTCCTCTCACCTGATGGTGCCTTTTCCTGAAGCATCTCAAGAAGTTCCCTGTGCAACATTGTCATTTCTACTGGCAAAGAGGAGCATGGCCCCACTTAAAAATCAATGGCAGACGCCAAAAGAAAATGGGGCTGTGCTTCATGTAACCCCACACAAAAATCTCAGCCTAAAGTCACAAGTATTT
Source organism: Atrichornis clamosus (assembly GCA_013400975.1). NCBI lineage: Eukaryota > Metazoa > Chordata > Aves > Passeriformes > Menuridae > Atrichornis > Atrichornis clamosus. The sequence goes on from WBMZ01007364.1 coordinate 74,319, forward strand.
GCTAAAGATATTTCAGATAGCACCAAGAGCAGCCAAAAATATTAAGGTATTAAAAATGCACTATTTCATCTTAGAAGGAACTTACAACCTCTTTGTTACTCTCTTTTAGAAAATAACCACTGAAAGGTGAGTGGCAACAGATTTTCTCTCTCATCTCTTGCATTAATTCTATTAATCTTCAATAAAATCAGGCCATTTTTGTGTGGCCTAGTGATGAAATAGGATGAAAAGACAGTTATTCTGTCAGAGCTTTTTTGCATACAAATTTTCATACCCCAAAATCAGTAAAATATTAAAAGCACATTGGCCCCAGCGCTTCTTAATTAATCAAAGGCTGAAGGGAGGCAGCTTCTTCCCAGGGGGTATTTCTATTGCTGATCTGTTGAGAGAATGGAAAAGAAGCTACAAATCCCATGAAAGCATAAAAGTCTCATAACTCTTCTGTTCACAGTTTACTTTCAGAACAACATTTCCACATATAAGTATATGAGAAATTATTTAAATTCTTCATTGAAGTCAGTCAACTTGCATTTAATATGATCACTTGCCATTCAAAAAGACAATTTTTCGCTGTGTGTGCCCATGAGTCAACTCAGATTCTAATGCGGCCAGAAACAAAAATCATAGGTTATCAAGAACTGCAGTTGCCTTTTTACTAACAGAATTTCCATCCTCAAACAGGGGTGCCAGGCTCTTCTCTGAGCTAGACTCCATCCGTGTGCTCTGCCACTTTGAGCAGCAAATGTATAAGAGAGATCAGCACCGTATCCTGAGCACAGAGCTGACTCCAAGCTGCAGCCTGTGCTTTGCTGGCACCCAAGCAGGCAGATGCAGGTGTCTGTGTAGCTGCAGGCACTGGATAAATTTGGGTGTACATCAAAGGAAAACTCCACACTCACTCCCACACAACTTGGAGGGGACAGGTCCCCATTCCAGTCTGAACCACAGTGCTCAACATCCCTTGCAGTTCCATAACACAACCAGTGCAGGAAGAAGCAGTTGCCCCTCTCTAAAAGACAGGAAATGAGAAGGGAAGGGAGTTGTGAGTTACCTGTTTTCCTGGCAACTTCAGCACAGATGTGCAAGTCACACACTCCTGCCTGAGGGAGCCTCTGACCTACGCTCCTGCAGACATCCAGACAGCCCTGGGACAAACAGCTGAGACCAGCAACACAGGGAAATGGAAACACTCACAGGAACATGAAACTATTTTTCCAAGGTCATTTTGCCAGGTCATCTAAGATTTTTATGGCCATAGTCTGAAGCACTGAAAGCAATCCCTATTAACATAGCTGGCTACCAAAATAATAACCACAGCTGTACTATTAAGGATGTGAAAACCAGTCACTGCTTTCTTTTCAGTCTCTTAACAATTATCAAATAGGGAAATTATCAAATTATTTTAAATTGCAAAATTAAAAATGATGAATTATCCAATTATCAAATACTTGTTTGTGCTCATGTAATTACTAGGTAACAGCCAGTTGTACCACATGCTTTTCAATATATAAGAAAAAAAAATTTAAAAATTACTACAAATAGGGCTTTAGACTTCAAATAAAATATTTTTAATCTATTAGGTTTTACTTGTAAGTAAGCTCAAAGTAGAAAGAGGAAATGTGAACCAAATGCTGAGCTTGTTAGTAAAGTACAAGTTAAAAAAAAAAAAGTATATGCCAGACGATTCTTATCAAAGATAAGCCAGTATTCCTCAAGATTCTTTATTTTTGTTTGTCACAGTTATTTGTTTCTATGTGCAGTTAAAACAGAGGAAATTTAATTAAGTGCAGGTTTATTTAACAAGGATGTTATTTTCTTTAATGAAACACACTCCCACTTCAATTACCCTTGTGCCAAGAGACGTATTTACTGAAAACACGTAAGATGGAAGAAAAGAAAAGAATTAAAGACTGTGCAAACTTCATTTTCTTCTTCAGGCTTTTAAACAGGAAACATAATTAACATGGGTAACAAGTATCGCAATTGCTCAGTTAATAAGACATATGAAATAACAATAAAAATCCCAAACCCATTTTGCAAGGGCAAGAAAATCACTTCTGATGAGGCAATGCAAGTGACAGCCACTTGGGAACATGGCAGAATTGTGCTGCTCAAAGAGGAGGTCTGGAAAAGATCACATATCTGGAGGTTCCAAAGAAGACTCTTATACAAGATGGAAGGACCGCTCAAGTTTCATCACCCTTGAGTGACACACAGCTTGGTTTTTTTCTCCAGGGCAAACTACACTGTGATACTGTAAGACAGGAAAAATCCCAATGTTCCTTCCCTCTTCCTGCCCATTCCTATCTGCCCTTGTGCTGAAGAGAAAATCTTCACCTCTTTAAAGTAATTGATCTGATCAAAATCTCAACGTTAGGAACTTGAGTGTGTTTCTAGCAGCCAGCTCACGGAGCTGTTCCCAAAACCTCCTCCCAGGGTAACACCCTGCGCTGGAACTCAGTGAAGTAGGATGGACACAGTTCTGAAATGCCACATCGACTCTCCACGGTCACAATTGAGTACCATTTGCAAAATAAAGTCTTGAATCTGCAGAGCAGATTTGGTTTAAAGAAATGCAATTCCTTCAGCTATGACATCCTGCCAACACTATAGGGAGCATTCACACAACTTTTCTAAACAAGTGTGAAGAAATATATGTCAGGAGGTACTTCCCTTGAAATTGCTTCCATTACACAAATTTAGCATACAATTCACATAAATGGTTGTTCAAGCAGTCATTCTTAGAAGCCTGAAAGCAATTCACTTTAAAGGTTTGAAAATTAAAATCCTGGCTTTCCTACAGATGTTGGGAAACCCCTCCATAATACCAGTGGAACCCAGCTTTTCTCTTCAGTACAGACTGAAGAGTTGATGATACCGGTACACAACACAACAAAAGCATGTGACAGAGCCCAGGCACTGCTTACAGCAAATACTGTCTTAGCAAATGAAATAAATCTAAAGACACCTAAATGGGGTACATTTGACATGTGATTCTGCAAGAAAAAATAAAGCAGAATACAGCAGCTACATTAACCCCGTGAAGGAAACCCTGACTATTTTTTGTTACCCAGTGTACAAAATACAGCCACTGTAAGCAGAACTACAATTCACCCAAATGTTCTCAGGAGTTAATTCACATTCCAGCTGATAAAAGACAAAGGAATGGTTAAACCAGATTAGTTCAGGTTTTAGTCCTGATGTTAGAAAAACAAGTGAAGTTTAATTACTTCACTGCTCTGGAAAAAGTCTGGAGATAACACTTATGTCATTTATTGTTTCAAGAGAAAACATTAAATCTCAGGAAAATTTCCTTTAAGGTCTCAGAAACACTGATCCGAGTCTGCAAGGAATCACTGGGTGTCCCATTGCTGGTTTTGTAATGTTTTTGGATTTACAGCTCAAGTGCAGCTGGAGTTATACAGGGAATGACCACCTGCTGCCTTGATTTTGCATGCAGACTTTATTTCTTTATTTTGATTTTGCTGTGAGACAAGCTGGGCTATATTTCCACTGCTAAGGATATTCCAAAGGTTGACATCCTCCAAAAACATTTTGTACTCTTAGGAAGATAGGCCCCAATTAAAATGAGACAAGACAACCTCTTCTGCTATCTTCTCCTTCAAATGTCTGTAAGTTTGGAAAGAAAATATATTCCAGAAGAACAGACTAACTATTTTCAGAGGTCTCTTCTAAGGAGTAGAGAGAGTTAACTCTTTAGAGTTCTATTTCAAAATATTTTCTATGAAGTCACCTACTTTCCTGAAAATACAGTTAAGAAACATTTTTAACTAAAACTTGAAGGAACTTATAGCTTAAGTAATTCTCACAGAGCGAAAGCACTTTGAAGCACCAACTGTCTCTTACTGTATGTAACTACCCTGCACTGCAGGACTTCCCCATCTCAGCTGGACCCTCAGTCATTAGTCCTCACAATAAAGGAGACAGGACAACAGCATCATGTAGGTATTCAGAATACACATCATAGTCAGTATCAAGGGAAATTAAGCTTCACAAAGAACAAAACTTGTTTAAAAATTTTCTAGAAAATACTTATTACCTACATTTCTCATATGAAAACATCTTGATTTACATTCCAGCTGTTACTAAAGTGTGATTAATGATGCCAGGGTAAGCAGTCCTCAAGATATTTGGGGAGCTACATTAACCAGTGTTTCCAGTGAGATTGCTGGTATGCCTGCACTGTGACCCCCAGGAAGGGCTGAGGAGAAGCTTTATTGCACCACTCCAAACCAGTGGAAGCCAGTGTGCTGTGCATGTTCATGGAGTATCTGTAAAGCATTCAAGCTGTAACTTCTGTACCTTTGAGAGTGATATTGTTCATCAAGTCAAATCACCATTACTGCAGTTAAGAGCTCAAGCTACAAGTAATAAATTCATTAGAAACAAACAAACAAAACCCACCCCACTTTACTGAACAGGACTATTTATGTATCTTGCAACTAGTGGGGGACAGGATGCCCAGACCTGAGACACTTTGGTTCTATGACTTACATTCACTACGTCTAACACAGAGGTAAAGTCTGAAAATGTGCTGTATGTAGTGACTTTGCCTTCCAGAGCATGAGCTCTGCATGCACACTCCAAAGCTTACAGTTCTTTTTACACCAAAATCTATTCCCTAAGTGTAGCAGTTACAGCAACTGCTGTTGATGCATTTCTAATTTTTTTTTCCACATTTAGAAAGTTTTATTCTGTTTTTAGAACCTGACTGGAAATAGAACTACCCAGACACACAAATAGGCAGATGGTGCATGTCTGGCAATAGAGATGTGAGAAGAACAAACTTGATGCTGAGGGGGATTTACCACTGTGCTAAAACAAATCACAGCTTCAGGAGCAGGTGAACAGAACATAGCTATGAAGCAGAACAAGTCCTGCTATACTGTTCCATCAGAGTATTATGGATGTGAACACAAATCTAAGAGAGCTGTCTTAAGAGAAGTACCTTTCCAGGACTTTGAAAAACAAAATTTAGTGCAGAATTGCATCACCCTTAGTGCTAAACAGCGGGTACTAAAAAATTCTTCCTTTAGTGTACACTAAGAATTCAGCACATGCTGAGTCATTTTGTTAGACAGCTTTCTTTAATCATTTAAAAGATGTACATCAAATTTTAAGAGACAACCAGATGCTTCTTTTTAATAGTCCTTTAAAAGTTGTGCATTATTTTTACTGTATTTATTCTGGACCAAAACCAGAAATTTTAAAACTATTTTAACTTTTTGTTTATTAGTTCTGGCAACACTCTGCTGGTTTTTATAAAAGACCCCCCAATAAAACCCTTTCAAAAATCACCCATTATGAATAAGTACATTTGTATCTATGCTACTTTTCAGACTACTAAAATGCTCCTTTTTCCAAAACAAGTAACTAGATGAGAAACCTGATACAACTCAAGGTATCCCTTTCTTGCTACAGTTCACACCCTCCCTCCAAGTTTGTTTTCTATGTTGGCAATTCCACAGAAGGTTGAAGAGTATGTAATCTGTCACCCATCAAATCAGGACAGTAGCGAAAAAATGCTTGTTCTATCAATGGATTTATGACTTATTAGACAGCAGCAGCTAAAATGTCTCTAATCAACAGCTTAGAAGGAGAAGACTAGCAAACACCTCAGTATTCCTCCTATTTTTGCAGAATTAGATCAAGGGAAATGTTATACAATTTACACTTATACTCAGATTCTCAGACAGACCACTCCGTATCCTACACGCTGTTAATGCTTCTCTTATTCCCACTATGTTCTGTAATTTGGATGCTCCTTTATTTGGGGGGGCAGGGAAAGAAGAGCCATCAATCCCTTTTCTTTCTTTCTTTTTTTTCACCATCAAGTGTTCAGAAAGTCAGCCCGGACACTTTGCTGGACACCGGCAAATACACATGTTCCTCATTCACAAGGAGACGGCTTCTCCCCACTCTCCTTGCTTATCACTGATGAACAATCTACGGTCTATTCTCCTGTTTCCTAAAATCTCAAATCTCATATCAGGAAAAGTTATGGTTTGCAGCAGAAATACTGCACATTATTTCCCAGAAAACAGGTATTGACAGCTAGCCTGAGAGACCCATGCATTCAGCTTTACTTCCAACTAATTGGCACTAGAGCCTCTTCTGCCACTACAAACACAGTTTTGCCTGGTTACCCATCTTCATTGTGTGCTCTATCTGGCTGCAGGCTCCATGACTGGCGTACTTCCTGCCTATCTGTTGCCTAATTAAGTTTGCTTTGTAGTAATCCCTGCTGTCGGCTGTTTTCCTGGCTCATGAATTGGCTAACCTGACTGTCAGCCAAATCTCTTCAAACTGGGCCTTGCTCACTGATTGGTTCTGTGATCCTTCTGTTTCCGAGGCTGACTTATTCAAGGGATCACACTGAAAATCTCTGTCACACCTTTCACTTGCTGCCAGCAGAAACTCTAAAAAATACTCTTGTTTCTGCAAAGGGCACCTCTTCTCATTTTAAGAAGCTTGAAAAAATAATTAGTACCAGGAATATTCTGAAACAATCATAGTTAGAAGATGGGCAACTTTGGAATGGGGTGAGAGGAGAGAGGCATGACAAAAATGAGGTATTTAAAAGAACTTAATCTGGAGAAAAAGGTTACTAAGACATAGTCTAGGTGGTATGTACCACACACAAGTTATATAGAATGTGCTGGAAGAAAATGCCAATTGGGTAATTTCAAGGCAGGATACAAATTACCCCTTCTTGTCTGTCAAATGCTTGGAGAGGAAAGTCTTGCACCATTCCTCAGATGTAAGAGGGCATCAAAAATCTTTCTTCAACTGAGACATCATTGCAGATTTCATTGCACAAAATTCTCTCTACAGCTTTTGTTAGGTAAAAGCCCAACTAGCCAATTGCATTTCAAAGACTCACGATAACATTTCCTTTTCTTGTTCTGGGGAGGACACTAGAGTTTATCTTCATACAGGAATTCTTAGTTTTCTTTCTGACTACAAGGTGGAGAGGCTGACAGAAAACAATTTTAAGAATATTTACAATTCTTTTCCTACAGTGAATAAATGAATAAACAAGAAAAACTGAAGGGTTGATGTTAGTCCTGTTCTAAGGAATTATGTGGCAAGTAAAACATCAAGGACTCATGCAAACCTCCACTCTATGGCCAAGAAAGACATAACAATTTTTACAAAGAAAGAATTTGGATACATGTTTTTACTCTCCAGTACTTAGGAAGCTGGGGGGCTGGTACTAGGAAACTTTTGCTGAATTCTGTTTTGTCCATATGGATCAAATCTGCAGCACAACTCGTCACTCTTGGTCTTGGAGAAAGTGCCATAGATACAAAGTTAGAACAGAAGGTCGGTCGTGGCAAGGCTCCAAAGAGGGAGAGACAAGGCTAGGCTGGTTCTGTCTTCCCATCTGCCTACACACCTAAAATGAAATCAGTGCGAGTGATGGCGTTGCCTTCACGGGGAACAGCACGTTCCTCGTGCAGGTTACCAAGGGTAGCCGTGGCAGTTTGTACAAACAAGAAATGATACAGTTCCTATTCCTAGGGCAACATGCCTGCACCCTCAGCTCACAGTGCCAGCAACAGAGCAGAGAATCACGGCGTATACTCAGATGGGAAGGACTTATCACAGTCCAAGACAGAGTGATCTGACTCTGTGCCAGCTGACCACATGACTTTCAGTAGTCATCTCAGCTTAAATCCATACCAGTAACACCTCACTTCTGAGAAGCTCAATTTGAAAAAACTAGAAACTTTTTTCAGGCTAGAAAGGAGAAACAGGAAGGACATTCACTTGGTATAGTGAGACTACATCTTCTCAAGCGAAGAACTCACAGCACTGTAGGAGCAACAAGGAGCTTTTTAAATGCTACATTTGCTCCCAAAATATTGTAAAGACTTTAAAATCCTGAACTATGAAGCACAATTATTTGAACAGTGACAGATACGTCTCTGTTGGACTTTTCTAAGCCATCTGGAAGTGCTCTATGGAGCACAGTTTGAGGGCCCATGTTCTGGTTGATTTCAAAGTAAACACAGGTCCCCAGTGCAATTACAAAATCTGCTGCCCTTGCAGGCAGATTGAGAAACAGTTTCAGGTCACAGAGTCACCTCACCCACCCTGGTGACACAGAATTGCTGTGGATTCTGGTTAACTTTGAAAGCTCTGGAAATAATGGGATACGTTTCCTAGAATGTATTTAGCCTTAGTACACACGTTCCTTCAGACTAAACTGTAAAACAAATCACAGAAACAGGATTTGCTACCAGAGCCTCCTTGGTTACCCTGCTTAAACACAGTTGTTCACCATTACTGAATTCCATGACATCTGTAAGCAAGACAAGATGGGGGCCTGTCCCCTCGAGAAGACTTCACAGAGATTATGTAAGACTGCATACGAACAGGTTTGGTCGTGATACCCACTGCATAAGGAACCCTTTCAAATGCAATGAGATTAGTTTTATTTATGCTGTTTTAGTATATGGTGTGGTGTGGTTCTCATTAGAGAGCTAAGCTCAATGTATTTAGGTTGGGTCAGGAGGACATGTACAATAATTGTTTAATGCTACGTTTGGCAGAGTTTGTTTTATTACTTAAAAAAAATAAATCTTGGCAGTTGTTAAAAAAAGCAGCTGGCACGTAAGTTGTTTGACTTAACTATTACCTCATTTTCTTTCAAAATATTGCCAGAACTTCTTAATGACAGCAAACAGATGGTCAGCATTTTTCAATGTTATAGATAATCCTCTTCCCAAACCAAATGATGGCATTTTGTTTAACCAGAAGGGAATTTGAACAAGAATTAGACATCATTTACATATATTCCACCTTTACAAAAATAACTAGATAATGATCCCAGTATTATCTGTACCTGTATCCATGGTTAGTGCACTTAGCACTACTCACATCTTGGCTTTGTCAGTTTGAAAGAAGAGGCAATATCTCACAGACTGGTTTGATTTTAATTGGTCAATCTGCAGGCCATGGGTATCGAAATGGCAGCACTGTGTCCTATGGTGCTTGTCAAGCCAAGCAGTAGGAAGCCGCATAGAAACAGAGAGAAGTTTGAACTAACAGCTCAACATAATTTTGTCTCCAGCAAATATGTTTGTGTAAAGCACTTCTGCAAAAAAAATTCATTTTGTTGAGTCGACACTTCCAAAGAAATTTTGTTTCATCAGGAAATCCCTAACTGTTTCAAACAGAGTGATTAACCAGCCAAAGCAGAATTCAGCAAACCTTATTAAAAATACAATTTATAATTCTTACACTTTCATAGCAAAGAAACATCAACCAGTCTTCAACTAACTATCACAAGAGAGACACTTTGTACACCCAGTATTAAGTTGAGGGGATTAGTTCCAGACAAAAGTTAATCTAAGATCTCTTGCCAATGCGACGTTAGTTTATGCTAGATAACAATTAGATTAATCATCCAAAGTTCTGACCTCAGGTTATGCTGTTCAGTGCATGGATGTTGGGGATCTGTCTATCTTTTCTTGCTTGTTTGACCTGCATTAATTCTACCAAAAACTCTTTGATTCCCCAGAGATAATTTACACTACATTTACTATCATCATTTTGACTTCAGAAAAAACATGGGGAATCTCATGTACCTCTGGGTACACTAACCTTCCCTTCAGAGAGCAACCACATTTTTGAGCAAATCTCTCAACCTTACTCAATCCCTCCTACTCACAATGCTTTGCTTCACCCTGCAGTGTAGTCTTGGAGTAACAAATAGGATTTTGGTTGAGTGGGATCAGGTCAGAGGATGGGTTCCCTGGTATACCTGATGCACTTCAGTGGTCCTTCACTTCACTGGACCAGACTCAATTCACTGGGAAGTGTCCACCAAGTCCCCAGAACCAACTGCCTCATTCTATAGATACACCCTCTTCCAACCACACCAGTTGCTAGAAAGAGTCTCTGTGTGGATTTTTTCTGAGACAGGAAAGAGGTTCTATAATGCCATTAATAGTTTTCTAATTGATCATATCAACATATTTTAATGGGCTTTAAAGAACACATAAAAATACACACATTATTTGACATGATTACATAATACAGGGAAAAAAAACAAATATAATTGGTAACATCAAGTTTTCCCAATTTACAGCACTTCTAAGCTGTAAAAGCTGCCTGGAACACAGCCTCTCCTGAGTAATTTGTGATGCCTTCAAAACAAGTTCTAAATTTTTTTCCTTAATTTCTTTTTTGGTGAGGGAAAATGAAAAAACTGAAAGATAAGCTCCAGCACACGTTGAGCAAAATTTAAAACAAACTCTAATATTGTTATAAATTCCAAGATAAGTGAACAGGAGAAGGTATACATGCAACAAGGACTGTGTCTGCTAGTTTATAAGTGTTTGAAAGTCAATGTCAGTATATAAAAACAAAAAAGCTGACATTATTATAAACAAATGCAAAATGAGCTGCAAAATGAAATGGTGCAGGTCGCCAACTATTTAGTGGTTCTTGATACTCTGCAAGCATGAAAAATGCCTCCTGTTCCCTGCCAACTTATCTGCAGTGCATTTCTTAGCAAGATGGCCATCAATACAGCACGAAATTCTCAAAGGGCATTATCCCTGCCCATAAACTGTCGTTATCAGTGAGAAAGTGGAATGAAAAAGGCTCTTTTAAACACAATAATTTCTTCTGACAGTCCTAAAAATGTTCTAGCTGTAGATCACTCACCTGCACCAGAATTAACACATTAGAAATTCAGCCTTGCACTAGGATAAGGACTAGTATCAGAATTTACATTCACCTCCTCACTTAACTTATAATTTAATACAGTTACTTTTTTTCACCTTTTGTCTTGTGCTTCGTAGTTTAATAGTTTTTAATACAAAGCACTTTTTCTGCCCAGTTATTCTTAAAGATATTTGTAAGTCCTGTATGCAAAAGTGGGTTTAGTAAGTGTAAGTTTGTGTTCAGACTGTCCCTTGCCCCAAAAAGATTGCATGCACCAGGGTTCATTCGGGTACTATCACAGCAGAATTCCCCTTGAAATTGCCTTGGTTGGATAACTGGTATCTCAGCTGGCCAGAAAAATGGGAGTAGGGACACAGAGATTTAGAAGTCCCACACATTCACCTGGAGACTCCATATAGTGAGGAAGTTATCTCTGGGATGCTCCCTGGCTTTTCTTTGCACAGCATTACATTAGCTTTCATATTAAAATCAGTATAAATACTAACAATGCAGTTTAGGGGAACTGAACAATCATATCCAAAATTCCTAGGTTTAAAATCAGTTTTCTGAGCTTCACTTGCTATTACATTTATTGTTAAACTGTCATATGACACGTAAGCTTAACTAGATATCTTCTCGTGCACTTGAGTAGTAAGAGCCACACACTCAGTTTAACCTTTTAATTTGACCTCTGAGAAAACCTCTAGGAAAGGTCCTAGCTGGGACTCTTCAGTGAAGGCAACACTTCTCCACTAAGAACTGGACTTCTGCACAAATTACTGGACTGTTACCTGCAAATCTTTACAAGATAAGAACTGACAAAGAGGGGAGGATGGCTGCAACGTGGCCCAGGAACTTGATCACTGAATTACACAGAGACAGGCTTTTCATTAACTTATCATTAGAGAAAAGAACCCATTCTGAATCACTGGCTAAGGTGAAGAATGCTTCCATAGCAGATTTCTTCTTGTGCAAGCTTCACAGTAAATTGGATCATTTTAAGCTTCAATGCACAGCCTATAACTGGTACAAGGTAGCAATAAGGCTTTTCAAATTTAATGCAAGCGTTTGGACAACTAACAGCAAGGAAATTTTGCTCTTTTAGGAGATGTGCCTTACCACTCTGCTAGGAGAGCTCCCTAAATGGCTGCTAGACAAGTACTGTACCACCCTTCCTTTAGAAAAGAATCTCAATTATTCCACAAATTGCTGACTCACTTTTTAGAAATTAGTCTTCTAACAAGCTCAGTCTTAGGAAGATCATACTGGTGTGTTGGGTTTTGCAGGTTTTTTTTGGTTGGTTGGGTGTTTCTTTGTGGGTTTTGGTGTTTTTCTAATATATCTTGCACATACACCAACAAAAGTCTAGAGCAAAAACAAGAACATGGGGACATGTGGGTTATACATGTCTACATCCCATTTCTAGAAATATCTTTCACTAATCAAGCAGTCTTAGGCAGGTTTGACATTTTTATTGCCTAAATAAATTTTTTTTAAAGATGTGGTCAGAAACAAATTCATCACAGCTTGATCTGATCAGAAGTGCATTCAGGGAGGACATTTAAGGACACTGTCTATATAATTTTCATTAAGCTGTCAGCTTATTGTCATTTTTCTTGTGCTTCTTAGCTATTGCTTTCTTTTAAAAAGAAAGCTTAGCTTTATTCTGATCTGGTTAATTGTGCAAAATTGACAGCTGAAACATTTTTTTAAACAAAATACGGATTCAGGGCATTGGCAAAGTCCCGTCTCCCATTTGACTTTCTGAACTTAAAGGCTTTGCAGCAGTGGAGAAGAAGCTAGGCAGGAAGCCAAGGAATTAGCCTCAGGCTGTACAGTGTCCTGCAAGAAACAAGCTGTGCTGTAGGATACATAATCACACCATTCGCTTTCCCAGTTCAGCCAGTCACCTCCTTATGCTCTGGCATGGCAGGCCTCCAGCAGCTGCCTGCAGATGTCCAAGAAGGTGTCAGGAGGGCTCAGTACACTTGATGGAAGTAGTGTTGTAAAAGGGAAAGATTACCACTTCTAGCAGACAGTTTACTCCATGGACAGGTCTCAGTAGGATGGAACACGTGTTTGAAGGACTGAAAATGCCCTACTGATACAGGTCACATAAGAAACAAGCTAAAGGCCAAAGAAGTTCTCAGGTCAGCAATGAAAACAGCCTAAAATCTTTGTGACATCTTAACAAAAGAGATGCCAAGAGCTCAAACTGCAAGGTCAACAGCGTTGTGGCCAGTTCAAACAATCAAGTTGGACCCCAGGAATGTAAAGAGACAGAAGAATGATGCTCGTTGCTGTCTAAAGGTCAAAATATTTACAGGATATTGTGTTCCAGAATCAAACCAGGTCTGTCTCTTACCGTATCTAATCACAAAAGGTGTTGAGCAACTGGCTTTAGCTCATATTCTAGGGTATGCTGAGAACTTCTTTGCAAAGTTCTTCTGCTTATCTGTTTTCATGATAAGGCATGTTTTCACTCTGCCACGTGATGAATTGAAAGAATTTTTGTACTTCCAGAGCAAACACATCATCAGTTATCAATTAAGCATTCATGCTCAACTCTGTCTGCAATTAGAAAAACATTTAAACCCATTCTGACAATAATTTTTAAACCGCAACATTTTCCTAAATTCAATCCTAGAAAGTAATGCCTTGAATATACACATACTGTGTCACTGAAATAGATAGGAAAAAAAATCAGGATTGTTAGTATTTAAATAAGATTTAATTTCTTTCGTTTTCCCTCAGAGGATGAGTTTTCAAGATGGTTTCAGGAAGTACAACTGTTTAATTAAACAAGACAACTAGTATTATTTCCCTTCTCTTCAAGCCTTTCCAATTCTTCAAGTACCTACAATGTAGCTCTTTCCTCCTTTCACCTCCATAAGTAAAGTCTCTAAGATTAATTTTCATTCATGCTAAAATACTTTAGAGCTTAAGATAAAACATCAAGTAGATGGTGTCTAGACAAAAATTCACATTGCCATTGAAGGCAGAGTGAAGTCAGAAACTGCATTACCCTGAGACAGGAGATAAGCAGCTGCATTAAGATAAAAGTTATATTCTTTTCATACAATCAAAAGAAATTAACGATTTTTACAGAAATCTTGCTTAAACATTTGGCTTCTTCAAATGCAGACTTCAGAGAGAGGCTTCAGCTACACAAACGACTTTCTCAAAGGGAACTGCTTAGATTTGTTCTGAGTTACTGTTACTCAACAACCAAGTGCACAAGTCAAAAACACACAAACAAACAGAAGCTATTACAGTAAGGCCTGGGCAAAATCTGTACTAGAAGCCCACACTACTTTGATTTTCCTAATCTTAATTGTTGTAATCTACTTAAAAACCATCTGCCTTCTTTTGAACCAGGACTCAGATCACGAAAGAAATGAGATTCTATTGAAGACTCATTGCAAAGCGAGCCATTTGTAAGCCTTTAGAACAGCTTTTGAAATCCTGGCCAGGGACATTTGAATTGCAGCTGGTCTTCATCATTTGTCGTTTCATGAGGTCATTAGATTGAGAATTACACATATTAACTTGGAGTTGGATTGATTAATTTATTTATAAAAAGATTGATAAGAGGCACAAGGACAAGTTGTATCACTGTAAACAAACTTACCCGCGCCCCCTTCTCTGGAAAACATTTGCATCCAATGCTGCAATCACGGCCCCCACACGGCCCACTGTAAGACTTCTTTCCACCCTAGAAAAAACCAACAAGAAAAGAAAATTGAATTTCATAACTATTTGTTAGCTGAAGATCTTCTTTAATTAAAACTGCTTGGTTTCAGCACCTTTCACCCACGTTACATTTGTTGTATGAATTTGCTGGGAAGTGGGCAAAATACATTGCATTTTAACTTCTCCATAATTGGGTCATATTCAGAATCACCAAATAAACAGAAAAATTTGGGTTAGAAATTCTTTGAGGACAAGTGAATTTACACAAGTTGGTGCTATTCTGCAAGGTGCTGAGTGCTTCCTATGGCTATCTAACCCATAAAAGTAAATGATGTTTTGAGATATTCAGCACACTATCAGACTAGGATCATAACGGATAATTGCAACTTGTGCCTCAGCCATCCTTCATAAAAAGGTATCTCTACATCAATAGGAACTATCAACACAAATTTAATTTTGGGACCTTGCATATTTCTAAGAACAAGAAGCTTCATCCTTAAGCCACACAAACAAAAGCTACTGAGAGAAAATGGCATTTTTAACTAAAACATGTGCAAGGAAGACAGTAGAAAATCATTGGGGATTTTAATTTAAGCAAAAAATATATTCCAAATTTTCTGCACTAACATTAGTTATTTCAAAAATAACTACAATACTTACGTCCATCTGAAATCCCTTCCACACTCAACAGGTTTGAAATACTGGGCTGCCAAAAGCCCTGCAATGCTACTGACAACACTAAGTCCTCGAAAAAAAGTCCAATTTAGCATTGATATTTAGTCACACACTAAGAACACTCCTCTCTAAGGAAACTTCCACTGTCCGGCATACAGTCCCTAGGGTTTGGAACTCTGAAGGGAATAAACATTTAAGCTTCTCATAATAAGGTGACCAAACTAAGTGCTGTAACAAGTTAAGACTGGAACTGAACATTTCCTTACTAAAAGCATTCACAGGAAATATTTTTAAAGCCTTTAAAATTTCCTGACATCTGTCAGTGAGGAACGTGAAAAATGAAAGGCAACTCATGCAAGTTTGTCAACTTTTGAACTTCTTTGAATCAGCTTTCTCAGAGAAAGTAACTAGTCTGACATCACTTGATCACTTTTCTGCTAAAGCTAAATAAAAACCACTCTATACACATTGATGTTTATACTGTTTTGCTAAATTAAACAGCTTTGTTTTTACAATGAAAAGATACTAACAAAAAGCCTTAAATCCAATCTCCCATACTTCCCTATTGAGAAAGGAGTGTTATCTCTTGCTGTAAAATAGTCAAAAGAACCTTCAAGCAATTGTAAGAGGCAGAAAGTATAAAAAACCCAATGGAACTACTTTTGCAGACTTTTTGGCAGTTTAGTTCAGATGAGGCCCCATTAGATATAGGGCTTTTGCACTACAAATTAAAATCCTATGCTAAGATCAAACACAAAACTTGAGCAGAAGACAGAAAGACACCGCAAGAAAGGGACCATGATGCAAAACACACCACAGAGAATTCTGACTCCTAGCAGCAGGAAATAAAAGAAAAAATACAGTAAAAAAAACCAAAAAAAGAACAAAACTGCTAACAAAACAAAATCAACCAATCTATAAACTACACAATAGCAAAGAGGAGACTACCTGTATTCAGAGGTTATATAATAGACTGTAAAAGCATCTTCAAACTGCTCAGACAAGGAATGATCACCAAGAACTTGAGCCTGCATGTGCAACACAAGGGCTCAGTACACAAAAGCTGGTCCCTGTCTTAATGATCACACTGCTGAGAGGTCATTTCTGACCACAGGAATTGTTAAGACTTTGTGAGCTCGTTCTTTGAGTGAAGAGCAGGGAGACACTCGGCAGTCATTTGCATGAGCCCTTGGGGCCCATGGTTCTGCTGTTTCTTACAAGTGAACAATGGCAAAGAAGCGCCTGTCCATCACAGGTCTGGATTGCTCCAAGGTCACTGCCTTGCAGCAGTCACCGTCTCAGAGCACTAATGCTCTGCCTCTGGTGGCAGTCAGGTCCTTCCCAGCAGCAGAGGACTGGACAAAAATCCATGATTCCTCCATCCCCCGGCTCCTGCTGCTCCCCACAGTGCTGCAATTAGTAAATATGGCTCCAGTCAAAATCCCACTGAAGTCAAAAGAAATCTTTCCCTTTAGTTTATTGGAAGCTGGATGAAACTCTCACTGAGCTTTATTGAAAACTGAAATATGTCTCTATTTTGTGGAAAATTGTGTTCTCTGTGTATTTCTAGGTTCTTATTCACAGCATGAGTCGTCATTTTGCTCACTTATGAATGAAGGCATTTGGAAAGGAAGCAAAGCAAAGCCAGTTGGCTCCAAACCAGGTGTTACATGTCATGAGTATTTTATTTAGGGGAAGTAGCTGACATCAGACACTCCAAGACTGCTTAAATAGCAAACAGCCATGTGCATAATATTTGTGAATACATTTCTAAAAGCTGCATGTAAGATTCTAGACAACAGTGTTCTCTTCTGAAAAGGTTTTTCCATTCAAATATATGAATGTAAGGTCATTCAAACATTTACAGATATGTAACTTGAACATGCAAACATGAGCCTGTCATGTTTGTTCTGTGTATGTATTCAGGGAAGAGATTTTTTCCAACTTCTCTATGTTTCAGATTGATTAATATGATCCTGAGAAACACTAAGAACTAAAGAAATAAGGGTATTAGTTATAGTGGTAAGCACCACCATTATAACAGAAATTAATTAAACCATTTTCATTTCATTGTATAGGAGCAGACCAAGATTTTGAAAACAAACACATACATATAAAATAGCAGCACTGTTATAAAAATACATACTCTGAGATTTAAATAGTCATAATATAAACTGAGTAACATACTAATTTTACGGATTTGAGCTATTTCAGGCTTGCATAAGAATCACTACAATGATTTCAATACAGAAAAAACCCCACTTATTTAAGAAGTATTGATATGAGTAAGAAACTATTATTAAAAGACATTTAAAACCAAGAGTCGTTGTAAGAACAATTTTCTTCTCCTGCTTCTGGTGTACCTTTATCAAGCATTTATACACAGCTGATTCATCAAGAAAGTGGCATTCAAGTCTTTCCACTGACTTCAGCTTGTTCTGGACTGGAGCCAAAGAGAGTAAAGAAACCTGACAGCTGTGATGCCATAAGAGGTGTCCCAGAACATTCATTCCAGCCTCTCTAGAGCAACGCACAAGACAACAGAATAAATGCACATGACCTGGAAGGACTTGCCTGCAAATCCAAAGAAAACTGTACCTGCAGCACGGGTAGGTGTAAAGCAGCTAACAAAGGACTTCATTGTGAGACCTCCAAGAAGTACAGTTCAGATGCAAGAGCTGAGGTTCAATTTTGACTCAAAACTTCTCCTCTGTATCAAAGGATCAACTGCAGAAGACTTTAAAAATCGGTGTGTTAACCTCACTCATTTTAGCCTTCATGGCTTTTACGAGTTAAATTCATGAATGAAGACTTGGGTGGTGACATGATGGCCATCTATACATCCATCAGAAAGGCAAATGGCAGAAAAGTGAACACATTTTATTTAAACAGTGTTCTCAATACCCCACTGCTGCTCAGCGACACCTAGCAAGGCCATCAGTACCTGAGAAGGTACGGCAACAGGAGATCTCTGTGGCAAGAATATATAAACGAGCAACAGGGGTGACTGTCAGTGACAGAACACTGGGTTGTCCAATACTACTAACTAGTCAGAGGGAAGGACAATGCTGGCACAAAAGCAAGTGTGTATAAGCTTCCATAAATATTTGCAGGAGAATTTAAGTTTTTAAGCAGACGGCAACATCCTTCCAGTTATAAAGGCAAGAGACATAACAATTTTGTTGAGCTGGTAATCCATTTTAATAGAGATTGATACGACACAGTGCCCAGCCACAGTATGAGACAGTATTCAGTGACTACCACTTTTCCTTTGTTGCTAAAGCAGTTCATACCAAAGCATCTGACTGTAGTTTAAATACTAACTCATAAACCACACATAAAGACAGGCTTTAAGCCCCTCTCTCACCCTGAATACCACCTTATTCTTTTAGTTCCATGGAAGTGACTGGTCTTCAAACACTACAGCAGTAGAAATGTGGTTATTCCACATGGACAGATTTGAATCTTGCTCTGAACAGCTCCGTCTTCAGGGCATCAGCCCTGAAAATGTCTCAGCTCCCTTGTCGTGTCAACAGTTCTAACAAAAGTACTAGAGAAGGAAAATCTTCACACAAAGTTAAAGGAATGCTCATAATACTTATCATCAAAACACATCTCAGAAGGTAAACTGGAACGTGTCCACTGTGATTCATCCTACAAATCTGTACACCACACAGACCACCAACTTTGAAATTATGGCAGCAATTTATTATTTGCATTTTATTTTCAAATGCATCATTCCCCAAAGCCATCTGTTAAAAAACCGTTTTTGAAATGAAAGCTCCAGAGCTGACAATCAAACAGTAAAACCAAAGGAAAACTCTGGTAGAATCTGGCTGTGGTTTTAGTGATACTCCTGGCAAAATGCTGATGGATTAAGAAGTGAAGGAAGGAGCTGCATCTGACCTTCCACACCAAAGTTATCGACTAAACTCTCTCTGTATCTTTTGGATTTGAGTCAGATGGAAAAAAAAAAATCTCTGCTGTAACAGCTTTCTCTGATGGAGTCACACTAGGGGTCAATGCAGCCTTGTGTGTGGGAGACAGCTGGTAGAAGGATGCTTGCTCTATCTGCTGGGGAGACAGCGACGAGCAGGATGAGCACAAGGAAATGCACAGCGAGGGATGTGAGCAGAGCCTCTTAGCCGAGTGGCTTTTGAGCCATTTCTTCACTTACACAATTTGGTCTGCAGGCTCAGCATTAAACACTGTCTAAAACAGAGATGGAAGCTGCAAACTGGGAGCCACAGCCTGTCAACCCTCACTGCAGTTGAATCTAGTCCTGTGCTATTTTGTTTCCATCCTTCAAGGTATTGTCAAAGAATTACAACATGTGTAACCATCAAGAACACTGAAGTCATGACCAGTCTGGTTCAAAAGAATGTTGGTTTCAATTGTTTTCACGCCAGTTTCTTCCATTAAAGTCTCTTCTAAATAAAGTAAATCAAGTACTGGCAAAAAAAAAAAACCCAACAAAATCCCCCCAGTTGTTCTTTGTTCCAATTTTGCACACATACAGCACACATATCTGCAATATTATTAATCTCTTTATTAACTATTACTTAATTTTCCTAATGAAAATATTATCTTTCCCAAAGCAAGGCTGCATATTGCTATACCCTGTTAAACATACCTTTAGTGAAAAAACATCAAAATACTAAATTCTACAATTCCATGCTTAATTCTGTTCACTTCAATGAGACCAAAGAGCAGAATATCTTGCTAAACAGAAATCGACTTAGGCACATGCTGGCTTTGCTCAGAGAAGGCCTCAGAAACACCCTCAGGATACCTCCCTGAGCACAGAGCAAACTGCAAAGAAATAAGGGTATGCATTACCTCCTCCTGGATTTGCCTCAGCTCCCACAAAGGCTGCCCTCGACCAAAGCAGTGCAGCTGACTGCCCTTCCCTGTCAGGGATGACTCTGAACATGACATGGAAAGAAAAACCAAATTGCACTATTCCTTTTTCAGGAATAATCAACTGGAGAAAGATGAAAATACCTCTATGAGCTAAACAGAAGCATCATTACTCCAAAACACATGAGGGAAGTGCATAAAACTCACTCTTTAATCTGACACTTTTATTTTAAATAAATATGGCATGTAGCTTTTAGCTGGAATGTGGCACACGCTCCTTTTGATTAGCCCATAGCACAATATAAGCTGTTTGGAATATTCCAGATTCCTCCTGTGTCAGGATTAGGAAAAGGTTGCCCTCAGCACTGAATGCCCAGGTATGCACATTTCCACAGACATTAAAAAAACCTAGACAGCAGCTTTTCTCCATAGCAAAGTGACAGAAATAATCCCGATTAACCATAGCCATTTTTATGCCACCAGTATTTCCAGAAAGCATACATGGAAAAGCTCCTGTATCCCTTCCCATGACATGGTATATGATAAAAATACCTAGGACTACTTCAACCACCACGTTATTCTGACAAATAATTCTTATTCTACAAAATACATATTTCGGGGAGGGAATGAAGCACTCCTCTTAATAACTGCAGTAAGCATTCCAAATCTGCACTAACTAATCTCACATGGTGCCTTGTATTCAAATTACTTGTCACATTGTCAAGTAACTTATTAAGAAACTCTGATGTCCCATGCTTAATTACCAGAGGACTACAGTTTTGAAAATGAAAATGAGTGATTAAGAACTGGGTTTATTTTAAAAGACATTCCTGTAGCAAGAAATCATTGCTGCTGGGAGCCTGTCATTTATAATAGAAATTATACACAGATGGGCTGGGCATCTCCATTTTACACATAAACAATTAGCTCTGCCTGCATCCCAAACTAATGGTTACAGGCACAGTATTTGTCTGTTCAGATTACCAATACACCTACCCCAGATTAAGTTTCCAAAATAGATGCTACATCTCAGCTGCAGACAGGGTGGAATCTACCAAGAATCACTCTCATGAGCAGCAAAAGTTAGCAAAGTGTTATGGTCCACAGAGATAAAGTTTACACAGCCTTTCCAGTTCACTTACAATACCTGCATCAAGGTCCCTCCTTCTTTTTGGGATGGGACAGATAAACAACTCAATTCATTTTCTCTCACTTAAGCTTTCATCCTACTTTTTAAATAGATGATCTACATCACAAGTTACAGAAGGGCCAAAATGCCCAAACAGCTGAAAGTCTATATAACTGTAGACTATCTAAATAAAAACTTGTGCAGTCATCTCCTGGAACTGTCAGAAGACTACGTGTTATAGTACTAACATGATTAACTCTTTAACCTCTACCTCTGTAGAGGTTCTATTCACCTGGTACTTTGTGATCCTGCAAGTAAGAGCTGGCTTGTATGTGGATACATCCTCACGAATTTCCCTGGAGGTTTTGTCATTGACTGAAGCAAGAACAGATTAAAGCCACTGCAAATAGCACAGTGAGACATCCCACTGTGTCCTGTTTTAAGTCCTCCAGTAAAGATTGACTGCATCAACTCTGGAAAGTACCATGCACATAGCGTGTTCGTGGTTAATTAAATCACAAAAGAAACCAGGGGAGCACTTTGTGCTCCACCCACAAAATGCTTCAAAGAGTAGAATCACCGAGAAACTGCTCTCCTTTAGGGGAAGAAGACGTCTGCTACTCTGTTTGATTTGGACTCTGCACAATGGGTCCTTGTTGTTAACCAACCTTTGGGCACCATAGTAGTAAACATAATTAAGGAAAAATGTTGGGTTTTTTTAAAGTAGACATCTTTGGAGCTGTTCCTCTATCCTCTATGCTATTTCTAGTGTACTATTTCTATCTTCAGGGAGTGGACTTATCAAGTCACAACATGTGTTTCTCCCAGGAACATACAACTGTCTACTCTTGGCTGCCAACTACTTTGCACTCTTGATTGGTCATTTATCCTTTATGAGAAATGTAAAATACCACCAGGACATCAATACCATTTACAAAGGTCTTGTGCTAGTGTAAGTGTCAGTGATAAATCAGTTCCTTTATGTTAAAATGAAAAATAATTAATTATGCATATAGTACATCCTTAAAGTCGTAGATACATCTGCATGCACCTTAAACAAAGCCAACAAATTTAAAGCAATAAAAGAGTAAAAATCAGACATGTTGTTCATCTGTAGCTCTACAACTCTGCAAAAAAAAAGTTGCATAAAAGGCCCATCCAAGCAGTAAATGCAGTCTAAATGCCCTTTGAAGTCCAAAGACTCCTCATTTAGTCCCTAACAGAGGATAAATTGGTTGGCAATTAAGCATTTGCCAACACTATAAAAATATCAGAATTACAAAGAGTAAGCAACAGGTGGAAAATCATAAAAGTAAATTATGTTAAAAAAACCAAGAGTGTGCATTTGAGATATTCTATCACCTTGCAAGCAGGCTTACATAACTAACCATAGATGTATTAAAATAATTACCTTTTCTAGCCATAAATGCAGACAGTGACTTTGGTGAGTCCTCCTATCATACTGATGATAATAACCATATGTTTCTGAACACAACTTATCTATAAGCACATTTATCTCAAAGTCTTCAACAAACACAGCGGTGGTCCTGCAAAGCATTTTTCAAACAAACCATCTCTGGGAAGAGACAGGGAGGGCAAAAATTTTATCTACTGGAAATACTACATTGCATACATTTTTTTCATTCCATATGGAACAAAGGTTAGGAAAAGAGAAAACCTGCAAAATTAGTCTTTTCAGGATAAAATAAAATGGATGTTTTTGCCATTGGAGAAGGAGTTCTGGGCACACTTTTCATGCTGTGCAGCAAGGTCCGGGAGCTTGGGTTTCAGCAGCATGTGAACCCAAGAGCCTGAGGAAGAAAAAAACCAAAACAGGCAGAGACCAGGCAGGTTTTCTACAGAAGAAACTTATTTCCCAACATCCATCTACAACAACAGATTCTTTGTGGCCTTTCAAGTTTTATCTTGAGCAGTATTCCCAGTGCAAGTAGCTTTTTCAAACCCATGGGGGCAAATAAAACAACTGTCCATCAGCTGGAAGCGAACAAAAGCAAGTAACATCCTAAAATGCAGATACAAATGGCAGGGGTGAAGGGGTGCAAGAAAGAGACAGAACAGCTTCAGAACAGGCAGAGAAGAATAACAAGGGATTGGAGGACACGAGGCTGGGAATTCAAGACTTTTAGATAACAGAAATAAAATCTTTTCCAATTTCTGCCCATGACATGGAAACAGACTCAGCCAAGTCTGTTTGCTCCCTATTCCCCAGCTGAATATTTCTGTGTGACTTTGAGAGACACGGCTCCTGGATACTCTCAGATACCCTACTCTCACTTTGCATTCACACAACAGCCCTGAGGGGACTTCATCCCAGGCCCTGGAAATTCAAAGAAGGGACCAAGATAAACTCACAAAGTAAGTTTAAAATGAAAGTGTGGTTTTTTGTACTTCTTTCTGCTCTGTAGAGCAGCAATGGCACAGCCCCTGGAAAAAGTTCCGGGTTGGACACACGTGCAGAACAAACACAGCACCACAGTCCACAATTTAAGATGATCGCTCAGGACTCTGAGGGTTGTGGTTTATCTGATGAACCCAAGGTATAAAATCAACGTGCAATTTTATTACTACAGAATAATCACACTTCCACCACACTCAGATATAGCACATAATGTGCACAACAGGATGTTATATTTACTATTACAGCTGTTGGTTCAGACTCATCTTCTGGGCTGCCCTTCACATTTCACTGAGGCTTTTGAGCAACCTGTCCTTTCACGGTAAAACAGCCCTTTGTAGTAATTCAGCCAGTCAAGCCCTTCCCTGCAGGACCCAACTCATTTGCGTAAGGATTCCTCTCCAGTCTGCCCAGTGAGTACATCGAGTACATCACTACATGGTTAAGCCAGATGTAAATCAGACAGCAACTTGAGAAACCAAAACTCGGTTCCACATGTTGGAGAAGACTGTAGCTATCAGGATACTTCTCTTCCTAGTGACACTGATAAAGGAGAAGTGAGAAAATATAAACTGAGGTAAACAACTATAAAATGTCAAAGAAAATTCAAGCACTTCCATTGTGTAGCCATATATTTAATTTACTGCTAGGCCTATTTCATTTCAAGTAACACTTCTGAGCAGAGTGGATGTCTATTCATCAACTGCGGATGTTGCAAACTTCTGCCAAGACAAAATGTACAATCTCCATTACAGATAATCTTACCTGTCTGGAAGGGGGAAAGACAAAAAGCCTTTATAACATTTATCTAGATTAAACAGGTCAGAGGAGGTATAGCTTGATGCAGTATTTTGACAGGACAAGAGTATGTTTGCTGAGGAATAGGTACTGATTAAATTTGAGACAAAGTGTGCCTCAAACATTTCTCCCACGAAACCAAAAAAGGACAAAACATAGAACTGGCAGAATACATGTATAATTTTATTTACAAATATCCTATTTTTTTAGCGTGTTTCTAGGCTACTAAGCAGAGTATGAACTTTAGAATAATATATTGGAAAACACAGCACCAAATGTCATGGTTAGCTAGTACTAGATAAGGGAAGGAAAAACTGAGACAAAAGGAAACTATTCTTAGCAACAGCTAAAAAAAAAAGAAAATATGTCTTTGGAGACATCATTATCAAAACTCCTCAAGCTGAAAACAACGCAAATATTAATTTAATATTTTAATTTCCTTTTTTCCCCTCTATGTAATATCTTTTTTAGATTTTTTTGTTTCAGATATTATTTTATATGTGGGGGGACAGAAAACAAGGTTTTTGTTTTCAGACAGTCGTACAGACAAGAAAAGGCATAGAGTGAGCATATGCAACATCAACTTTCAGATGTTTGGTTTGTTACAGAACCTGACGTGCCCTTTGAAGAAATTTTATTTTCAGTCTTTGCTAAACCATGCAAAGGAAAAATCTGTCATCAGAAAGACTAAAGCTATCTACAAAATTAGATTGTGGAGTCTGATGCAATTTAGAACAGAAATGCCTACTTAATACGATCTTCAGAACTCTTTTATGCCAAAGGCATAGATCTTTATCAATAGGTGTGTGCCCTTGCAAGCAACTATTTGAAACGGTGACTTGTTAAAATTTTTAACCCTCTAATCCCCACTTGCCCCCTGGATAAAGTACTGTCTAAGTAAAGCCACACTGCTTGGACTTCTCATTTGGGAGATGACAAAACGCGACTCAGGAAGTAAAACCAGCTAAAGTGAAGTCTCAACCAACTAGCATAAAGAAATGGACAAGGCTAAACAGTTATGCAATTCTGTAAGTCCAAGCACATTTGTTTACAGCAGTCAGTCTGTAAAATAACTAAGTCTCCTGTAAGACCACATTCATTCTGTTTAAGGTATTACCTTGCTCTGTCTTTCCTGAAACCCACTAGAGATAACAAAGGAGAGATGTCACCTAAATAGAGATAATGAATACAGTGGAGATGAAAATTGCAATGTTTCACTGAAATCAACATCTTATGATCTGTTTCTATGAATCATCTCAAACAGTCCCTCAGACTGACTGCACTCTTGTGCAGTTAGAATTGCTCAGACAGGGAGGATTCAGAAGGTAAGGCTTTTCATTTAAGAACCAGCTGCTGTCATATTCAAAGTAAGTTTTACTAAAAAAAAAAACCCTAACAAAAGAAAATGAAATCAAGTTACTCCTCAGAATGGACACCGTCACAATGGAAACCATACCACCAAAAAACTCATCTAAAGCTTTCAAAATGTCCCAAATTATTCTTTATTTGAATTCATTTATTTCTTAGCTGTCAGGCATAGCATAATAATGGATGTTTTACACTACACATACAGCATCTACCGATGAGACTGAGAATTGCTGTACATGCAATGTAGAAAACACACTACCAGAAAATTCTTAGTAATTTAATATCCAACCTTGAACATTATCACTCAGAACAGCAAACCCAACAACTCATGAAATGAAGATTAGTGCTAAAATTTACTGTCTCTCTGAGCAACATGCTAGCTAAGCACAGCTGTCCGTCCTGAGAAAAAAACACCCACGCTATTTCAAACAACTTTTTTCAAGGGCTTTGCCAACTAAAGCAACTTTTTTTTTTGCTACAAGCATCATAATAACATGGTAAATATAAGTAAAAAGTGTAATGAAAGAACAAACAATTCTCCTCTATACTGGATACTAATTTCTCCTATGTATTTTTGTACAGCCTGTCTTACTGTACTTTCACTTGCATGCTATTTAGTTCAGTTGTACCTTATTAAGACAAGACTACTCCATTTTTTCCTTAATTGGTAAACTGGATTCTAACTTTTACACTGGCTCCTGTTGAAAAATGCCATGCTTTGTGATACGAAAAAACAGATGTTCTTAAAATAACAGACTCATATATCTATTTCCAACTGCTATCACTCGCAGGGAAATGTCAGGCAGAGAAAGGAACTGTTCTTATTGGCACCGGGCCCACCAGGAACTTACCCTACAAAATGCTGAGCACCCTGTGGAGACTTCCTGAGTGTGCGGTCATCTCCTTGAATCAAGGACTACCTCAGAACCAACAGAAGCTATGTCTAATATAGTACTGATGAAAAAAATTGCTGTTTTACTAAGTTCCAAATGCATCATCCATCTTGACAGGCCAAGCCTGTCATTCCCAGCACTGAACTGGAACGGGGCAGTGCTGCCAGACTTAAGCAGAGTAATTTGCAATCATGCCACACTACTTTGCCCAGCAGGATGATTTAATAGGTTTGTGCTGGAACCCTATCTTCAAACCCTGCCACCCCACCTCTAAACTCTTATCTCTTCCCGACTGATGGGGAATGTGGAACAATGACTCGTGAGCAGAATCTCAGGGGTCAGTCTGGATGCAAGAAAAGGACCTGTGAGCTCTGGCTCAAAGCTGGTCATACCAGACCAACCTGGCCTCAGCCAGAATCAACCTCCCAGCTCAAGAGTCAGGGACATCTTTGCAAGTGCTACATCTGTCATCTACTCTGTCCTGCTGAGGCCACATCTGGAGTGCTATGTCCAGTTCTGGGCTCCTCAGATCAAGAAAGACAAGCAACTACTGCAGAAGGTGCAATGGAGGTCTGTGAAGATGATGGGGGCCTGGAGCATCTCTGATACGAGGAAAGGAGGAGAGAGCTGTTCAGGCTGGAGATGAGAAGGCTGAGAGGAGACCCCATCAATGCACACAAATATGTTAAGGGTGGGCGTCAAGAGGATGGGCCCAGACTCTTTTCAGTGATGCCCAGTGCAGGACAAGGGGCAATGAGCACAAACTGAAACACAGAAAGTTCCATCTCAATAGGAGGGAAAACCCCTTTACTGTGAGGGTGGCAGAGCACTGGAACAGACTGCTCAGGGAGGCTGTGGAGTCTTCCTCACTGAAGATGTCCAAAACCCACCTGGACACTGTGATCCTGTGCAACCTGCTCTGGGTGAACCTGCTGTAGCAAGGGGGCTGGATTTGATAAACTCCAGAGGTCCCTTCCAACCTCAACCATTCTGTGATTCTGTGTAATCATCTTGTACCATCTCACAATTTAACTCCTGTTTGAACTACAATGTATCTTCTAGGAAATCATCAATCTTCCTTTGAATATCTAAACATGAAATTTCTATGACAGGACTAGATGCAAAGTGGCTTNTCTCACAATTTAACTCCTGTTTGAACTACAATGTATCTTCTAGGAAATCATCAATCTTCCTTTGAATATCTAAACATGAAATTTCTATGACAGGACTAGATGCAAAGTGGCTTAATTTTATGAAAATGGTTATAATTTTCTGTACAAAAGGTCAACAGAAATGTGTCCATTACCTCAAATTCCTCAAATTCACTGAATCAGAATTTTTGACTAGAAAATAGATAGAAAAACTATTCCATCTAAATTTTTTAATGCAGTTGTATTATCAGACAGCAGGCTGATATGTATTGAGAAAAAATAGTAAATGTATGTAAATTTTATTAAACAAGTTAGAATCATCTTGCTTTTAAGTGTGTGGACTATGAACTAACATGAAAAGTGCCTCTTCCTTTTCCATCTAGGTAACTCTGTATTAGGTACTGCTGTGAATTTTACATTCTACATTTTAACAGACCTTTACTTGATTTACTTTATTTAAGCTTTCCAGCATGTAAATCCAACATCAGCCTTCCTGTGTTACATATAATAGAAACTGGGAGTTAACAGCATTTCTGGTTAGCTGCTCTCCCTCTTTCAACCAAGGCTTACCACAGAACTTTATTTTTACACCTTTTATTTCTTCATCTGGTTAATTAAACAGGTCCTTCATTTGCCTTTAGTCCAACCAAGTCCACTCACAACTCACCTGTGTTAATTTGCTGGAAAAGCTTCTGAGATTACAAGCAAGTATCATTCAGGAAGAAAGACACGCTGGTTCCATGGTAACATGAAAGTCAATGAGCCCACCTTGAAACCTGGAAACAATGGGCCCTTTCAGGACAGGGAGCAGAGGGGAGGGACCGTGTCTTATTGAGATGTTGGGTTCTTTCAGATTGTTTGCCAGTGAGCTTTTTTTTTAAGGAGAAAAGGCACGCTGTAAATTTGCCTTGCACAAGTTCATTTGATTTTGGAGCCTGCTACCAAGACATTGTTGAAATCCCCTCCACCAGCCCTGCCCCAAAAAAACAGCAGCACCAAACACAATGAAAGCCAACCTCCTTGCAGCCCTGTTGCTTTGTTCAGGGATTCACAATTGCAACATGACACACTGAAGAATTGTGATCCTACAACCACCAGAAAAAAAGGATGGCCTCCAGGATAATATGATATCCTAAAGAAGAAAATTTGGAGAAAATTTGGGAAAAAAAAATCAGCAAATTTAGCTTGAAAAAAGAAAACCTATCCATCCGAACTGACAGGACCTGCACTGAATTTCCCAAAGCCAGCTGTGCCCTAGCATCACAACAGGATTAGTAATATTTACATGCAATGCAATTTAGGAGAATATTTAAAGATTCCCATTGCATGGCCTTTTGAAGGGTTAAGCTAAGGAACAATACAGAATTTAGATCTGGATAAGAAATTTTAGTGTTTCTTGTTCCCTGGAACTTCTGAAAATGCAGAAGTGGGAAGAATTTATACTTTGAACTGTTCAGTAAGAATGCTTCTCCTTGTCACTGTTATTTAGGTAACTTCAGATTAAATAATTTGCTTTTTAGAAGATGATTTTACTCACCAGTTCTCAACAGATGTGACTCCCAGAGCTGCAAGATTACAGCAGCCATGTACCTACAGATGGGGCTGGCCATTACCTTGCAGGTTATAATTACAGACCTCAGCTACCTCCCCACATGCTGAGCAGACCAGGTGTGTTCTGCCAGTGAACACATTTTAGTGAAACTCCCCAGCCTCCTTTCTTCTCAAGCTTTTTTACTTCAGCTATAGATGGCTCAGGAGACAGTAAATGCACACAAGGCAGAGATATCACCGTTCTGGGCTTGCAGTACACAAATATCCAAGAAACCTACAAAAGCTATAGAAAATATTTTTTTACTACAGCGTTAATAATTAAAATCCCCAGAACAAGAAGCCACAAATTCTGATTCAAATTCTTGAAGATGTCAAAGTAATTTCAAATCCATTTTAGAAAACAAGCTACGTCCTGAAAACCTTGTTTTTCACTCTTACTATGATTATTCTTGGCATAGAGAAACAACAGCAGGAAAAGATGAAAATCTATAATGCAGTGAGGACATTTTAAATAGCGTTATAATTGCAGGCCTATAAACCAAACAACAGTCATCCTAGTGGAGAAAGTCAGTACATAAGAGTGAGAATGCCTGTACTGCAGGCATCATTACAGCACTTTGTATAACACAATTAACACATCAGAAACAGAGTACAGAGCAGAGCCATTCAGTACAGTAGTTAGACTTTTTCAGCAGGACAGCCTACTAATATATGCACAGGACAATTCTAGGAAAGTATTGGGACTACTGGCCTCTATTCAAGTTACTGTTAGTGACCTGGAATATGTAAAAGGAAGATTAGATAATTTTCTTTGAAAGGACTGATCACCTGAGCTCACAACATAATGAAACAGAGAGAAATTTTCATAACAATTAATTGAATAAGAAAATTATTAAAATCTATTCCCACAATTTCCTTTTGCTTAAAAGCCTCACACAAGAAAAAATTCAATTCTCCAGGCCTGAGCTCTGAGGACATCTACAACACAATGTAGTCACTGCATTATGCTTCAGAGGTGGGTATCAAGCAACAGTGAGAAAGGGCTGTACAGTTCTTCAGGCCCTGAAAGCATCCTGCTAGCAACAATCTCCACCACACACCTCCTGGGTATTTTTGCCACATTATCACCTATGAGACAAACACACACAGCACTATCTGCTTTCAGTAGCACTAGACAGAAAAAGCACGGGTTTTTGAGAGGCCCTCTTTATTTATACAGCACTTTGCAGTTAAAGTTTCAGCATCTTACTCATTTGCTTTAAGAAAATTATTAATACAGTCTGCTGAAATCATCATGTATTTGTCATGACAGAGCCAGCAAACATGTGAGTCTGTGGTAACAGCAGGTCAGAAGAACAGCAGAGAGAAGTTTTCTGTCAGAGCAATGAACAGATCTCACGCTCTAATCAATTGATCCAGCACAACAGAGGCAGGAAATCATAATGAGGACATAGGGGCAGCCCACACTTAGATCGGATTAAGTGCAATGTAAGACTGCACTTCATGGAAGACAGGGGACACAAGGTTTGAATTTAAGTATTCAGTTGTATTTACTTCTCTCACTTTGATGGGCTCAGCTCCTCATGGGATTAGTCTTTTTCTTTGCTGGGTGCACTGGCATGAAGGGCAAAGAATCTGACCTCACTAAAGATTTGCAAGCACTTGTGAATCCTGCATTCAGAGGAGTCAATGGAAACTTCTGACAGACTCCAGCTGAGGTGAGATCGAGCTTGTTACCAAAATGTCCTTCTCAGGCAAATCTAAATGCCATTTCATCTGGTGACTGAGTAGAGACTGTGCCTCAGGGGAGTATTTTGTACTGTGTGCCCAACCCTAAGTTGATATTTAGGCAAAGTACCTTGTGCATGCACCAGAAATTGTATTTTATATATATATAAATACAAAACTATTTCTATAAAAATACCAAAACATTATCCGTACAATCCACATTTTAAAGCTATGTATAGGGAACAACCATGAACAATGTTTAAATGTCTTTTTGAGCATCTTCATGTTTACCAGCAGCAAGAGAAGATCTATGGATTTTAAAGACAGACCTCCACAAATATGGTCCATTATAGGAAAGAAGTAATTTAAATACTCAGCTCCATATTTTCCTTTTATCTCTCATTAATGATCATGGAACAAAAATAATTTTCCATCTCTTGCACTTGTTACACTGCTGCTCCTTGACCTTTGGGACTTCCTCACAGTCATCTCCTGCCCAAGCACAGGAAAGATCCACAGCTATTCAGGTCTCAATATCGTGGTTTTTCATTCCTCTTCAGGGTTACTTTCTTCCTATTCTGTGAAAGACTTTACATTTCATTTCAATCCATACCAAAGCCATGCAGGGAAGGGAGCAGTGGGTGTACCTGACACGTGAGATGACTGGACAAACGTGCCAAGGAAGAATCTGCCGAGCAGCAGTCACTGCACACACACTCCAATCTAGTGGTCTCACAACACTGCACTGTGGTGTGGAGGAACTGCTGATGCTGTTACAAGACTGGAACCACAAGACTGCTTATGCTGCTCTTTCCTGCACAGAATTTTAATATAAAGACTGTGTATGGTAGAGGAGCATTTTTACCAGCAATGCATTAGCTACTAGACTATCAGAATCACCATTACAAGACAGTAAATAATTATATTGGGATTGATAAACTTCCCTGCCTTAGCTGTTGGAAGCTAAGTCAAGACTAAACACATTTGTACAGCACTAGTAAACTTCTACTATTTGAATAGCTTTCCTGTTATTGTCAAACCTATAAGCAAATAATCCTTCTGACTGACCATATGGCAGAAGTGCAGCAGCTCAGAGAGGCAGCAGTATGAGAGAGGCATTTCACATGTCAGTACAGTTTTGCAGAGACCTCTAACAAAGCAAAGAACAGCCAGTCCTTGTAATGAAAGTTCCAAAAATGTCATTTTAAAAACAAAGTTCTCTGGCCTATAGTCCTGCTTAACACCCTCTCTTTATAAGCAGATGTTTAAAGGTCACATTATGTCCTCTTATAAACTAAATCACAATAGCAATGTTCGTTCATTTCGCAACCACATTTGCAGAGCCAATGTTTTAGCATCCCACTGAATCTTAACCTGCTTGTGGATCCGGGATGTTGTAGATTCTGGTTGCAGTCTGTAAGACTTCAGCTTGCTGGATAGAGAACATTTAAATAAACTGAAAAAATTCATAGGACCTCAAAATGTGCCCATCAGTGCTGAGGGAGCCAGCTGATGTCGCATGGCTACTCTTGGTTATCTCTGAAAAGTCACGGTGACCACAGGTTCCAAAGGTCTGGAAGAAAGCAAGTGTCACGCCTATCTTCAAGAAAGGTAAGAAGGAGGATCTGGGGAACTACAAGGCACTCAGTCTCATCTCAGTCCCTGGGAAGTCAGTAGAGCAAATTCTTCTGAAAAGCAATTCCAAACACATGAAAGACAAGAACACAACCAGAAACAGCCAGCACAGATTTGTAAAGGGAAAATGATGCCTAATCGTCCTGATGGCCTTTCACAATGACATGACAGGCTCGATGGATGAAAGGAGAGGAGTGGATAGTGTTTACCTTGGCTTTAGTGAGGTGCTCAACACTGCCTCAACATCCTCATAGAGAAACTGATGAAGCACTGGTTAGAAAAGTGGACAGCAAGATGCATTGAAAACTGGCTCAACTGCCAGGTTCAGTTGGCACTTTAAAAATAAATTGAGTGAAATTTTACTATTTATATGAGAACACATGAACCAAGTCACCACAATTTAAGAACTCAATATCATAAAGGATGGGGCACTTTATTTCAATGGTTACAATTTTAAGAGGACCTACTTGATCCAGTCAAGCTCCAGCTTGGATAAATGTACCCAGAACACGTGACAGCCAAGTCAGGTGTCTTGCCTTATGACCTAGCCTAGAGACTTCAGTTCCTTGTCATCTGAAGGTTAGCAAATAATTTCTTTCACTAAATAGACAAGCAAAGGACTAGCAAAAGTTAGCAGAGGTGACTTGCTTAAAAGTGGAAGTGGGGTGAAAGAAACAGGTCCTAATTTTGATTTTGTATCACTTTAAAAATTACAAAGTACCACTAACGTCAGAAGACAAAAGTAGTTTAGCAGAAAATCTTCATCCAAATTTCTTGTGAGCTTCCACTGGTTTGAGACAAAGCATGATTTATCCTGAACATAACAGTGTTAAGTAATCTCAGAGACACAATACTTAAATGCATCAAATATAAACATCATCTCAATCATACTTCTGTAAAAGCTCGTGACCCAAATTAAGTATACTCTCCCAACACATTGCTGGAACATCACCAGAAATACATCTCTCTCTTCATGGTTTTGCAATTATTCTGTACTGTTTTACCTTGTAGAAGATAAGCTTTAGCAGTGTCCAAATCCTTAGGCTGCATTAAAAATTCTACCTACTGCACAAATATTTTAGGTAAGTAATTTACCTAGCTAGATTCTCCCCTCTCCTCTGCACATGCATTTTCTAAAGGTTAATTTTAGGATGGCCACAGAAATTATATCGCAAAAGTCAGAAGATCTCTGTGTGAAATCAACATGCAGATGCAGCATAAGAGTTAAAGACAGTGTCAGTATCAAGCACAATTAAATGTTCTAAACTTGGTTTCCTGGCAAAATATTTCTTCATATGCAGAATCTGCTGATATTTAGAGCTTAAAGTATGTTGGAAACACATATACTTCATCAATGTTAGCTAACACCTCTTCGTCACCTTTATAACTATTCTCACTGATAACTGCAGAGTGAAATACAGAGGGGCATTAGCAAAATTACTAATGGTCACACGGTGCTTCCCCAATCTGATTATTTTTTTATTTTAATTCCAGCTTGGCACTTTCACTATGACACAAGGTCATTTCTCTTACAGTGGACCATCTTCAGAGATTTCTTTTATGTCAGCAACGTGAAGCAAACAAGTGCTTTCAGAAAACAGGAACAGATAAGATGTAAACAATGCTGAGAACACATCTGAGAACGTATGTGAAGAGACCATACAGAGAAATTTACATTCATTCACAGAATAAGGTTATTCACTTTCCTCCCACACACATTTTGATTAGGCCAATTCTGTCTTCATCTGCACGTAAATCTTTTCTGTCTTTAAACAAATACGTGGTGTCATTGTTAAAGCAAAATAAACAGAATTCTGTCAGGGATATCTGTTAGGATTGCTTTTTGTTTCTTCAGTTTGGAATTTGAACAGCATGTTTAAAGAAGACAGCTCAAGGAGAGTTTTACAAACACTGACATTTTAAGCAGTGAAGACTGTTTACCTGAAGATTCCAGTGCCTCTTAAATCATTAAATCTCCCCATTCAGCTCAATGGGCTACGGGAACAACTGGATGTTCTGTGACTTCTACCCACCTTGAGTGCAGTAGAAGAAATCAAGTAGTTGAAGGTAGAAGCACAAGAATATAGGCAAATGCTCAGGCTTTTTTATCTTTTAAGTATCATTGACCATGACTGAAAGATTGCATACCAGCAGTGGAAATGTGATGATTTTAGATCTTTTTAATATAACCCCCCCTCCCTAATCTTGAAATTTTAAAAATACAGTTCCTTTGAACTGAAAATATTATCTCTTATGAGAATAATCACACTCACGAACACTTCTACTAGTGTAGGTAATAGAGACAGGATCCCACTTCCCTGCTATTCGTGAAGAATTCACAGTCCTTTCAACATTTTTTCTGTGCTCAACACATGAAGTAAAATACAGGGAGCAAAATTTGTCAATAACAACACCAAGTATCAACACTTGTCATAAGTATTGATGTATTTAGAGCTACTCACCACATAGACATTTAAATTTGATTTCACTAGGAGAGCTCTAGAGTCTTACTGACTAATAACTTGCACACAGCCTTGTATGATTATTATATGTTCTTTCCAATATTCAGGTCATTCTTAGACACTATTTTTACAAAAACTCACAAGTCAGGGAAGGCAAGGGTGAGACACTTCACCTGGCCTCCTTGTTTTTGATAAAGACATTTATTTGCATGAAGTCTTGGATCCAAGTTCACAACTGATGCAAGCAGGAACCTTGAAGTCAACACAACCAAGAACACATCTGGCTCATTTTGCTAATTCAGCCTCATGTTTGTTTTGACTTGTTTGACACTGGCATGTTCAGAATAGAATACAGAAAATTACTTAGTGTATCCTTGCATATATTGGCATTGTATGTTACAGTACAATTGGCCAGCATATAGCAAAGAGGAATGGTCGTCCTGTTTTGTACAGGAGCACAGTTCTACTCCTTACAAGACATGTTACCATGATGTAATGGGTCATTTAAAGCTATTCAAGGCCACACAACCTCTCAGTACCTCTTGTATTTATCTGAGCAACTTCCCAGAGTTGCTATACATAAGCCCATTTAAATTTAGTAACTACAAGTAGAGACAAATTTATCTCTTAACAGATCTAAATAACATAGCAAATATATGAGCCTGGCATTAGGACAGGTCAGAAAAACCCCAAAATAGATTAAGAGGGAGCTACCTCACAGCTTGGACACTGTAAACTACCCCTCCCTGTTTCTGTGCTCAATAAAAACTATTAGGATGGTATATCCAGAAAAAGCAAAAGCCAGAACACAGAGAATGTTCAACTTTTCACATACCTTTGCTAACCTGCATTTCTGAGCCAAACACATTCTCTATCCTGAGCAGGAGATAATGCACTAACTTGGAACATGGGAAAAGTTCTGTTTGAACACTCCTGTCACACAAATTTAACCCTGAAATATTCTGAGCATTCAGCAGTAACAAAATACATCTTTTGAAAGAAGTGCCTCCTACATCAGAACTTTTCAGCATTGCTATGGATCAGAATATCTTTCATCTTCAAAACACCTACTTTTTAGACTCAAATCGCTTTTTACAAACAAAACATGCAATCTCACTCTGAACATCTCACAATCATAAGCATTTCTGTAAAGAGATTACAAGGGAAGGTCACCATGAAAAGGAAAGAAATAATTCATATTGAAAAGGAAAAATAAATCGCATACAGTTTGGAAGACGGAACACATAAGTGTCAATCTTGTCAGATTCCTGTGAGTACAAAGGTAGTCTAAGGCATTTTCATGTCAGATTAGAGATATATGATCTGTGTGAATAATTGTATTTTGACAGCAACAGTACTGTCTTCTCAATGGACCTATTGAAAATGGAAGTGTTCAAATCACCCTCTGCTTTTAGTACTTTGATTCAAAAAATGAGAGCAGAAGTAACCACCTGGATTTTAAAAAGAAAAGAAAAGCTGTAAAGGGCTAAAAAGAGCTCAATATTGGCAATAATATTTTTATAACATCCAGTGTCAAGGCTTTAACATATGCTGGACCAGGCTGAATGTGAATCTTGATTTTCTCATTGGATTTTTCCCTTGTTCAGGAAGAACCCTTGCTGCTGGGAGGAGATGGACAAGACTTCTGACCCCTGCTCCTGCACTTGCTTAAAAGCAAGGGCAAAGGTCATACAGAAGGAAAAAGGTTTTAAGCTTTCAGTGGAAGGGCAGATGTGGGCTGGAATTTAGCTGGAGGGAGGTAAAGGAGATGGGTAAGAAAAAAAAAAAGTAACTCAATCTGCTCACAGCTCTTCTACAAATGCTGAGTTATAGGAAACTCATTTGGAAGGCTTCAAGAATTAAAGTTCTCACTGAAGTACAGTATTGGCACTTGTAGTAAAAATAAATAAAATAGCTTTTCCATTCCCATAAACAGCTATTGCACCTCTCCAGTCAGTCTAACTCTCAAGTTCATCCACTGTAAATACAACCTTACTCAGCTGCCACAAGTGTAGTACAATTTTCACTGCATTCCCCAGGACACAGACTTTCTTGTGACCATCAGACCTGCACAGCCAAGTTCATCCTCTATCATTCTTCCTCTAGAACAAGTAGATGCATTACCCCAAGGAATGTGACTCTCCACTGCTCTCCATTTTCCCCTATAGATAGGTCTGCTACAAACCTTGCTGCTCTAGTTTGCTACTATTGCTGAACTTTTGATACTTTTAAAAAAAAGTAACAGAAGATGTCCAGTAGTTATACGTGCAGGATCAGAAAACTTTTCCTAGGGTTTGTCAAAAGAAAAGGACAGGACTGAAAGTTTCCTCTTTCTCCTTCTGGTCTGAGTTTATGTGAACCATTCACTGCTCTCAAGTGGTGCAGGAGCTGCAGTTCAATATCCTGTCGTGCAGCAGGTGGTAGGATGACTCCTCACAGACTCATTACTGTCCCACAATACCAGTAGGCTTTTTCTAGTCCCACTCATCACTACAGAGGAGAGATAACAGACTTTGCTTTTGGCAACTCGCCAAGCCCCATTAACAAAGACCACAGCACAGTGTATGGAATTTAAGGTGGCACTTCAAAATAGTGGTCAAAAAGAAAGTTTCTGCTTATTCACCTGGAAGAGATGTGCTAAGTTTCTGTAATTATAGGTGATTCTGTTGGCTTAAAACATGAATCAGCTGCTTGGAGTTTCAGTAAGGGAACTATGGCTGTTGTTCACCCTTATTTTGAACACTAGCTTGTGTCCAAAATTTCAGGGGCTACAAGACTTACATTTCTGGCCACACAAGAAAGAAAGTTCAGAAGAAAAGATTTATTTTCTTTATAAACAATGGTAGCTGATCATAGCCAGCACAATATTTATTAACAAATATAACACAATAAAATTATTACATGTCTGAAACATGCCTGGTTACGTATTTTACATGTTTCTAGGTAGCTCAAGAAATACAGCCCTCAAAAACAATGCTGTATCTCTCTGTCAAATGACTGTATTAAAAAAATATTACATCTTTCCCTTTCACAAACTAGGTTGGTTTTAACCTCTTGCTAGCATGTAATGTAATATAATCACTATTGAACCTAAGAGGTAAAGGAAATTAGCATATTTAGTAATAATTAAAGCATGGATATCCTCTGCTGACTAGACAGGAATTTCACAGACTATTGCTCAAGTTCCTGCCTGAAGGTGTAACACAACAGCATGACACCTTCAGTTGGACTGAAGAAGGAACACTGTTGTTTATATATTTTCCTCACAAGGCCAACAAATACAGAGATTCACAAAATATCCCAGTAAGAAGCCTTCTGAGGAAAACTTCATGAAATACTTAATTTCTTGCACATGGTCTAATATTGGATTGCTTTCTTAATGGTTAGAACTGAAAAAGAGGGAAAAAAGGGCAAAAGAGAAGGCTCACTAGTAGTGAAATCCCTCCTCGAAATTACACACAGCAAGCTGTTTTCTAATTAATTCTGGCCCAAAAACCTCTTCTGACTTCATGATTGATCACAAATCCTCATTTTAAAGACTGACCATCAAATTATTCCTGAGAAAGAGATCAAATATTGTTAAAATATCTTAGAGAAATGCATTTAGATGTATTTTGTCTTTGTTATGACAATAGTGACCATAACCCTTGCCTTGACATGAAGGAATGTGTGTATCTCACAGGAAAGTTGCAACCTTTTGCACCTAACCCCATCAAAAAATCCCAATCTCAGCACAACTGTGTTGTCATAAGAAGCTTCACCAGAAACATAAGTAATAGAACAGACAGGGCTGGGAATTAGCAGGAAGCATTTATATCTCAGCCCATCCTGAGCTATCAGGGGCTCTGATGACTTAGCCTTTCTTTCAGATGAGATAAAAACCAGAAGTCCTAGCATCTGGTGGCCATTAGGAAGCTAAAGATATTGAAGTTATTAGACACTGAATCCTGGTCATATTCCAAGACAAACAATTATGTTCAGCCTTC
The DNA here is from genome assembly GCA_013400975.1 of Atrichornis clamosus. Classification (NCBI taxonomy): domain Eukaryota; kingdom Metazoa; phylum Chordata; class Aves; order Passeriformes; family Menuridae; genus Atrichornis; species Atrichornis clamosus. The sequence goes on from WBMZ01007364.1 coordinate 113,365, forward strand.
CTAAAAATTCCTTACTGTTTCAGAGAAAGTTGTATATTCTTCTACTCATCCAAAGGTGCTGTACAATGTTTATTGCTGCAAAACAAAACACTGACACTGCAGGAATACACTGCACTCCACAATGACACCACCCTTGTTTCATCTGTTTTATCTATTGTCTGATTAGGGCTATATTAGGTTTTGTTACCAGCATAACTACCCTGAACCCCCATTCTCCAGTGATGGAATGTGGACAGGTTGCACACCCTGCAATGGGATCTACAGAAACAGTTCACATGGATGAAATCGTTTAGAGTTGCTGGAGTATAATTGCAAGGAAAGAATAGATGCCCAGCTGCACTGTGTACCATCTCTCTGTTGATCTCTCATGTACATCCACATGCCAGTTTACAGGAGTGTTTTTCATAGTGTGCACAACCTTTGTGTCAGAGGTGAGCACTGACATTCTCTGTGTCAGTCATCTGACCTTGGTGCTCACAAAATTATCCCTCTTACTATCCTCCTTTGGTCCTGAAAGGACTCAGGTAATTTATAGTTATTCTCCAAGTCACACCTCAGTTAAATTGATAAATTAGCTCAAAACTAGATTGGCTAAATATCCTCTCCTCCTTTAACCTTCTTCCAGAGATCAAAAATGTCAGTGAGAGATACTGAATAATCTGGACATGACGTCAAATTTACCCTGAAAACTCTTTCCACCTGCTGTTACTGTTCTTTGAGATTCCCAGGAGGTCAAAACTAGGCAATAGCTGTATATAAACATACACCCACACGGATTTTTACTTGAGTCAAGTATAATAGCTTTGGATACTCTAATGTTAGTCTGACCCAAGGATTACAACCCTGATTAATTTCTCTATTTGTAAGAGGAGTGTGTAATGTTCTTAGAGTGAAAACTGAGATATATCTTCTGGCTTGACTGGGGCAGATTTTCCCTCAATATATGAAATAATTTGATGTTTTCTAGAAGAGTAATGCTTCTGTTGTTGCAAGGAAGAGAAGAGAATGATCCTTTTGGATCACTGATCATTGACTCAAAAGATTTATTATCTGAGCTATCACATCAACAATCAGCTTAACAATAAAATCCTGTTGTAGAAAGGTTCCTTTTTTATTGTCCCTATTTACATGCCAGCAGCATAAAGCACAGCTGTGCTCTGAGCTCACCATCCCACCACAAGACTGAGAAAGAACAGTTTTTGGGAGCAATGACAATTGCTTCCAAGACTTTCCTCAGCCAGATAATTACCAACACCTTCCTACTGCTGTAAGTGATTTTTAAAAAAATCAGTCTTGAAACTCCACTTCTATTCCCATGAACAACATTTAGATCAGGTACTCTCCAGGTTTCTAGAGGAAGAGGAGCTGCCATCCTTAACTAGGAGTATCAAAGGGACCTGCATGTACACAGTTTCTTAAACAGCAGCAGCACCGTTCTACAGCTGGTGTGATGAGACTGCCCCTTGCTGCGCAGTATCTTCCCAGGATTTCTTTAGGTTTTGCATGGATCTGGCAGGTTGCAAATCTTTTGAAGTAGGGATTGTATTTCAACTCTGATTTTTCACGTATGAGAGCACAGTAGGGTTAAATGTGGTGACCTGAGTTCACAGGTGAAAGCACTACAGACCTAGCAAGAGATACAAGAAACTTCACAACTTCACAAAGTACACATGGAGACACTTAAATCTCACAGATTTTTAACAAAGCTGATATAAATACTATCTGAAGAATATTTTTGAAATGTAAAATCTGAATAAAATTGCATGCTCTGGACTTGTGGTAAGTGCTAGATTTCCTTCCCCTAAACACAAGAAAAACAATTCACAGCTATCTATACTCCCACACTCATCACACAGACTAACTTCTGCTGTGACAAGCACAAGACCTACACTTGCAGTGGGAGAAAAACTATCAGAGCTAAAAATTCAACTTATGAACTGATCCAAACATTAACTTCCTAACCTCCCCTCCATGGGAGGCAAACAGCAACTTCCCACTGCAGAGCAGGGGTTGTACATTGTACACCCTGACACCCTGCAGACTCCTTTGTGGTACGGAATACATTAATGAGGGCAAAAGGTTATTTTCCAGCAAAGTTTGTAAATTAAATTCTATAGAAAACCAAACAAAAGGTTACATGAGTCTTCATTTATCTAGGAGCAGTGTGCTCAAAAGAAAATATTACATTTCAGATTTTGCAAAGGTGTCCTAACAATGACAGCTTATACACCACAGGTATTCTGCAAACAAGGCTAAATTAATTAATATCGAATTTCAGTGTAATGTATGACCTGAGAAAGCTTTCAAATTAGTTTTTTCACAAAATTGATTTCAGATAAGACCTTTGATAAAAAATAGTATGGAAAGAGTAACTGAAAGAAAGAGCACACTTTATTTGATTACTTTCAAAGTACATAGACTTGAAGAGTGGTGCAAATGGGAAATAAAGAAGTACGATATTACCTAATTTATTCAGATAGATAAGTTATCTTAAGACATAAGTTGTCCAACTTACTTGAATTTAAACCAGCTACAGAAATATTCCCTGCCTCACACTGAACAAAACACCTTGCACTTGCCATGTTGGATGTGTAAAAGTTTGCACCAAATTCTACATTAAACTACAAAAAGGGGCACAGCAGAGTCTTGCTGGGGACCCGTCAGTACCAGCTGCCCTCCTTCCTCCCTGCGGACACAAGCACCCACACGCAGGCCAGGCACAGCCTCCTGCTAGGGAATGGCAACAGCAAACAGGATTCCTGGCACCTGGCAGGCTTCTCTGCTGGAGTTTCTCACTCCATTTAACAGCCTTTCTCCTCCCACAAATTCAGCTCATCCAAAGACAGAAATTAAAAACATTATTTAGAAAAAGTGCAATCAATTTCTGTCTTTTAAAAGCTGAACTTTGTTCTGAACACTTAACAGTGTCCAGTGTGCATCAAACATGACATAACCAACACAGCAGATCCTGCAGGCCAAAAAAGTAAGATTTTTTTTTTTCCTGTTCTTCAACCCAGACCTTTCTAAACAGACCTCCATGCAGCTTGTCAGAGATCCTGACTCAAACAGCTCCAGGTGCCAATTGCTTCATACAAAGATGCAAGAAACCACACAGTTGACAGTTGACTGAGATAACCCAGTCCCAGAAAAACCATCTCCTGATTTCCTCTACTGATTTCCTCAACAGTGCTTAAATCAAACATCCAGATGTTACATAACACGCCCCTACCAACAAGCACCTAACCTAAAAAGTTGTGGAAGAAAACCTGATACTTTTGAGATAATGTTGCTTTCTTCTTTGGTTTGCTCAACTAAGATTTAGGGATAGAAATTGATATTTTATCTCACATGTTTAAAAAAAAAAAAGCATGTACTACTGTTAAAACAACAGCTTTCTAAAGCTAGTAAAGACTCTTGAAATCCTTGGTGCTTTTAAGCCCAACCCACTTGTAATACTTCAAGAAAAAAATGTGGCATCACCTGTATGCCTATGCAAAATTCTATATTACATATATTTTTATTTTTCATTATGCCTTTATAACTTGCAAAAAATGAAGTAACACCAATTTTGTTCTGTTGCTTTACACAGATGCTATTTGTTTGGTACAGTCTAGGCTTTCTATGTAATACTAATTTCTAACAAGTCTCACGGCACCTGAGGGGATTATACGTAAAGAAAAGAACAAGATTTAGGTAAAGTCTTCAGTTTCGTGAAATTAAAACTGAAATTCAAACTTGCATTCAGATCAGTTTCTACAAATAACTTGTTTTGTATATTATTATCATAGTTCTCTATTCATACACATTAGAAGAGCTAGTAGATTAGTCATGAAAATCAAGAAAGAAAAATACTTGTATCACCTTAGGAACTGAGGAAAGCGCAAATAAGCAGATATTCAACTCCCCCCTAAATTTGTTTCAATGTTACCAACAGTTACCTGTCTTAAAGCTTACCTCCCCCTCTGAGAGCAGCTCTCTCTACCACAGTAACTTGAAAGAAAGGAAAAATACTTTCAATTTTTGATAAACAGACATGCAAACCACTGGGAGCAGCATACGTATGATTATTTTACAGACAGCTACAAACATGGCATGGAGCAGTTAAAGCTACATGAAGCCATTCATAGAGCTCTATTGATAACAGAATCTAGGATTCCTTTTGCACAACCAAGTCCTCATGTTTTATCTACAAAAAGCTAGCTTCCTGTCCTAACCATAAAATACCTGATAGAAGACAATATCCTGCTACAGTTTCTTGATTTCTTCACACAGGAATTAGTGATTTCAGGCTTATCAAGAGCAGAGGCTGCAGTGGCTATAACCTGAGCAAGCACAGTAAATTTTACAACTCTGTCAAGTAATTGAATGAACTGTGGTGGTTTCATCTTATAGAGATAATCTGGTTCCAAACAGAATTTGAATTACTTTCCCATAGTAGTTTTATGATGGACTTATTTAATGGCAGCAGTGCAGTGCTTCTGCACAACTTTTTCAAGGAACAAGTTGATCATGGTGCTACTTTGATACAGCATGAGGTAACATTTAAATAATCAGGTTTAGGATGCCACTGACACTTGATACGCAAGAAAAATGAGGATTACTCATGCCAGACACTAAATAAAATTCCAAAAGAAACTGAGGCCCCCAATGACACACTACGTAAGGTGCAGACTAAATTCTCAGTGACCTCAGTTAAACACAGTAGTCCAGAATACACCTGACAGCAGTGAGAGTGCTTTTCAACTGTCTCTACCTTTCTCACAATCCCATCCACAATTTTTAAGGGTCTTACAAAACACTTTTACTGCCTATTTAGAAAAGTGAAATAAAAAAGGAAAAAATATCCACTCTTTGAAAATCAAAGAAAACTCACAACATTCTTCACAGAGACTAATCCTGCTCTTCTTTTTTTAAAACAAAACCATGCAGATAAGGAAGTGTTGTAAATCTGAGATCTGTGAGCTGCTGGGTTGCAGAAGGGCCCCTCTAAACAAGTATGTCATGGAGCTAGCCTGTACCTGTGTCTTGCTGCACATTCCTCTGGCAAAGGAATTTAGGTCTGAAACCTGGTACCCCTCTGCCCTCCTCTGAGTGAGCTCATAATGCCGGAATGAAGAGGAGGGAAATAACTTTCCCACTGGAATTTCTTTAATGGAAATTATAAGAACACATCTTGATGAAATAGATGCTGGAAGTATTTTGCCTGGTTATTCTTACATACACAGAATACTTATTATTCATATAAAAAACACAGAACAACCTCAAAAAAATTTATCTCTGGTAAATTCAAGGTTATCATATTATCCAAACAAAATCTGTAGCCAGTATCACTGCACAAAGATGCCTGGGCTGACAGTCTTCTGTGCAGAGAAAACTGTAAAACAATCATTCCAGATCTGGACAGTAACTTAGTAAATAAGATAATAAAAACTTCAGGTGAACAACCACAAAAACCCTAAAGGTGCCTTTTCATTAGTTTCACAAGCTGAGAGGTAAGACAAAGGGGAAGTGGATATGGAGAACTACAGTGAGCTGCAGAACACTTCTGTTAAGAGCAGCTTGGAATGAAAACTATTAAATTCCTACTACTGAGTTTGGAAATGAAAAAAACCCCAGTTGTTTGCTGAAATTTGCTCAATATCTATTATTTTATGAATCAGATTTATGCTTTAAAAACCCCCCCAAAACCAACCAACCAAACAATAACAAACCCAAAAAACCCCCCCCAAAAAATAATTCCAAATCACAGCTCTTTTTTTTTCTTTTTTTACACAGCTTTCATTTACTCCTATCCAAAATACTTGGTATACACTTTGGTTTGTGATTCCAAAGTATCCTTGAATGTAGTTGAAAATTTATAGTAGCACTGGAGATCAGATATAAACATTAATTAATTCTACTCTACCACTGCAAGACTGTAGTTAAGACTCACTAACTGGATTTTAATCCGGGCCCCTCCTCTCTGAAAGATGTGCAGAACTTGGCTGGATAGCACGAAGCTGAAAGTTAAAAATCAAGAAGATTCTTTGGAAGCTTCACAGCCTTATGCTTGCCTGCAGAAGAAAGTGCAAATAAATGGAGAGTCTTTAAATAGCCATAATCGACTTTTTAGAGTTTTGTGCCTTATTGGTTAGAGGTTCAAGCCTTCAAGATCTCCAAAGGCAGATTGTACAAATCCCCTCATTTAGAGAGGAGCCTCAGGGCATACAAAGCACATGGTGCAACAGTTCAAAGAAGCAAAAGTTGCCACATGACTTGGGGCAAAGCTTCTTCACACATCCAGGAGAGTAATACCGGTACTTAGCCTGGCCCAGTGCAAGGACATCTGCAAATCGCTCGGGGGTGAAAGATAACCCAGTAATGCAACCAGTGATTATGTATCTTAAAGTAAAAACTGCAACTTGTTTCTTCATATTGTATCAGGAAACAGGGTGAAATGTACATCCACAATAAATGAACCCTAGAGAAGGGACAAAACAGACCAAATATTGTTGCTGTAATTTCAACAGGCACATTCGTTTCAGGATTCAACCCATCCTGCAACTCTCAGCACGATGGATGGTCTGCAAACACATTTTACCTTCAATGGAAAATGTGCTCTGCCACATGAAAAGATGTCCTGACCCAGCCCCCGGTTTGCACAGTCTCAGAAAGGCAGTCTTTATAAAAGCTCTGAGGTGATTTTCCAGCTTACTTGAGGTATAGGAGGCCCTCAGCTCCCAGAGACTCTGCTGAGGGCTCCCAACACTCCACACGCTCCAGGGCCAATACATTCACATGGAAATTGCTCCACTGAGAGATACAGGTCAAACCACAGTTTGGAGCTCACTCTAATTATCTAGGCAGATTTTGGTTTAATCCTAACAAGATTATACATTCATAGAGATTAAGGTTGTTAAAAGTACCACAGAGCAAACTATATAATCACTACACTGAAGAGACCATTAACTACCCTGTTATGGTCACCAACTCATTTAACTTTAAAACCTCTGTGGTATTCAAAGAGATTTTCTGTATCTATTTGTGGTAAAAGTTGGCTAAGGATCTGCTATCTACTTCGGTGAAAAGAACACTTCACATCTGTTACAGGAACGGTTTGAAAGCTTCTTTTTTTCATCATCATATTAACATATTTTCTCTATATTTTTCTTACATCTTACACTTTTTCAAGTCACAGGAAAAAGTCAAATACCATCTGCAGGAAGAGATTTTACAGGCTGTTTCCAGTTTAAGCGAAAACTACCTTATTAGGTTACAAATGCACTACTTTTCCTTTGTAAAAATGATCATATAAAATTTAAAAGAAAAGAGAGGTGTTAAAAAACTCTGTTTCTGGTGAGAGCAGACAGAAAACTTGCTAAATAGCAGGTAATGTGTTTGTGTTACACCTATTCCCCTAGTAGAGCAATGAGAATATGCAATTCAAAGGTACACCAGAAATAAAGCACCTTACTTTGGCACCCAGGGCTTATTAGAGAGCACCTCAGTCATGCCCATGAGACCAAGACTCAGTCCACTTCTATCACTTCTGGTAATAAAGGCTCAGCATTTTCTATTCAAAATGCTATATACACTGTGCAGTGCAATACAGGCCCTGCCAACCTCACCTTCCAGCCAAGTCCACACTTCACACGTGCTGCACTTCATGTAAAAGGCATTTCCAAAGATACATTCATTTTACAGATAATGTTCCAACTTTTCAACCACTCACACACTTTGATGGTAGTCTAAAATCTCACAGGGAGTGCTGAAGCTGAAAGCCTACAGGCTCCTTTTATGGAAAAGTCTGAAGACTACTATAAATTCTTAATTTTCCAAGTTTGCTTTTTGCTCCTGCAGGCTATGTTCTTCCAGTTGAGTTACACCCTGCTTTGTGGATAGCTTTAATCATCAAAGTACAATACAATGATTCACCTTTCTATTGTTTTGATGTGTTTCCACTACAGTAGTAACAAAAACTCCAAATTGCTTTTAAAAAATTGTTGGAAAAATATATATTATACAGAGCAAGTGGTATCTCCACAATCCTTCACAGCAAAAGTTTGACTGATATAAGAACTATTACAATTTTAAAATGGTCCCGCTCCTCTTTGGGAAAGTAGAGTCATTATTCATGGTGTCAATTAATCAATTTAACTTTGTTACAGTAATAAGTCTATATACGCATTTCTAAAAAACTGACTTGCCAGCTTACAAATTCTAAACAGACTTTAACTTAAAAATAAAGCATTAAGAGTAATAATGTAATCACTTCTTTTATAATTGTATGATTTTCTAAGGAAACACTTTTTGGTTTAAAATTTCTTTTAAGAACTAAGCATTATTTCATGTCCACAGAGAGATGGCTTACTACTTGTGAGAGCATGACCTTAATAAAAAATAATATCTTCAATTATTCAAACAAATGGATAAGGGATGCAAGAAACTGATTTGAAAACACACTAATGCCATTTGAACAGGTAAAATACATGCAGTAAGCAGAATATGCTGGCAAAAGACAAAGCACTGACTTGTTGCTATTTAGAGCTTTCTAACGATGTTACTAGTTAAAAATAAAGTTGTTGACATTTAATTTGTGGAGATTTGAAGAAGCACAGGAGCATATATAAGTCCATTTCTTGCTTAACTGCACTTTCATTTTCCTTTCCTCTGCTTTTAAGGTCAAAACCAACCCCTCCAAACACTACTATAAATTAATTTATGCAGTTGGCTTTCAGCTTACTCTGTACAAACATTTTATCACAATTTCTGGAAAGCTGCAGGTTTTGATGTACCAGCCAAAAAAATATGCCAAGGAAACAGTGTATGTTGCTGTTGCTGCCCCGTTTCCAACCTCTTTCTCTTTCAATGGAAATTAAAAAATGACAAATAGCAAAACTGAAGGAAAATGAAATATTAGTGTCATATCTTCCAGAAGCTTTGATGCATTGCCTTTTCTAACTAGTTCCCAATTAGTCCAGATACAACACCTAGATGATGATTAGATTTGACCTGTGTTGCACATCACACTGGGGTCTTGCCAAATGCTTGTGTCAAGGATGGAATAGTTTGTTCCTATTACTAATGGGGAAAGCAATGAACATTAGGTACGACCCTCTTAAACAGATTTGTGCAACAGAGATTCCTGGGTAACAGGCACTGACATGTCCTCACTGCTGCTGGGAGTGAGGCATCAGAGAAAGCACTGCAGGATTAGCAGGAGTGATACTGGCAGCCTCCCTGGCTATTAAAGCACAAAGGAGAGCCAGAAAGGCAGAGGAGCTTAAGAGCACGTTGAGGCAAGGGCTGGAGGCTATATAAAGTACAGTAAATTCCAGCCAAATAGGAGAAAATAGAGCAGAGAGTGAATAAGACAATCTCAGAATACAGCAGCTATTGACATCTCAGTGGACTGAAGCAAATCAGACCAGTTTGGTTCACAGCGTTGATTCTGTCAGTGTTAAAGTAACCAAGTGAGCAGAGACTATGCAAACTGGAGGGTGCTGGTTTAGTGGCCCAAGCAGGTTGACACAACCATAGCTAATCAAAATTCTGCAGAAAAAACAAGAAGGGAAGCACAGACCAGAGGGATCTGTACAGCTTTGTATTCCTCTGGGTATGAGCAGAATCAGAGGGCAAGCAGAGTCACCTCTGACCAGCAAGAATTGTTAGAAAATGTGGCAAAGAAGCCAGAGAAGAAGCAGATCCATGGAACCGTTCGACTCAGTATGATTTTCACCTCTTTGTGTTTCCTCAGACCCGAGAGAAGAGGAAACTAACCTGAAAAGAAAAGATGAATTTGATTACAAGTAGTAAGATTATTGTCAACAACTTTTGAAATTAAAAAGCAAACACAGCTACTGGAAACTGTGGCAACACAACTTCTATATCAATCACATCATCAGAGAAGGGGAAGTTTTATGGAAAAATTCAAGGCAGGCTGAACTGCAAAGAGTCTGTGCAAAAACTACAGGAACAAATTAATTTTTTTCCCCAAGTATTTTCAGATTTATTGCCTACACCTCCAAATTCCCTTTTTGCAAGGTACAGGTAACAAGAACTGCATGATTCCACTCTAAATGCTCTTTCTGTTCAGACACGTAAATGGAAATAAGCATGTTAAGCTCAGTTAGGATTTATAGCTTTTCCAGGAGAGTGAGAGTCTTTTTGAGTTATAGGGCTACCTTGAAAGAAAAGAAAAAAATGAATTCTAATCCTAATGCTCTGGTGAGCACTCGGTTAGCAGTAAAAGAACTTGCAGAAATGGTACAGAGTATCTGCATGATCAGGAAACACTCTTGGATCAATTATGCTCTTTTCAAAAAAACAATGCAGCTTCATATGGATCAAACCAAAAATAGGAGTCTGATTAAACTAAAAGCGTTCGCAATACTTTGACAACCCTGCCTGAACAGATGCTCTGTCCCTGGGAATATGGGAGAATAAGAAATTATTTTCTTCCTGTACAAGTCAGGAGTCCCCAGCCCTCTTCCTAAAGCAGTTTTATGTCTACAAATGGAATATGACTAGCATACAAGAGCCAAACAAGACAGAGGCAGAGCTAAGATTTCATGGAGTTAGGAATTTGCAAGCCAGAACCATTTTGCTATCATGAATTTCTGCAGTCTGTAGCATTCTCATAGTATCTCTAAGCATCAGAATGTTACTGAAGTTACCTCACGAGGAAGAATTAGTCAGGAGTAAGGTACCAAACCCTACTCATGTACAGAGTCTCTACAGCAAGGACAAAGGGTGGAGAAGCCCCACCATGAAATGCTCTGCCTCCTCCAGAGACACCAGCATGACTTACAAATAACAGTTCTTACGTCAAGGGAACACAGTAGTTTGTGCCAAAACTTGTCCAGAAGAGGAAATAAAATACTTATTCAGGTCACACAGTAACTCTCACACCTATACAAAAGGCAGCCACAACCTTAGATGTATAGTGATATATCAAAAGAGCTCTTCAGAACACAATCACATGCATTACTTCATTCCATAGCTGCTGTAACCTGACACAGTACCTGAGTGCCAAATAAAATGCCACTTGGCATGCTCCGTTGTCTTCAGCACACAGAAAATATTCAGCAAATAAACAATTTTTTGTTCAAACTGAAAAGTATCTTCAGGGTTAAATGAAAATTTCCCCTAAAACTCAACATGTTTTAGCAAGAGCTCGATAATTAGCACTGTTATAAACAATCAGCTTATTTTTTAAGAAATTCTCCTTATTTTGCTACAGAACTAGGGTATAATTCTTATTATTTTACTCTAGATCTATTGTCATTCAAACTTGACCTCTGCAGAATGACCATTCTCAATGCAGTACATGAATCTTCACCAAACAAGTGTCTCCACACCCACGCATTCTTACAAATTAGAAGATGCCTTATCTGGTAATTCTGTAAGTTTCTTGAATTCTGTAGACTCCTTCCTTATACAAGTAACTTTACTATAGACACTACTTCTTTCCCAATAAAGTTCACTGCTACATAAAGATACAGCTGTAAAAAAAAAATTACAGCAGGATTGCATACTTTAAAATACTGATTAAAATGGCAAAAAAAAAAATCAAAACTTTATAAATACTTCTTAATGGATAACATATAATCGCATTTGCAGAAACTGAATTGGAAAGTGTTATGATGAGAGCTGCAACTCTGGTTTTAAATAACCATCATTAAATAGCTATTTGTTCCCCTCTGTCAGAGGCTCTGGGACAAAATTTATTTTAGGCCACAGAAAACAATAAGCTCAGTTCAATTAAGTTGGTCCAATAGATATATTAAAGGAAAAGGCATTATGAAACATTTGTATCATAGATATAGAAACAAAAGAAAACACACAAAAAACCTGGGATATATTAAGAGACAGATAAATAAGATCACTTGGGCTAGATTGTCATAAACTAGCAGAGCTTCAGTTACTCAAAATAGAGCAGACTGCCCAGAACTGGTTTTCACACATAGTTTTTGTTTGCCTTACTTGGACACTGAAGATGTTCCGTAGAACAAGATAACAAGTGTAGAAAGAGACTGGCTCTAGTTAATCTTCACATTTATTAGCAAAAAAACGCCAAAAGAAAAAAACAAACCCAAACTGAACAACAAAAAAAAACCCACCCAGATTTGAAAGACTGTAATAGTACATGAAGTCCACTCATAAAATCAACCTTGATGAACTCCACCTGAAAGCTCAGCTGTCCCAACAGAACAGGTCTGACAGCAAGTGCTTACAGTAAGTCCTAAAAGTAGTTCCTTAAGATATCACATCTGAACTAGCACCTGTTCCAGGTGTGCTCAACTAGCTCATCAACAACAGAAAAGGAACAAATGAGGTGTTACCATCTCACCTGTATGCCAGCTGTGCTCTCAAGGGGGTACAGAATGACTGCTAGGATTATGATGCAGCTCAGCTGAGAGCTTTGTGAAGAGACATGAATTCTCAAATTTCATTGCAAGAGGCTGTCTCTAGGTTTAGTGACCATTTTCAGCTCATGCTCCACCTCACATTCATGAAGGGACATCCCAGAAACATCAGCAAAACTCTGATTATCCTTTTAAAAGTCCCTCTCTTAAAACCTGTACTTTGCCCTGTAACCTGCAAAAGCCTCAGGAGAGGACACTGATTAGCCAAGGCAAATCCCTGTCTCTCTAGCACTGTTCTAACATTTTGTCTTATCTCCCTTACATCTGGACCAACCTTTGTCATTTGTCTTAGTGCAATGAATGTCTCAAAGATAGTACTATGTTGTTGTTTTACATTTGTGCAGCATCTTGTACTGATGCTCCTGGTTCATTATTAATGAAAATTACTGATAATAAACGATTGAAACCATGAATGAAGCATAGCTTCTGGAGTGACTCCAGCCGAAAGTTGTTAGGGGAAACTCTTAGGTCTCTCCCAACAATTGGTCTACAAACGAGGTAACAATCTCTCTGCCAAGTAACCCCATGTGTAAAAGCAAGTCATCCATGTTTCCAACATTTGTTTCAAGAATACACAGATGGCATTACAAGACTAATTTTGTACTGCCACTCAAAATAGCTTATCAGTTATACCCAAGAAAAATAACTATGAACTGAGAAATTAATTCAGATACACTTTAAAATCCTATTCTTACAGAAAGGGAGATGACTACATCTCATAATTGAGACCCCTGAATCAAAGCCATCTTTGATACGACTTTATTCAAGACACTAGCCTGACATGCCAGCCATTGTCTATACTAGTCATGTCCACAGTACCATTTCTGAAGAGTGCTCAAGAACTTGGAACAACATTTTAGTGATATTTCTTTTACAACAGATAAGTTATTGAAATGATATTGTTTGAAAGGAAAAAAAACCAAAACAAAGTTATAAATTACACCATCTTCAGCAACAAGTTGACTGTGAATAGTCTTCTAGAAGTTATCACTCCTTATTAACCTAAAGCTTTAACCTCATTTTATTAACACTGTACTTCATTATGCTCCAGCACTTCAAATTATACACCAGAGGACTATTAAGAAGTGTTTCAGAGATCCCACTTTGCCTAAAAAAAGTTCTGCTTATTACAAGTTCAATCACCAGTACTTTTTCTTAACAGTTTACTTCATGCTGGAAGGTGTTAGGATGTGTTTTTAAATCAGTGATACCAGAAAGTCATTAACCTACTACTGCATCTGAAGTTGACAAAGACATAGTTTTAATCTTTCCCGTTGGGCATGTTTAACAGCATTTTAATAGAAATCATTAAATCCATTACCTGCTTACACATATAAAGAACTAAGTACTTTAAGGACTTTATTTCTGAGTCTTCTTCATACTTTTAGACTGATTACATAGCAACTAAGATTTCTAACACTGAAGAAAACTGTCAGGAAGACTCAGAAATAACACGTAGATATTAATTTTACTCATGACAATAGCAGAGTCCCTTTATGGGCAATGAAAGATGTCAAGGAACTAACAGAAAGCTGACTGCTTAAGAGATGTGTTTTCCAACAGGTATGAAGGAAAATTGGAGCAAACAATTAAAAATCTACTTTCAGCTACATCTGCATCAATCAGCAATAATTTCACTGCCATATTACATAAATTTATATAAATGACTGCAAAATGCAGCACATTTGTCTCAAAATAATTTCAAAATTTGCCTTTAAAATATTTGCTTCATAAAAGTCATTTCTACATAGATTCCACTGCAGCAAGAACTCTGAGTAGAACAGTTCTTGGTTTTGTTGAATAAAACTCTCTAATCTTTTAATCTTTCAGAAGATTAGAGCTTGTAACTACCACCTGATCAGGATGATGAAATTCTACTAGTGCAATTGATTATGAAAAATACAAAACAGAATCAAGCCTTTCTTATTTATGAAAAGTATAAACTCCTTTACTATTAAAGCCTTTTCAAAAGATTTCTTCTCAGTTGCACAGAAAGGTTCTAAATCCTTAAAATTTTAATCAAAGGAGTAGCAAAAGCAGTTGGAAAACATTGGCTGGCAAGTCAAGAACCCATGTTTCAACTGATTTTGTTAGAAATCTGTCAGAAGTAGAAGTAAAATAAACATGCTTAAAACATTGTACTAACAGCTTCCATTAATTCATAGTTGTATATACGCTATAAAATTCATACCACAAATATTATTGTACAATCTTAATTCACATTACAATATAACAAAGAGGTTTTTTGAACTGCTGACTGTACATCAGTTGGACACTTAATTTAGGGTACAAATTTTCTGAAGGACTCTTATTTGCTAGTTGGGTGGGCTAACAATAGCAGCATCCCAGTTGCAGAAAATCTAATGCAATACCAAAAAGAAGAAAATTATGAACATTAAAAAAGCCTGCAGTCCCCTCCTAGTCTGTTTAAACATTAATTAGGAGAAGCAAGAGAAAATCCATGTTTATGTCATAAAATTATCAGATTGACACGTCATAAAAGTCATTGCTTCTGTATACCAACTTGGAATTTAAAACAAATTTACTAATCCATAGCCACGAACCTTGATACAACACTTAACAGCCTAATCCTTTAATTTCTCACATGACTTTTACTTAGTTATGATGCGTTCTGGATCAGATCCCTCGTGAACAAGGACCTAGAGGGTCAGCTTTTAAAGCAACGTTTGAGAAGATGCTAAGAAAGAACGAAAGGCAGTCAGTTGCAAAGAGACACACTGATCACACTGTCAGACACTGAAGGCTGTTACACCGCACGCAGATGGACTTCCACCAGTGTACTTCCCAAAAGCTAGTAAAGGTAGAACAGACGTAAGGCACAAAGGAACTTCGGAGCAGAGGTGTACAGCAATTAAAAAAAAAAAACCTGCGCATCTTTCAGAGGTGGGCGGGGAGGTGTCTGTTTGCTGGCCGAAGGATGCCCAAACCCCGACAGGTTTGACCAGACACGTTCACCTCCAGCGAGCACTGGGGCGGCCAGGACCTGCACACACTTACCGCACTCGCCAGCTCCGCGCCCAGCCAGAGGAGCAGCAGCACCAGCACCCTGCGGGGAGGCAAAGGGACACAGTCACGGCGGGGCGCGGGGCGGCGCGGGAGGGGGCGGCCGCGCCTCGGCACTCACCCTGCGCGCCCCATGGCCCGGGCAGCCCGCGGGGGACGGGACAGAGCAGCCGGGAACGCGCCGCTGCGCCCGCCGGAGGAAGAGGAGGGCCCGCCGTCACTCGGGGCGAGCAGGGCACAGTGCGGCCGCTTCGCGGGCTCCTTCCCCAGCTAGGACGGAGCACCGAGGTAGCCTCGCCCCTGGGGAGCGGCTGGGCTGGAATCGCCGGCGCTGCCCGCTCGGGGTCGGTCACTGCTCGCTTCCCGCGGCGCTGCAGCCCCTCCAGGCACTCGGAGCGTGCCCGGGCAAGAAGTTTGCGCGGTCTTCGCTGAGGCGTCGCACCTGAGCGGGGCCGGATGGGCCGAGACTGAGCCGGGCGAGCCCCGCACCCGCCGCCCGCCCCTCCAGAGGGGCGACCCGGCACTACCAATAACTCCCCCTCCCACACCCACACACCGAGCGGCTTCCGCTGCAGAAAATAGTCCGGGGTCCAGCTGCCCGCCCGGTGGAGGTGCGGGGCGGGGAGAGGCGGTGCCCGCCCTTCGAGCCGACAAAACTGCGGCGCCCGGGGGCAGGGTGGTGGTGGATTGTGGCCCCCTCGGAGAGGGGTGGCAGTGTGCCTCGCGCCGCCTGCCTCGCCGCCCCCGGAGCGGAGGAATACTTTAGTCCCGGGAGGACTTGAGCCGGGAGAAGCGGGCGAGTGCGGCAGAGGGGCGGGCGCTGGCGTCGGGGCGGCCGGCGGGAGCCGCCTGCAGGGAGCCGCGCTGCCCCGCCGGGCTATGCCCGCGCCGCAGGGCCGGCCCCGGAGCGCCTGAGCGGGCAGGATGGAGCCGCGGCGGCGGAGCTGCAGCCTGGCCGCCGGCTGCGTGGTGCTGCTGTTGGGGTGCTGGGGGCCGCAGGAGGCGGTGGCGGCGGTGAGTGCGGGGCGCTCTCCTTGCTCTCCTCGAGCGCTGCGGTCTCTGCCGGGCGCGGCCGCAATGTGGAGGCTTGGGGGGGAGCTTTGGAGCCCCTTCAGGGATGGGGTGGCTGAGGGTGGGCTCCCCCTGACAGGAACTCGGCGGCTCCTCTGGCGGGCGGTGGTCGGCGGTGAGGCTGGGCCGCGCGGGAGGGTCTCTCCGCCTGCCCGCAGGTGTCGGGGCTCCCGAGCCGCCCCTCCCCGGACAGAGCCCCGCGGTGCTGCCGCCGTCGGATCCGCTCCCCGCGGGACCCGCTCACCGCTCGCACGTCTGGGTTCGCTGGCGGCTCCGGCGAGGCAGGAGGGAGGGAGCGTGAGTGCGACGTGGGGGAAGCCTGGGGGAGCTTTGTGTGGGCTCTGAACCCGTTCTTCCTCTAGGACAAAGGAGGAAAGATTTCCCTATTGCCTTTTCCCCCAAAGGACTTCGTGAAGAGATGTCTGAGCTCTTGCCACTGAACCATCACCTGCAGCCTCGAGTCACACCTGGACGTGGCAGAGAGATGGAGGCATGTTGGGCATGGTTTGCCAGAGGACTGTGCCTTAGACTGGGACTTAGTTTTTTCGAGGGGTGTATTTCTGCTTTTTTAAAACCCAGATTAGTGTTCTAGAGGAGATGGTAAATGTGTGTAGTGTAGCAGAGAGTGCACAGTAGGTGGCCTGGAGCAGAATTTGGATCTCTGTCTTTGGGAGAGTGATGCTACCCCAGCTTCCCGGGAGTGGCAGGGCCTTGAAACTGAGAGGTGGGAGAGATGATTGCTAGCTTCAGTTTTCAAGGTATTTGACTAAGGCCTCCAGCTGTTTACAAGTGGTGGAAGGAACTAAAAAGTCTGGCAAAACTAGCTATAAAAGCTCACTCTTCAATCTGCATTAATTTCAGATTTTATAATCCCTTTATCTTTTTAAACTTTTTTTTCCTAAGTTTACTTGGAAAGGAAAACAAATCCAGATTTCTGTTGTTTAGGATTACTTTCTAGCTGAAAAGTCATAAGATGTTACGGTAATAGCTGCAGAGTACAGTTCTGCTATTTCCCTCTCTTCAGTTTTGTAGTTAGAGCTGACAAAATCTTATTTGTCTTGAACTCTCCTTTGAAGTGCATTCCTTTACAGTGAAACCTTGTAGACCTTTCATCTGCCCTCTGAAAAAGCAAAGACCAGCTATAATACACTTCCTTCCTTTTCTACCCCTCCTTACCATGCCCAGGTGGGAACCCAAGTGTAAGTGATACTGGTGTGCCAGGAGTGTTTACTGATATAGAGAAATGCTTGGCTCCACATTGTCTGTAACACTGGTTCTGCTGCTCCATTCAGTACCACCTCACCCCAGGCTGCCTGCCATAACTTCTACCCCAGAGAAGGACCTAGGTAGTCCCACCGACAGGACTTCACTGTTTTAGCAGATGGGGATTGAAGGTGGGGAGGTTTGTGTATGTAAATATGGCCCTTTTCTTCAGGAGAGCATCCAAGCAGAGTTCTGTGTGTGTGATTAGTGGGAATCTGTGGGGTGTGGGAAGGGGACTGTGGTGACCCTGTAGGCAGTCCTCTACCTTGGGAGAAACAAAGAAAGGAGCAAAAACAGTGGTGGAATTTCTGGTTCTTAACACCATCTTGTGCTGCAGCCTCTCTTTTAGGATTTGCAATGAGATAAGATTAACTGAAGACCCAAGGGCTAGTGAGGGTGGGGGAGAGAGAGTGACGCTTCTCTTCTAACCTACATAGATCCCACTGTTCTTTTGTGATAAAGGTCTAATGGCTTCTCAATACTTTGGTGTTCTGATGTGTTTGAATTTCCTATCATAGCACTAAATGATGCTGATCCTTATTAATGGGATCAGCAGTTTACCCATTGTCAGAAAGGGCTGACTAAATGCTGTAGCAGTATATTTGATATACATTGTCTCTTCTGTGAATTTTGTGTTGGGACCTTGTGTCAGAATCATCCCCCAGCAGGGTAAATTTGGTTGCATGACTTAAAGTCATTCTGGTGTCCTTATTCAAATAACATCTGAAATTGTTATTCAACATCATAATGCACGTTTCAAATAAAAACATTGTACCTTCTTTGCTTCAGGTTGTTGTAATAGTGTGTATTGCTCCATGATCAATTACAAAGCAACAGAATATAGTTGAGAGTCATCTACCAGTGTGCCCATTGCAGAGAAATCTATGGGACTTAAAAAAAAAAAACCAAACCAACATGTCATACTCAAGTAGGGATGGATTTCATTGTTCAGATTTTATTGCTGGGTTTTCATAGCCCATAGTCTAAACTCAGTGAGTAATGTATGGATCATGCTCTGCACTCTTGTGCAGACTCATTGTTGATGTAGAGTGAAGCGTGTAACTACTGATGAACAGTGTAACTGGGAGTTTGAGAATGGTTTTACTTTGGGGGGAAGAATGAATGAGGTGGAAGATGGTGTCATCAATGCATGAAGTTAGAGTATAAAATAAAAGTGGTGATTTGTTGTATATTTTCAGCATAGGGTATGAGTACTTACTTCAATGGACAATATTATTGCTTAAGTGCCCTGCTGGTTTTAATATAAATCTGCAACATGTATATAAATCAATTAGCTCTTTTATAAGCAGAATTTTTTTTCTCTCCTGGCAGGTTTACACTTGCACTGTGTTATAGAAGAGTGATTGGAAGTTGTGACTGGGAATCTGTTTAATTAAGGAACGTAGATTGGCTAGATTCTTCAGTTGTGCTGTCTATGAAACTCACTAGAAGTTACCAACTGCCTATTGGTTTATATTGGAAAAGTTTCCCTCATAGTCAAGGTCTAGGTTTTTAAAATGTAAATAGACTTTGTCAGCCCAAAAATTACTAAAAATTGAATAGTTTTTACAATGTCTTTTTTCTTTGCCTTCCATTATAATTACAGTTTTACTAAATGTATAGGGCTGAAAATAGTTGTTCAGGTATGGTAAGGCAGGCTGGCAAGATTTGTGTTTAAGGAAGTAATGTATTATTTGTGAATGTTCTCTAAGTCTACTTGAGATTTTTTTTTTTTCCTTTCCAAGGTTACAATGGATAGAAATATATGCTACCACGTCATTAATTACAATGTACATGATTAATATGGTTCATTTGTAAATTACGGTGATCTGTGTTTCTCTTGTTTGTTCTAACTATTTTATCATGGTAGTAGTGGGTTTTGTTATTATTTTCCATTTCATAGCTGGCAGTGGCTCTTTCTAGTTACAAAACCCAGGTCTGTAAAAGCAGAAAGAAGTGGATGCTGGCTTTTAGGATTCAGAAAGTATTTCATCCTGAGATTCCATGGATGTGTCTTGATTAGTCATGCACAAGACTTGGTTTCATAACATCAAGGCTCAAGCCCTCTTGCTTGCAACTTGTCATTTGTCATGTATTTTGGTTTTGACCTTTCATGGCTTTTGGTTAAAGATATATAGTAAAAATTATATCTCAAGTTGTGTTCTGGCATGTACTAAAATACAAACAAATCCAAGGAATCCTGAATGAAACAGAATTTGGACCATAATAGAATCTCTTGCACCTTTGTGTACAAAATCATTATGGTTTTTTTTTCAGTTTTTCCATGTGATGGAAATAGAGTGATATTTCAGTGGAACTTTCTAGACTTTCCTTTTCCTAGTAATGAATTAATAAACCTACTCACTGAAAGTAATTATTAGTTACCTTTTTTTAAGTAGAAGTAGAAATTTTCCTAGGATGAAGTGGTAGTTAATTTATTTAACAGCAAATATAAATTATGTAGTGATTTTTTTTTTTCTTATGAATAAGCAATGATGCTTACTATAATGCAATTAGTTGTTGTTGGGTTTACTAGAACATGTGGAAACTTTTCTATATTACAAAACAACTGAAAGCATTAAGGGCAAGCCAGCAAATCTAATATGCATATTTTCAGTCTGGGGCAAAGTACAGGGAGGCAGGCATGTGCTCTGCACATACAACGAAGATGCATTGTGCATTTTTACCTTTCATTTACTGTGATTAAAATGCTTCCTTTTCCAGTTGTGTCAGTTGAGGAAACTCTGCACTGATCACCTCAGAACAAGATGCACAGATAATACTCACTTGTATGTTCTTGGACTAGTATTGCACAAGTGCAGTGGTTGGAAAGCAACTTCTGCCAGTAGTGATAACACCAGACAGATTGCTTTGAATGAAGACACTTTTTGCTTGTCTGCTTCATAAGGCTGTGTGGACTCAATAATATTAAAAACCACCGGGGTGCTTTAAAGTTCTTGCTCAATGCAGTGTGTGGTGGTCTGGTGTTGGCTGCAGACTTTTTAGTGCTGTAAACCATCTCTTCTCAAGAGTACCTGAAATAAAACTTGTTCCAAAGATAGAGTGCTGGTACAGTTTTTAAGGATCTTTAGGCAAGGTCCTTTACCCTCCTGTGAAAAGTTTGCAATGCAATTAAACCTTACTTAATATCATTGGTACAGTGCAGTGTCTGAGAAAAGGCAATGTGCTGATCATCCTGGGTATGTAATTGCTAAGTGTGTGAAGGAACAGCTTCAATGTAATGTGAAATTGTCATCAAAGTAAACATAGCTAAGCTGAAGAGGAAAGGGTCCTGTTCCTAAAAAAGAAATCTAATGGTTGTTTTAAAAAAATTCCTTTGCAATTGAGTGAGTCTTTCTTGCAGAGCTTAAATCTTTCATGGCTAATTTGTTTTGGGGAGCTGCAAGAAGCAAAGACTGGGGGATGTGATCTTAATTTTAGGGGAGATGGATACAGGGCAATTAAATAATTGCAAAGCTGTATTATATATTTCACATTTTAGCTTAAGCCTGTTAATTCTTTAGTCTCTCCTTCTAGAAGGCGTGAAGATGAAACTAGTGTTAGTAGGCATATCTTTAGTCTGCTTTCAAGAGACTGATACTGTGTGATTCTCACTTAGAAACCCTGCATCTCTCTTGCCATGATTTGAGTGGGAGACTGGACTGAATAACCGTGAGGCTCCTTCCAGCCTGAATTATCCCTAGAAGTCTAAAATTATGTGGAAGTACAGTTGTGCTCCTAGGTGTACTTTCTGTTAAGACAATTGACATATCTTGTAATCAAAAAATAATCATAATTGATTCAGTTAAATTGTGGTTTGGAAGGTATTATATTAATTTTTTTTTAATTTAGATGCAACTAGTCAAGAAGCCATCTCTTAAGCTGTCAGCATAGCAGCATTCAGAATTTTAATTTTATATTCCCCTTTTGTGAAGGGTGTCTTATGCAGTGCTTGTATGTGCATTATTCTTTTATAATGGAACAAAAGAGAAAAGATTTGTAGTGACTGTATAGATGATGTTTTGGGTTTTTTATTTTTTTACTTGAAGAGTGTGTGTTAGGAGTTGGAAAGAAAGGAGCTTTAATGCTATGGATTTCAGCTCACTTGAAGGCTCTTGGTTATTGCAACTCTGTTGGATTTGTCTCCTCCAGTTTGAAGGGGAAGGGAAATAGTTTAGTCTCTCATCTGTATTTTGTTTCTTTTACCTAATCTCTACAGAGAATTAAAATGTCAGAGTTGAATTTCGATATTTTCTCTTTCCGAGCATGGTAAAAGGCATCTGTGTGCAACACACTTGGCTATTGTACTTTTGTTTCAGTTTATTATCTACAGAATTATTCCTTTTATTGAGGTATAGCTAGACCTGCAAAACTGTCCTACTCAGTCTGTCTCCAGTGTATACTGGATAAGCTTTGCTCCTGCTGTTCTGCTGGAACCCTGCTTTTTCCCCCCTCTTTTCCCAAGATAAGCCAAGGTTTATTCACTTTCCTGCCTGGACACAGGCTAGTAAGTCTTTGTCCCGGTGTCTGTGTCTGTCAGGAGTTTCTGCTGAAAGGTATTAAACAAGTTGGAAAGTGCATGTCGTCTAGGACTGGCTTTATCTGTTAGCAAGGTGAATCTTAGTTTTAAACCACACCATTAATTTAGAGAAAGATATTTATGCTGTACTGCTTCCTAGATAATTTAGATGCTTTTAGAAACCAGACTTGCACAGCCTTTGTTTGCAGCTGAGGTATATGTGTGTGGTAGACACCCCTTCTCCAGAAGGAACAGTGAGCGTGGAAGAAATCCTTGGTTTGTGTTAAAATGCTTCACTGGTATGAAGTTAGAGCTTTCATCTCTTGACATGTCTTTTGCTACTGTAGTAGTTGTGTCTCTCATCTCCTGGTGTTGTATTTGGAGATGTAGCTCTGATAGATAAGATCACCTTATTGGCTCTGGTAGAAGAAGCAGAGGTTTGGTGGGTCCATTTGGTGCTGTTTGCCGCACAGACTCACCTGAGAGCCATGGCAAGTAACCAACAAAGCTGGAGTGGAATGGCTTCATTTCAGAGACTCCAGAGCAATTCACAAGAAAAATAAAGCTTCATAGAGACCCTTCAGCTCAGCATATTTTAGGAACTCCTGCCATGACAGAAGTTGCAATAATTTTAAGTGCTTTTATATAGAAAATGAAGAACTATGCAGATGTTCCTTTCTAGCATAATTTTCAGTTTCACTGTCTTTGTGAGGTTACTGGGCTAGACAAAAATATAGAACTTCATTATGCAAAACATGAAATTTGGCTTTGTTTGACAACTGTAGTGCCAAGCTGAAGTAACCTGCAACATTTGTAATGAGAGAAATTGTACTGAACCCTTGCAAAAGTGATGAGTTTTAAATGATGTTTCAAGTTGTTAGCAAGATGTTTGGAATAATCAGTCACCAATGGGTGCTGGTTTTTTGCTTGCCTGCAGTGCTGTAGGCTGGCAGTCTTTTTCCCCTTGTTAATCAACTCCTTCACGCTTCATAGTAGGAGTTCTACACTTTTCTGTCTTAACCTAGAAAGACGTGGCTAATGTGTCCTAATTTCTATTAAGTAGTAACTTAATTTGTATTAGAGTATAAACATTGTAATGCAAAACTGGTGACTTGGAATCCAGGACTATGTAAAAGTATCTAGGGAAATTAAGAGTGATGATATATACTGGACTTGCGTGTATTTCTCTAGTACTCTGCAAATGTCAGAAGTTTATAGTGTATTCAGAACAGTGACTTTTATTTCTGTCTGTTCTGGTTCCTATCCACTCTAACTGCTCTATTCTGTGTGAAAATATAACAAGCACTACTTATTAACTACATAAAGCTGTCAACCTTAAGCAACCATTAATTCCACAATTATGTTTGATTTTTTGTACTTCACCATGTTAGCAATGATGGCTAATCTTCCTTCATTAAGAAAGTCTTTATTTCGTGAGTTGTAAATCTGTTTCTATCTACCATCAGTCTGTGTCTGTTAAATACAGCATTGATTCCTCAAAAGGAAAGCTTTCCCTTTATGCATTTAAATCCTGCAAGAGTCTGATAGAGTGAAAGAAAATGACCACCCTGGGCAATGAATTGTGCTCTTTCTACACCTTGAATTAAAGTAGCAATTATTAAAACCCACAATTAAATCGCTTTACTCAAAGCAATAAAAAGTAATGTGACTTGCAGGCAAGGCTAGACAAGCCTCCAGCTCCCAGAAAATTTGATTTCCTGACAAGAAATACCACTGAAAACAATGTTTGGGTGAAGGAGCTTATGAACTCAGTTAAAAATCTTTTTAAAATAATCCTTTTTATGAGGCAGTGGTTTTTCTTGAGTCAACTTACTTTGAACCAACCTGTCACACAGAAGGACAGCAGAAGCCATTGCTTCTGAAAGACCAAGTAATTTCTACCTGTCATTCAGACAGTATGATTGGCTTAATAACAGAAAATACCTACTCCAAATTAGTTAGAACACTTCTCTTGTATATGGAACCTTAAAGGGCAAAAGTATTCAGAAGGAAAAGGAAACTTCTTCACTGCACTGAAAAATGAGAATTTATATTTGACTTTACTATCTCTTTTCATCCAGTCACTATATAGGAAAAAACCTTGAGATTTCTGCAAAACTCTTACTTATTTAATGACTTAAGAATTAAAAAATATTTAAAGTAACAAAGAAAAAAATCTAGAGAGGATGAGAAGTTGCAAGGCTTGAGTGTGTTTTGTTAGTTTATCTTCCAATATTCATTTGGTCCTTTCTTAATAGGGAAAGCAGTGCCATGAAAATGAAGGCTGTGCCCATGGTCTGCCTGAGCAAATGGTGTAAACAACCACACAAAACTTTGTATTTGTCTGGGTGGAGGAGGTTTTCTGTAATTTTGATTGAAGGGAGAGCATATATGTAATATAATTTAATTTCTGATCCAGAATGCTTATGGAAACTTCTTGGCAATTGAATGGATGACGCTCCTGTGTCCGCAGGAAGTGTCCTTCCTGTTCTTAAGAGCTTTCAAACTCTTAAAGCAATGGTAGTAACAAAGTGTTAAAATGTCTCTGTCTAATATATGTATTTTTGTATCCTAAGTGAACCTAGAAAACTTCCTAACTTTAGGCTTGAATGAGAAAATGCTTGTTGACAGGTCTAGTCATGCTCAGGAAATGTGTATTTTCAGGACATTGGCATACTGTACCCAAGAGTGAGAATAATGAAACAGGCCTTTTTCAAGAACCTTAAATTGCTGATATGCTGCAGAAGTAATTGTGGAGAAACAGCACAGCCTATCGTGGCAGTGACGGAAATAGTGTTACTTTTTTTTGTTCTTCTTTTTAAACAGCCAGACTAAGCAGATGTGTTTAACAGAATAAGCTGATGAATCTCTGAGATGTATTGTCCTACGTTTTAGTGTAAGCTGTTCAGTAACTTGTCTTGATGGCAGAAAGGAGTGAATAAGAAAGGGCACATGGTGTGACTCTTGGGGATGGTCCTGTGCAGGGCCAGGAGTTGGACTCTATGATCCTTGAGAGTCCTTCCCAACTCAGCTTATTCTGTGATTCTGAGTATGCTGATAATTTTGGTGGAAGATGACTTAAAACAATAAGACTGCCCTTAAGCTTTTCAGTGATGTTCAGGAGTGTAATCATCAGTTACTTAAAGAATTAATACAAAAGGTGGATGTTCAAAATGTAAAGATGAATTTTCAATGTCAATCTTTACAAACTGATAATGAAGTTTGGAAAAAAAATTTCTTCAGTCATGCAAGATTTTGCTGTGCTTGAACAGAAGTTTTTATTGGTTAGTGTGAATATGCTGCCTAAGAAGCTTCAGCTACCTCAAAACAGTGTCATGCTGTCTCCTGGAAGAAGAAGTCTCCTGTCCAAAGTAGTACATATATTCAAAATGCTGTAATCTTTGGAGAAATTTCTCTAGCTTTTTGGCACTCTCATTCTGACGGAGTATTTTATTGCATGTTTCATACTTTGATAACATACTGATCAAATGTTTGACATACTTGATACTTGAAGTCTGAGCTGCAGTTGTACCTTGGTAGTTCTTTTGGTACTGATCTTGTATTCCATTCAGTTCTGCAGAGCTGGAGACTTTTAGTAACTTAACTGTCTTCCCCTATGCTTGACAGGAGAGTAAGCATAGAAAATGGTGTTGGGTTTGCATGGCAAGGTTTTGGTAGCAGGAGAGGGATGTGAAGTGGCCTCTCTGAGAAGCTGCCAGAAGCTTTCCCCATATCCAGTAGAGCCAATGCCAGCTGGCTCCAAGACAGACCCACTGCTGGCCAAAACTGAGCCCCTCAGTGATGGTGAGACCATCTCTGGGATAGATGGGAGAAAAAACAGCTGTACAACAGCCTTTTGTTATATATTCTCTTTCCTGTCCAGTTGAGGAGTGGTAGTGCAACTTGGTGGGCACCTGGCATCCAGCCGCTTTTAACCCACCACAAAACCATTGTTGGATTTAACACTGAGTAATTTTACTTAGATTTAGATAACAAAATTACTAGCTTGAAATATTAGCACTTTTTAATTTATTGTAGGATCATAGTAAAATTTAGGCTGGAAGAATAATGCTTCTGTTCTGGAGTCCAGATTTGGTGACTTCTCGCTCAAAGCAGAGCTGACTTGGAATTTCTGTTTGTTGTTCAAATAGTTGCAGACTAAAGGGATGTTGAAACAGTATCTTCTATTCCAAACCTTGTTTGCTGTAGGAATAATGTTAAAATTTGGTGGAAAAGCTCCTTATTGAGTGCTTACAGTTAACCTACTGGTTACTGCAGCGTGCAGAGCGTACATCACAAACTTGAAGCAGGTTATTTTCTTGGCATATGTTCGGCTCCAAATAGCACTTGTGGGAGTTGGTATACTCCCTAGAATGGGTGCCTCAGGGAATACTTTCCCTTAGAGAAAGTTACTTTGTTTTGGAATGTGTACAAATGCCCGGGGCTGTTTCTTACTCCTGCCAAGCTTCAGACTGAGCTGCATCTTAGGTTTTAATAATACTTGAGGGCTATTTCTTATGAATGGATCTCCTCACTTTAATTATTTTGCTGGGGTGTTGGAACCACATGTGCTTTCCCCTTGCCTACTCTCCTTCTTTTAAACTGAGAGAATTTTAGTGTGATGTTGCAAGGACAGCTCACTGATGTCCTCAGACCAGGTCACCACAAGGAGATACTTTAGGGTAGATATTGTTAACTTGCTACCTCCAGAGAGGGACTGGAAATAAAATCAACTGCTGAAGGAAGCAATAACTAAACTTAGAAGTGTCAAAGTAAGAAGCTCAGTGCTACTACTGAAGATTTCTTCCCTTCCTTCCCTTTTGTTTCCCTTTGAAACAAAGATATAAAGTGCCTTTCCTGCACCTCTGCAGCCCCTTTCTCTAGCACTGATCAGAGTTATTTTGCCTGTCCTGTTACTGCTACAATGTTAATACTTTAAAAATCTTGTTGGCTTTTCACTGTTCTGTGTAAAGATCTAATCTATGGCCCTTTTAGCTAGTTCTTTGCCTGGGTTCAAAATTGTTTAATGTAGCAAGTCTCTGAAAAGTGTGACTTAATTCCCAGGGCATGCTATCTGTTTAGTGGTGACCAGTGCAATCCAAATGTAATGAATCTCAGGATAATGTAATTTATAGCCTCTAGATGTAATTTCTCTACTGTAGGGGAGTGAAATCTATTTCTTCTAATCAAGTTTGAGTATCTAATTCCAAGATCTACATGAGCGAGATAGAATGTTCTATTAGCACTAGCCTGTGGCTGTCTTCCAGTGTTTTAAAGGCAACAAAAGACATTCAGACCCTCTTTTGCTTTTTCCCTGTGAAATAGTCTGAGAAGTTACGGTTGTGATTTTCCATATTGCTATAAAGTCACTTTTTCATAGGAAGTGGCATGTGCTCTCAGGAGGCCCTGAGCTATTGCTATAGCACACGGCCAGTGCTTAAGTAAATGAACTTGAGAGGCTGACACTGAGGGTACTCCATATCTGCTGAAGTTCAGCATGTCAGTTCCTGAACAGGCATCTGAGAGCTCTCACTAAATACTCAACTTTTATCAGCTTTAGGGATTTCTGAACCTATGTGGATAAAAGCAAAGGGTTCTGATGCTCTGTTCTTTTACAAGTGCCTCTGACTTACGGGGTTAGGACAATTGCTTTGTCTCCATTGCTTCCTTATTTAACTTGGCCCTCTTCAGTGCCACTTTTTCAACTTTGATTACCTGAGGCTGGAGAGTAGCTCTTTGTTAGCACTGAGCAACACAGAGAAAGTGTTGCCTGTAGTGCTCTCTTTTGGTGTTAGAGTGCACACACAGAGTGTGCTGCTGCCACAGGCATAAACAAATGATAAAACAGCTCTAACTAGAAGAACCTTGAAGCTATGATACTTGGTCCAAGAACTGAAGGAGAATAGAGCTGATAATCACCTCCACCACAAAAAAATCCCCCAGACAACCCACCAAGTCTTAAAGTGAGTTAGGTCTTGTTCTGGCAGTTAAGAGGGTGTGTACTTCTTCTGATAACATCTCAATGCAATATCACTCTGCACAGCCTCTATTCTTTTTAGCATGTATACTTGCTTAATCTTTGGTATTAATTTAGTGCTCACAGTAGTTTTAAAATAGACCAGAGTGGGGTTGGATTAATCTGAAATGCTATTCTATTTTGCCTCTCCTTTCTCCAAGGAAAAAGTGGGTTCCTGTTCTTGTGTGGTCTGCTTCATGCTCTTGACACTTGAAAGTGCAGTTGTCTATGACAAATGTCTGACATCCATTAACAGGACTCTGGAACTGAAGCTTCTTCTGTTGCATGTTATATGGATGAGGGTGAGGAACAGGACATTTTCTGGGGAATTAGTCTGGAGCCTGTGTCTTTTATTCCATTTCCTTAACCAGAGAAGGACTAAAACCAGAGTGCCAGAATTACTGGTGTTGTGACTGTATAATACTTAGCTTGCAAGCATATCTGAGACTTAGAAGCCTAACTGACTGTTTGTGTTACATTTGGACATGGTTATAGAAAGTGGCAACATCTAACACCTGTCACATGGGAAAGGTCCTAAATGACTAGTAAATCTTAACCTGTAATGAGTACCATATGGCACTTCTTATTTGCAGCTGGAAAAAATCAGGAAGCCCCAAGAGGCTGGTGATTAGAGACTTGTGTGTAAAATAAAAGTAAAACTGAGACTTCCTGAAAAGTCAAGTGGCTTACTGTATCCTGCCACTGACTGACTGCCAGGTGCTCCATGCTGGTGTCTCAGTACTGGTCTGAGCTGCAGAGACGTGTAGCTGGACAGGCAAAGATGGAGGCATGCTTAAAACTAATAATTCCTGTAATTTGCTGGGTACTTGTTTAAGGAGTTCACTTATGGTCTGTATAAAAGTTAGAAGATGGCTTGCATTCAGAGTTCAGCATTTGAACTGAATTGAGGAGTAGTGAAGTGTACACTGCCTACAGAGGTGGTATGAAACTTGTCCATCCCCAAAGCCTCCCATTCCAATACTGAAAAGCCAATCAGAGTTACTTTGTTTAGGATGTTTCTCTAGATATGCTTTATATTTAGAGGTTCATGCAGGTGCTGCACTGCTTGCTGAAGAGGGAAATGTGGTGTTTGGCATCTGTGAGTTCATTAATGTGGATATGAAGTGGGTTGAGAAGACCACCTGGTAGTTTACATTCTGGTTTAGTGCTCTTTGCTTGCACTGTTTACCAGGAGGTGTACTTGCCAAACCTAAACATAGATGCCTTGTAAGATGCTGCCTCTGGATGGCAGCATAAAGGCAGTACTTCTGAGTTGCTCTTAAAGGAAATTTTTGCCAGTTCTTACAGCCTGATTGGGAGTTGTTTGGAAATTCATGTTCATTAGGCTAGAAGTACTTGGCTTCTCAGGTCTCTTCAATAGTAGTTTTGAAATGCTTGTGAGAAGGGAAGTGGAGCTTGATATGATTATTTTACTTTCTGTGCGTCTTGCCCAGTAACATA
The DNA here is from genome assembly GCA_013400975.1 of Atrichornis clamosus. NCBI lineage: Eukaryota > Metazoa > Chordata > Aves > Passeriformes > Menuridae > Atrichornis > Atrichornis clamosus. The sequence goes on from WBMZ01007364.1 coordinate 143,126, forward strand.
TACTGCACTGAAGCCCATTTTCTGTGCTGTAAGACTAACAGACCACAGAAACCTAAGGGTTTTCAGAAGTGGTGAGAACTGTCCTTGTCCTTCTCCTTGCCTGTACTTGAGTGCAAGGCTGGTAGTGCTCCTTAAAGCAGAGGAGCAACAATCATTTGTGAAGATGGCTGACTCTGTTCCTCGTACTGCCTGCTTAAAGTTTCTTGTCCTGGTTTAAAGACAGATGCGTGCCAAATTTCTTCATGTCCTGAAGAGTTGTCAGTCTTAGCCCTCTTAAAGCCAAGTATGGAGAAAGGGAGCAAGGTCTGCGATTTTGGGAGAGTTAGATGGCCAACTAGGTTTCTTATATTTTGTCCTCTTTTCTGGTTCAGAAATCAGATCTTGAAAAATTATCAGGTTGTGATACCTCCTGTTCTTTATGGGTGAATAGTTGCAGTTTGGGGATGAATTAAAGTTGTTCAAGTTCTTGGGTGTTAATTCAGTAAAGAGTCTGTCTGAAAGTTGCCTGTAGTTAGACTGTCAGCTGGTCTATGGGAAGATCTGTTGCTGCAAGTATTGCCTTTATTTTAACTAGAAGCTCCTATGAAAAATACCCTTTCTAGAAAACTGTATGTTAAAAAGCCATAATTAGTTCAGTTTAAAGCAGTAAATTCCATATTGTGTTAGTACAAGGTACAGGCAGAAAAATTAAATCCTCTTGAGATAACAGCTGTGCATTTTCTGTGGCACAGTATTTTTAACACAGACAAACTTGTTTAAATTTCTGCATATTCTGAAGGTAATTATGCCAAGGTTTTCTTGCCTATAATTTTGGCTTTTTTCGAAGTAGCCCTTTAATTCCAACCAATTCATGATAAGTGTATTCTAAGAGAAAATTTATAAATTCGTAACTTTTCCATTTAATCAGAACATTCTTTTGCGGTGTGATAACGAGATTTAGCGAATCTCTTATAGTTGTTTCATGTTATTATAATATGAGCTATTCATATATCTAAATAACAAACATATAGTGCTACCCTTTAAGAGGAAAAAGAAGAGTTGTGTCTCCATCAGATGTTTGAGAACGATTTTTAACCAGCCTCTTCTGTTCTCATTCATTGTGGCCAGAATTGTAGCTACTACAGCTAAGAGCTTCTTCTGCAAGTCTGAACAGGTCTTGTACTGTACAGATTTCAAAGAAAGATAGTGCCTTGAGGTGCAACAGATTAAATTACATGTCAGAAGTTCCATTACTTAAAAAAAAAAATTGGTCAAGAACTTCTGCAAACATATTTTGATTCTTACGTTTTAGACCATGAAACTTTTTTCACATCTTTAGGTAAATTGAGGGAAACAATTCCTTAGAAGGGCACATAAGAGTCTTTTAATTCAGATTCTACTTTAGCAGTGTTCCTGCTCATAAATACAGTACTTTAGTGAGAAAAGAATGGCCATTTGGATTAGAGACCTGTGATGGCTTTGCTGCCATACCTAACTTCACACAGGTATATGCGTAATAAATTGTTGTCTGCAGATTTGTGCTCCTGTTTAAGCCTAAAGAGGATGTATGTGAAATCGTAATAAGAACTCACAATAGCAGCTTTAACTCTGCTTGTCAAATCCCCACAAAACCTTTTGTTTGTTGGTTATATTTCTGTCCAGGCAAGTGAAGGGAAACTCAACTTGCTGAAGATAAATGGTGAAATCTTTGACCTGGATGAGCAGTAAATTCTTAGCTAGAAAACTGTGCAGGTGTTATGTTACACAGTTCTTGGCAAGCTAATAAATATGAGGATATCCTTCAGGACCACCACCAAAATAAAGCTTAATCTCTGTCTACTTGAAACTGAAAGGCTGATTTTCATTTGCCTTATAAATAGAGGTATGAATAATGGAGTCTGTGACTTTTGTGTTGTTACAGCAGAAAGAATACATAAGCCATCCTCCTAGAGCAAAGACATTTGTAACTGATGCTTTGCTGTATGTTGAATTCGCTGATTTTAATCAGAGTGAATTTCTAACAATAGAGCCAGTCTTTATAACTGATAGTTATCCAATATTTATGCTGCTTTTTTTTTTTCCTGATGTTGAACTTATACTCCTGAATGGTAAGCTGTCATATTTGAATGCAGAAGGTGATGTTAGTAGCATTTAGGCTTCTCCTGTAGCAGCAGGATAACTATGTGAGGTGCAGGATTTGTCCACTGTGTATAAGCTTTGTTCTAGGAATATCTTTCACCGTTGTCCAACAGGCAATTGCAGTCTCTACTGTGAAAATTCTGTTCTGCCAGCCTTAAATAATGAACAAGAGCAGCTGGAGAATCTGCAATTTCCGCAATTTGTGAGCTACAAAACACTGTTAAACTGCTTGTCACCAGTAAAGTTGCGTGTATTTGAGCTAATTTAGATAATGTAGGAATTCAAAGATACAAGTTTATTTTACCAAATATATGGTCTAGAGGCAGACTTGGTGAATTGGAAAGTTCTATTTCATTGTTTTCTGGACTAGAAGACTTCAAAAACATGGATGTTAGCCTAATTAATACTTCTGTTGTTTCTAACCCCACTTGCCCTTTCCCTTGGGCAATAAAAACCGGGGGGGACTGATGCATGCTGTGCTAGAACTTGAAGGGTTTGATGTACCTGTAGTTCTTTCAACACTGGGCTTTGTGTTTTGGTGTGACTCTATCTGAATGCAAAACTCGGTGTTTCATTCAGCTTTTTTTTTCCTTTGCTCTCCAAAGAAAGTTGTACTATGTTAACTTCATTACCTGATTAACTTGCTAACAAGAATAGCTGGTCCACGTGATGCTCATAAATACTGAAGGAAGAGACCTGAGGCGCTTGATAATCTAAAACTATTAGGAGCAAGTGATCTTTCTATTAGCTTCTTATAACACTTGGAAAGAAAGGAAAATATAAAGCTACTATATGTGCATTCTGAAATTGAGATTATATCTTTGAATAACAGCAATTGATTGCCTGAGTAGCTGTGCAGTCAGACCTGCTGCAGGTGGTGGAAGAGCTCATAACCACATCAGCCTTGCAGAAGTGCTTGTTACTTGTATCTGTGAAAAAGTAGGTGGGATTGAGCTGCAGTCTCAGGTTCAAGAGCTGTTAGGGAGACAGTGTGCTGTATGGAAGCCCTCCAAAATGAATTGCTTTTGAATGGGTTTTATGGCTGGTTCTTCCTTTGACCATTCTACTGAATGCAAGTCTTAGTAAAACCAAACTATCAAAAGGCTTCCTTATATGTACGCAAATAAATCCTAGTGAAGTCATTAGAAAAAAGTATGGGAAAATACAAATACAGGACAAAACAGCAACTGCTACATAGTGTGACTGGAGTGCATATTAACACTTTTTTCCTAACCTTTGCTGCTTGCTCTGCTCCTCCCTCACAAAGTGTGGAATATTGTTCCACAGTTCAGTTATCATCCTGTCATTGTCTGTTGCAGTTTTCAATTTATTTTAAAATTCTGACCAATTTTGCTTAGGCAGAATTTATTTCAGTGATTTCTGTGCATCTTTTTCCTGCTAGAGGAAACCATTCTCACCTGCTGAGGCAGCTTACAATGTTGTGGTTGTCAAATAACTGTCTGGTTCCCTTCAATACAACATCTGTTTGAGCTGGTGTGTGCAAGTCAAACCCCACTGAAGCTTCTTCATGTAAATTTCTGATGGACTCAATGCATTACAGGCCACACCAGCATTTAAAATCATGGCTGTCCACAATCAGGCTTTTAATTTTTACTTGACCCCCTGCTGCCATCAGAACAGAGCTGTCAAGAAAAGCATGCAGTCTGTTGGTACAAACTGCATTGCGGGGTAGGTTCAGTAATGCTGCTTTGCTCCTCTAGAAATTAGAGAGGTCATCAAACAGGAAATTCTGGGTTTGTGATAAAATTATACATAAGGATTGTGACAGAATAAAGAAATTGCACAATATGTAAATGCTTAAACTGTTTCTTGTTTCTTTATCCAGTTGTTTGATATCTGGATTGAAAATTCATTGATAAGTAACTTGGGTCATGTCAGAACTCTTCTGATAGTTTGCAGAGGCACCTCATTGAGTCATCTACTGTGCTTCTGTAAGAAGCCTTCTGATTGCTAATTTGTAAGTGTCAGGGTGTCAGCCATGACTGGCTTCCCTCTAATCCTTCCCATGGAAAGAGTATTAAAATACTGCTAAACTCCTATGTATTTGAATACTAACACATTATTTAAGTACTAATGCATACTCTAGTATAGGAGTTTAGGTACTCCCTTACGCCCCTTCCTTTGTGCACAAAGTTAACTGTTAAGTTTCCCTGCAGCTTCATGTCTGTAGTGGTAAACCACTTATTTTTCATGTCACAGTTTTGCAAAGTCCCAAGTTACTGTATTCTCTAGGAACAGCATTCATCTGCCTGGTAGTTGTTACAAATATTTTGTCCAATACTGTTGTGAATGGCAGCTGGGAGGCAGGCAGGGAATGGAATATGCTGAAATTGCCTTGTAACCAACATCTTTAGGCCTGATAAGAAGGGAAATGTGCCCACTGCATAAGGCAGATCTCTAACCAAAACTCATTTTAAGGATAGCTTAGGCTATTCATTTCACTGAGCTGACTGTAACAAACCTATGTCCAAGACAGGAATGTGTACTCTTTTCTTCAAACTGAAAAACAAACAAACAAACAAAACTCCATTCTGTTGGTGGCATAAAGAAGTTTTCTTCAGTCCATGTAAGACACAAAAGACTGAGCTTGTTCTGGAAGAATTATCCTTTGACCAGTAAACCAATACCATCCCTCCTTTTATGTACTAATGAAAAGAACTTGCTCTCCACACACAGATTCAATGGGGTAGAAGCTGTCAGGAAAATCCAATGAAAGGATTAGCTAAACTTGAATAGATTAATTAGAGCCTTTGATTGTGTCTTGCTATGAAAAAAGTTATAGCATAGGAAATGGCAGTGATAGTGAGTTTGTCTTTACAGGTACATGAGGTGGGGAGGCAACAGGAATACAGTAAGAAGCAAATCTAAGCAGTTTCCGACTTGCATTCTTAAAAGCTGCCTTAATTCCTTAATTGTCTTTGGGTAGTTGAAAACAAAAAGATTTTGGTAGATATGGTGGTTGTGACCAGATCGTTATGATGAAGCTATAACTCTCTATTATATCAAATATTTTTTAATCATGTTCTGTCACCTAAAACAATGTGTCCTACTGACCAGAGCCAGGAATCGAACTGCTGCTGAGGGTTTCTGTCTGCACGGTAATAATACAATGCAGGAGACTTGCTCAGCTTCCCAACCTGCATCATGTACCGAGTGTAACTTGAAATTTCTGAGGTTTGGAGTAATTCAGTTTTCCATATCTGAAAACCCAAAAAGTCATGTAATTTTCAGAAGTAGTGACAGTTAACCTGTTACTGATGGTAACCATCTAAGTCTTGCTCTTAATGTAGATTTTTCTATGCTTGAAATGTCATTGTATCCATTTTCCATTGAAGTGTAGATAACTTACTCTTCGTGTGCAGGAGAAATTCCAAGTGTTCCTATGCATAGTATGGAGCCTAGATTTTATTTGCATTCATGTGAGATACACAACTGATTCTGTGACATCAAAAATCTGTAGCCTGTGGCTGCTGAGTGGCTTTCAAACTTGTACTAGCTTGTTATGCAGTATACAATCTCCTGTAGTTCAATTTTTGTGCCTGCTTTGCCAAGTTAAAAAAAAAAAGCCTTGAGATTACTGAAAAGTCTAAACAAAAAGAAAGTTTTCACTCAGTAGGTCATTAAGCTTTTTTTTTTTTCTGTGCCATCACGTTTTAATTTGGGGCTTTTCTTTTAAAGCTGTACATCAATAAGACCTCTAAGTGGCATGAATTGAACTTAATAAAATATGGATGGTCAGGGCTTTTTTGCTTCAAACTCTTTAAGAATACCCTAATTTGGTGAGGATATAAATTAATGCAAATAAGAAACACAATCTGCCAAATACACCTTTTGTACAGGAAGATAAGTGGCTCTGCTGGGGGAGTACTTCTTGATAAGGTGGTGGGTGAATAGATCTTCCCAGGATTTATGCCAAAAACTTACTACCATTTGATTACACTGCTTATTTGAGGAGTCTTCTGATTACAGACTTTTAGCTTTCTTTCACTGCTGCCTGGGAAAGACCCTGTTTCCTTCCTGTAAGTAATGCATCTGAGCTGGATATCCAAACCCATTTGTCAAAAAGCATTCAGCAAGTACTCCTGACTCTCCAAGACAGGCTAATTATGTGAGTTAAGAGGCTGCTCAAAGCGTAAGAAATCCAGTCTGAATATATAAATTGCTTTGGAAGACAGGCACAGGTTTAAAAAGAAACCCTACATTGATTGAATCAAAGCTCTTTGGGTTTTTTTAAACTGCAAACAGAATAAGGGATAGAAGCATGTTCTTCAGAAACTTTATACAGGAAACTCTTTTAATGGATACGAGTTGCAACATAGGGTATTCTGGTGACATGTCATGTGGAGGAACTTCAGCTTCATTGTGAAGGCAGTCAGACACCAGATCAAGGGTCTAAAGAGACTGTGGGATCTCCACCACTGTAGTTATTCAACATGCAACTGGACAAGCTGCCTAAGTTGCAGTGCTTTGGGTGATTCCTTCTATAGCAAATTATTTCAGAATTTAATTTGCTTTAGGAATTGGATCTATTTTGTGTGATCTTGATGCTGACAGAATTACTGTTAAAAATGTCTAAGCACTAATAAAGTAGGAAAACAGCAAGCTGTAAAGATGCAGTAGCAGAGGGCAGAGACTCTTGAGTTTAACTGTCTGAAAACTCACCTTCACAACACTGTGTGCATCTAACTTGTTTTGTGAAGGGCAATGTAATTTCATACAATTTTTTTCTCTCCCAACTTCCTTTTCTCCCTGTTGACCCCAACAGTTCCCTTGTACCTGAAAACAGAACATTTTTATTAGAAGCATTCTGTGGACACTGTAAGGAAAACTCCTTATTGTGTAGTATTGTGATCATGCTTTTCGTGTATGTGTTATTTTAGCTTATGTGTGTTCTACCCCAGTTTTTGGTGGGTTCTGATGAGTACTGATTTAGTTTATTTTTTGCCCCCACCTCTTGGAGGCAGCAAAGGTTTTCCATGTTGCTCTCACTATCTATCCTTGTAATACAGAATCAGCGCTGTGGCACAGTGAGCCAGGTTTGTACTGTGAGGGAAGGGAATATTGCATGTAACTAAGGTTAATCCCTTTTAAATGAAGCTTTGTTAATGAGATTAATCCTAAAACTGGTTTACAAGAAACTTGCTTTTTTAAAAGTGAGAGAGATCAGATACCAAATTCACAGGATAACTTGGATTGGAGGGGAACATCAGCAGGGCATCCGGCCAAACACCCTGTTCCAAACAAAGGCAGGCCTGCGGTCAGGCCGGGTTACTCAGGCCTTTGTCCAGTCTGATCTTTGAAAGCCTGAACTGGCTAGTAAGGTTCAATTGCATTTTAGGAAATGGCTCAATAAATTCCTGTTAACTAAGAATTTTGAGTTTTCATATACATAAAATCAAGAAAGGGCTTACAAAAGCCAATGGAAGATCTGGAAAGACACCCTAGTCATGTCATGTAATACTACTGCTGTACTTAAAACTCGAAGCTCTGCCTTTTGCTGCAAGGTGCTTTAACTGATCCTGGGGTTTTGTAGTTCCAGGTGAATTAAGCTATTTCAGTGTTTTCAGTCTGATGCTTGGTAGTATGTTTAGGCTAAGAGCCAGGGCATTCCTGCTGCCAGGTAGGGAATGGGTCATGTCTAAATGCTTCTGTGGTAATGGAGACTAGAACTCAAGTGTGGGTGTTTTTTATATCTGACACACTGACTGGTTTCTTGCTTGATGGAAACTTTGTACATAAGATTCTCTGTAGATTACTGAAGGGAAGAATCCTAAATGCTCAGCTTTTCAAACTTAAGTGTATGTTTTTAATACAATGCTGCACCTGTTCTCTGCACAAGTTGAACCCTGAAGTATTTCAGGTAGTGTATCTTCCAATATGGTTCATGGTTTTTAACTATACAGTGGTCTGAAACACGTATTATATAGAAACATTCCACCAAAAATATTTTTTTCTAGAAATCTCACTTCTGTAAACACATTTGTTAATCTCTGCCATCAACTCAGGCTCTAATGAGTATCCCATGTTAAGGTGGGGGTGGAAGAATATAACCTAAGCAAATGTGGTATGGAAGGGTTACCTAACTTGAGTATTCTCTGTGAACTGAGCTTCTGTATCCCTCTCCTTTGAACCCCTTGAAATCTGACTGTCACTCCCCTTATGCAGAGACTGTTGAAGCTGGCTTGTCATGCTTTACATTGGAGTGTGAATGTAGCTACATGAAATCTCGAGTTTTTAAAATGCTTTTTCCTGAGTAACTGAGCTGTTGAGGGAAGAATTAATCATATAGCATTTGTCTAATAACTACCACAAATAATCTCATAAGCATCAGGCTTGATTTAACGCTTGTGCAAAACCTGACATCTACTGGTAGGAAGCATAAGCTCTTCTCGGTTGGTGATGAGCTGAAGAGCCTGTTTTATGAAGTGCTGGCCCTTTTGGCCATAGGTGTTGCATTGTAATGTTTAAGCATAAATTTGGAAGTCTAAAACTAACTGTAAAATACTTACAAACAAGCATGAGTATTATCAAAGGTGATTGAACTTTCAGTTAACTGTGTCTGCTTTGAACATGCATATAATGGTTAGAGGACAAACTTTGTAAGCTTACATTTTAGACTAACTTTATAACTTCTTGTGATAATATTAAAGACTTCATATAGTCTTGTGCCAATTAAAACCAGTATTTTTTTCATTATGTCTTTAAAGGCTTGCCATGGATGTACGTCTTTATCCAAATGTGATTGCAGTGGAGTAAAAGGTGAAAAGGTAAATACTCTTTGTTTCTTTTTTCTCTTTTTTCATCTTTTTTTTTCTTTTAACTGTCAGACCAGCACACAAAACAGTGAGTCATATGCCAATTTCATATAACTGAAGCTTGTGGATGATAGTTCTTTGCTTCTTGCTCTTTTTTTTTTTTTTCTGGTGGTAGCAGAAAATAGCAAAAATAGCTTTTTTTCTAGTGTGAGCAGAGCTGTATTAACAATTTCAGGTATTGAGTCAGACTGATTGGTCCATCTGGTGTACAGAAGTAAGCCTTTTCTCAAGTGTGGGGAGCCTGGTTGTCAGGACATCGTGGTTAAATAGTTCCCATGTAACTGCTGTTGTCACAGGGAATGAATGTGATGTGATCACTGCAAGGGGCAGAGGCTGCCAGAAACACTTCCACTCTTAGTCTTGTAAACAGTTTGCTTGAGATACAATGGAGTCGTCTTAAAGATGTGAACTGATAACAGAGTTTGATAAGCCTGTCTTATCAAACCACTTACCCTATCTTAGCAAGGTTCTAGAAGAGCTCTAGAATAATTTGACATGTTTCAAAGGTCATTCTTGACTTGCATAAACAAATGTAACCTTAAATGAACAAAAGTAATGCAAAATAATGAGTTGCTGCATTGGCGCCATGAGGTGCTGATGCAGGTTTTTACTGTTGGCTCAGGTTAAACGAGGCAGCTGTCCAACATTCAAGGTAAGGCTTGATGCCACACCTGCCATCCAGATAGCTCTAGAAAGATGAGGTCATTCTTTGGCATTTACCTGCTTTTAGTTTATTGAGCATATTCCCAATTTACATACCTAGTGACGAATGGTATTCCCTTGATGGCAAGATTTCTGAGTTAGATTTGGTTAGCCAAAACACGAACCTGGTTAATGTGTTCCTAAAGGATCTTCAAATGCAGGTGCCCAAAACAGATACGTCCAAACACTAGTCACAGGTTATTTCAAGTTCAGTTTGAAGGCACTTAAACAACAGACTTCTATTCCTAATACAGTTGTTGCAGGTACAACTTTGGAGAACCTTTCTGTAATTCTAAGTCGGCTTTTTGTTTTTACTTTTCACAGTTATTTCATGAATTCAGTTAGCAAGTAGCTGTTGTCTGGTTAGTGTGGATATAATTTGATCTGTCCTTAGAAAGGATTTGAAATTGAGGAACTGTGATTCATTTCTACTTAAGCCAAGGTAAAACAGAGCATAGTCCTGAGGCCTACCAGAGGGTTTTTAAACAACCCTTCTGAAGCTTGCAGACCATCATGTACGTTATGTAAAGGAAAGATGAAAAGCTAAGCCCATATTTCTTAGGTATGATGTGTTGCTAGTGGAACTGGTTTGAGCATACATGCACACACTTCATTATGGTAGCTGCCCTATAATTACAAAGCCCTCAGTATTTGATGCATTGCTGGATTCATCAGTTTGGCTCTGGGGAACCCAAAAACTCTGTTACTGACATTCATAATGTTTTATCTTAAAAATTAATTGCTTTGGTTTGTTTGGATTTTGAATTGTTTGAATCTTTTCCTAGATCCTTAGTACTACACTAAGACATCAAGGACTCTCTTAAGATGATTAGCTTGATCCCTCGCAGTGTACCACTTATACATTTGATCTAAGTTTCAAAATCCAATACTATCTTCAATCCAGCTTCTTTGCAAATAGTTGCTGCTACAATAAGAATTTTCAGGGTTTTGCTTTGTATTTGACACTTGGCATTTGGTCTTTCTGCTTCCTTCAGCAGTGACCTCTGAACCAGGAGTCAAACTTAATAGCTCCTTACCTAATTGGTGTGTGAAGAGCATTAGACAAACAGCTGTTTATGTAATCTTCCCTCTTTGATCCTCCCATTAGGAGTGTGACAATGTATTTGAAGATGTACTGGAAGTCAGGTGTATAGGACCTGCTCCTGTACTGGGAACACGGGAAAAGCCTTGTCTTCTGCACTCAGCTGAGCCCTGCATTTCTGTTCCACTGTGCTTCACTTCTGGCCCTAAACCAGCATCTGCATCCAAGTCACTGTTCACTTGCACTAAGTCACCTAAGTGCTGCTTTGTTCAGCTTAGCAGAGCCTACTGCATTCCTTCTGAGACTCAAAAGTAGCCTTCCTCCTAAGCATCCTAGCACTCCCTTCAGGTTATCCCAATTTTAACACATCAGGTAAAGGAATACAAATTGAACTCTAACAAATAGGAAAACTATTTTCTTGTCTTACTTTGGGGAGCCACAGCTCTAATTTAACTTCTCCCATGCTGCCAGTGATTCTTCTTTAACTCTGCCTCTGCCATGTGCCCGTGTAGCATCAGTAGCTTATGTCCAGCAGAATCAAAGCACAGTAAGCTTTTTTTTTTTTTGAAACCCCTAGCACAATAGCTGACAAAAATCAGTGTACTTAAATTTTCTTTCTCTGCTCAAACCCACCTTACTAAACTTAAATGTAAAATCAGTACTGTAAAATTCAAACACACCTAAAGTTATATAATGAAGAAAGGAGAAGTCTGTAAAAATCGACTGCAGGTGGGAACCAGTGTTCTGTTACTCACAGTAAGCAGCTCAGTAGTGAACTGGATTTGGTAAGAGTGTTAAAACTGAAATATATGATTAAACTGTTACAGGTGCTTATAGAAATTGCTCTTACTCTTCAACTGAAAGAAGTGTATACTTTTCATTTAAACAACTGGGTTTAAAATAAATATTGCTCAGCACTTTTGAGATGAACCTGCTTTAATGCTTAAATACTAGTTCCTGAGTAAAAGCTAGCTAAAGAAATAAACGTGGCAGATGCCACTCATGGAGCAACTTCTAAGACAGACCAGTAAGATCTGTAGATTATTGACTTGGTTTTACCTCATCTGAAAAGAAGATTCAAAGATGATAATAAGATCAGTTTGATAAAGACTGGGTAGGAAGTGCTAGTACTGAATCTCAGCTCTCCAGCTGATGAAGACTGAGAGCCCAGGGCTGCAGCAAGCCAGCTGTGTGCATCTTGGTCACCAAAGGGCACTTAGCCCAAGAGTACTCTGGTTTTGCATAAGTGCTGCTGCTGAAATGGCTTTCATGCCTTTCCTTAGCCAGGTATTCCTGTTCTCCTATGGGGCTTGGGGGATCCTGCTCAGAGCAGTTGGTGAACTCATCTTCTGAAAATAAGTTTCCATGTAAATTTTACTATTTTCAGCCTAATCAATTCCTTCACATAAGTTTGCTGCAGCACAACTGTGTGTGGCTGTGATAGAAACATGTAGCTTACAGTGGAAGGTTCTGTTTTTCACAGAACCTAAAATGCAGTTTCCCCTCAAAATAGCTCCAAATAATTACGCTGCTTTTGACAAACACTGAGGACAGTTGGTCTAATTTGATCACCTCAAGGTGATGCTGCATATTCTGTGATATTATATTCTTGGTCTCTTTGGGTGTGTATTCTTAAAATTCTGAGTCTCTCTGAGAAGAAAATTATCAGTATTTGTCTTCAAGATCCATATTTCCTTCTGCCTTAATCACGGTAAAATTTAGTACAGTTCTGACCCAAGCTCAGCTTTTCACTATTGTATGCAAATTCCTGAGAAATACTTAAAGACTCTCTCTGGAGTTCAGTATTTTCATTGCAAGGGCAGGAAACAGGTATGTGCCTCTCTTGTTGAATGTCACAGTCATGTTCTTGCGTGTGTTTAGGCATTGAAATGGGCTATTCAACTACTGCTTTCCTGAATATTTTTTTTGCTCCATTTAAAAAAAATCTTTTTTCACAGTAAGTGTACAACATCAATGTAAATAATTATTCTGGTTTCTCTCCCCATACTGTCTGTTTAAAAAATATGTAATTTTGGAGAATAAATTCTAGAAATGTAAATTATTTGTGCATGCTTTAAAACTGCTCCTATACTTCTTGTGTCCTTTTATTAGAGTACATGAAACTTTCAAATTTTTCTGTATCCCTGTTTAATTGGCTATATCTTGCTGCAGCTTAAAGCATAATTTTAGGGTGTTTCTCAACTATACTTTGTTCTTTCTGTCCCCCAAGCAACAGTCATGTTCAAGCTTGTGAGCTGACAGTTTTGCCATATCGGCATAGCTGATTGAGGGCAATTGAGATCAGAATCTGACTCCTCACCCATTCTGCAAGCAAATAATGGTTTTATAGCTGGTGCATCTTTATTTTGCTATGGAAACAATCCTGTATTTTCAGGACTGGAAGAGGAGATCTGAGTTGACCTAAACCTTTGCTATCTATGCTTCAGTTTAGTAGCTTCAAGTCTGAGACAAGAAGTATCCGAACTTCCTCAGTTCTTTCTGTGTAAGCAGAACTGGCTAGTGATAATTCTTGCATTTATAAGAAAACTCATTGCACACTAACCAGGGACTTCAATCTCATTATATCCCCAATGATATGATGCCTTTTTTGGCATTGACTTTTTGTGGAAGACTTGCTACATTTCTTTCCAGTTTCAATATGTTCTTGGAATGAGCAGGCAATTTTTTCTGCCAAATTTGTAGCATCCAAATCTTCATGGAAATCAGGGTGGTGTGGGCAATAGGAAAAGTCTGGAGACAGAAGCAACATCTGAAAACTGTTGTCAGTTAAGGAATCATTTATATGCTGTTTAAGTAGAAGACAATTTTAAAAAGTACCTTCAAAGAGAGCTGGATGAGCTTGGTTTCTGCTCCCACCCAATTTGATCACATTTCTTTAACCAGTATTTTATCAATAGTAGCAATTACAGTGCAGCTATTTCCATTGTATTAGTTTGATATAGTTCCCTTGGGACATGTCAGGTGTAGTCCCTCAGTTGTCCTGAAGCATAGTCCTTCAAATCATGTCTGCTTTTGGGGGTAGTTTGCTGATAAACTCCTATGGAGTTACCCTGGCAACAGTTTCCTTATGCAAGGCTCTCATTGTTGCTGCTCACTTTCAAAGTGGGCTTGGAAAATACTCATTTCAGTTTCAATAGTACACTTCACTAGCATCTGCTGTTGCCTCTTCTGTTTCTCTTAACTCTTAGGCTTCATGTTTCTCTTTCTTTCAAGGCCTTGGCTTCCCCATTCCATGGGTGTTTAGAGTGGAGACCTTGGCATAGTTGCATTTTAGAGAACAGTTCTTCGACCTTTGACACACAAGGCCAACCCTCTGCTAAAGGTCTGTTCTAGCAACCATTTGTAGATGTTACTTTCTCTAACAAATGTAAAGTGTGACCAGGTTGAGATTACTAGGCACTGTATAGCCTGACTCACTCCTCACATGTCTGTCGTGCCTCTTGTACACAGGTGTTTTCTTAGTGTGCAAACACAGTTCATGCCAGAGCTTGCTCTAAAATCTGGTTTTGCCTAATGTTTTCCTTATCTGGTGTTCCCAAATTGCTCATCCTCTCTCCTTCAGGAACACACTAACCCTTTTCATATCCTGGCCTGAGACAGCAATGCTCTGCCAGAGTCTTGCTTTTAAAATGAGGTAGCACTCCAACTATAGCTCTGTGCAGAAGCGCTTGTATTGGATTTGCATGGGAAGGGTCTGATAGTGGGGAGTCTATGGGGGTGGCTTCTGGGAGAAGCTGCCAGAAGCTTCCCCCATGTCCCATAGAGCCAATGTCAGCCTACTCCAAGGTCGAGGCCAGCAGTGGTGGTGGTAGTACCCCTGGGATAACAGATTTAAGGAGGGGGAGGGAAACCTGTGCGACACCAGCAGTAGTCAGGAGGGAGGAGTGAAAACATGAGAGAAAAAAACAACCCTGCAGCCACCCATGTTAGTAAAGGAGGAGAAGGTGCTCCAAGTGCCAGATCTTCAACTACTCATCAACCAGCTCAAGTTCTCCTGCTCTCAGATCTCTGATCTCCTCCCAGTCCATACTCATGTCTGAGATTGTCCCAACCCAGGTGTAGGATCTTGCACTTGGACTTGTTGGCCTTCATGAGGTTGTCATAGGCCCACCTCTCAAACCTGTCCAGGTCCCTCTGGATGGCATTCCTTCCCTCCAGTGTTGCTGTGGGTGCCCTTGATCCCATTGTCCATGGCACCAACAAAGATGTTAAACAGCACTGGTCCCAATACCAACCTCTGAGATACCCCACTCATCACCAGTTTCCAACTGGACACTGAGCCATTGAAGGCAACTCCAAATGTGACTGTCCAGCCAGTTCCTTTCCATCAAATTGTCCACCTGTCCAATCCATGCCTTTCCAGTTTAGAGAGAAGAAATTCATGTAGGACAGTGTCAAATGCGTTGCACAAGTTCAGGTAGATGACGTCAGTCTCTTTCCTCCTCCATCAACACTGTAATCTTGTCATAGGAGGCCATTAAATTTTTCAGGTGTGATTTGCCCTTAGTGAAGTCATGTTGGCTGTCACCAATAACCCCCTTATTTTCCATGTGCCTTAGCATAGTTTCCAGGAGGATCTGCTCCATGATCTTACAACTGTGAAACAGGGAGCAGTCACAGTATAGCAGCAATTTACACCCTTCTGAGAGTTTTTGTAGGTATTGTGGCAGAGATCGCTTTTTGTGAGAGACTTAGCAATGTATGTTTTTATAGGAAGGGGAGGGAGTTCTGTGTTTTTAAGCAGCACAGGTGAAACTTGTTGGATTATTTTAATAAATGGGTGCATTAAAGTACTGGATAAACACCCTATGAATTCTAAGTGTTCTAATTAGAGGTAATATATGTCTGTGTTCAAGAATTTCTGTAGTTAAGCAGGTGAAATGTTTAGTCACAGTGTTAGTTTGTCAGTGTGATTACTTTCTACAGAAAAGCAGAAAGATTATGTGTGTTCTGGATTTTTCTATCACATGTTGTTTCTGTTACGTTCCACCTCCACCACCACCTATTATTTTTGTAGGGTGAAAGGGGATTCCCAGGCTTGGAAGGACAGCCAGGTTTGCCTGGATTTCCAGGACCAGAAGGACCACCTGGTCCAAGAGGCTCAAAGGTAAGTCCCAATTCACTTGAATAGCTTGAACATGCTGGACAGTGTTAGCTTGACTGTAGTGCTGATCCTAAATAATGCCAGAACCCCTGGTTATCATTGGTTTAATAGTCAAAATCTTTGGATGTTGGGATATAATGTAGGTTTTTTGGTTGGTTGGTTTGTCACCCAGAGGAAAGAGAATGCTCCGAGTTTCCCATGCTGTTCTTCCCCTACACAGGTGCTTGCCATCACTACCTGTGCACTTGTATCCTTCCACTAGGTGCTGCAGATTAAGGTCAAAGAACAGGTTTGGCAAGGTGCTGTGATGTAGGTTTGTTAGTCCTTGCACTAATGTGCTCCTGGCTTAGGTGAGTTTACTGATAAGAGCGGGGTTCTGCTCTCAGCTGCCCGGAGGGGTCCCACCAGGTAGGTAAACTGTTGTTTGCACCTGGTGGCATTCCTGAACTGGGATTCCTGGGCTGGGTTTGGGTGGGGTGATGCAAATGAAGGCCTCATTGAACCTACGGTGCAGAGAGCTGAGGAATGCTCCTGGCTTTGCCTGGAGGGATTCCATTTATTTGTATTTACTACTGAATTGCATCATTATACTTGGTGTAATACAGCAGTAAAATTCCTCTGAATGCATTTGTCTTTAACATAAACAGGGATACCTGGGATCTGCAATTTCTTTTGTAAATACTCAGTATAAACCTAACAGAAGCACATAAAAAAGAAGCAAAGAAAATATTAGGTGGGTGATAAGAAAAAAAAATAAAGTCTACACTAAAAGAGAAGATTAATGGGATATAACAAGAGTGTAACAGAACTGAGGTCTTGGACTAGAAACTTTTGTTATACTTTATTCCATTAACGCCTTTTTTTAAGACTTTGATGCGAAGTTCTGCATTGTGTTTCTGTGATGTTCATAATGCAAAGTAACACTGGTACAGTCTGATCTGCATTTGATCGTGGCTCCCCTGCTCTGCCCACAAGAGGCCGCTGGAGGATGTTCCATGAGAGCCCTGACCCAGAGAGCACCGTGGCCTTTGGGAAACCTTCCCTCTAAGTCATGGTTAATCAGCTGGAGCAAACACTTTTCAATTCAAAGTCCAACGCAAAAAATTGGAACAATTTTGTATTTTGAATCCTTTTACTCAGGAAATGACAACTACTATAGCTTTTTGTCCACTTACTGTGAAAATGTAAGAGAAAGTTTAAGCTTACTGTTTAATTTGATAGAATGACAAACTGCAAAACTTGAGTATGGGGTCTTGTTTGTTTGTCTGTTGTTTTTAGGGTGACGATGGTCTTCCAGGGCCTATTGGACCCAAAGGAATCAGAGTAAGTATTGATGCAGTTTAAGGGTGATATGTTGGAATAATGGATAAAGGCTGCCAGGCTTTGAGTGGGTCCTCACAGAAGTGATTTATAAGAGAAAAAATTAGCTTAAATCTGAAGAGTAATCTACATACCAGCTAGAAGAGATTGTACTACTTTTTATAATTATACAAGATTGCATAAGTAATACAATCTTACATATTGCTTATATTAATTTGATAAACTCATTAGTAGCCCAAATACTTCTGTGATCTGTTTTGCAATAAGGGACCTAAACAAGTGCCAGTACCTTTGTTTCAATGTGTTCTGAAGTAGAGATAGTGTCTCTTGGGTCCGTATGGGAGAGGTGGACTTGTCTGAAAATCCTGCAGGTTTTGTGCCATTTCTTTTTCTGTCAGACACTTTAGCTGGTAATAATTGATACATCTCTGCCTTCTCTGGGGCACATCTATTTTCCACACCATGAGTATTCATTTATGTTCTCTGTATGTCTCTAAACTATTACTTTAGTTTTTCTGCATTGTCTTGTCCATGTTTTCATGGATATTTCCCTGAAAGATTGGTTAGAGCCTCGAATGCCTTATCATCATGGCATTCTTTTCTTTACAGGTGATTCAGATATTTCTGTCTTGCTTTACTTACATCTGCACAAATAAGTTATGTTTAGTAGAATATTGGTAAATACTTTTGAACATCCTTTCACGCTACACTGGTTAATTTCCTTCTAGGGGCCGCCAGGGCTTCCCGGATTTCCAGGAACCCCAGGACTTCCTGTGAGTAGGACTAGGCTATATAGGTACAAATCTGTTCCCTTTTGTCTTTCAAGCCCAGAAGAGCATCCTGCAATCTAATTCTTCTTTCCTTTTTTCCACTTTAAAGGGATTACCAGGACAAGATGGGCCACCAGGACCTCAGGGAATCCCAGGATGCAACGGAACGAAGGTGAAATACCTTTAAAAATATTAGTGCAACAGTAATGGTAATGAACTCTTGCTCTCCTGGCTGTAGGCAATAGGTTTAGTTTGTTGTGTGTAACAGTACTTGCTGTTACTGACTTATGCGCGTAATTCCAAGATAATTCAGACTTACACACCCATTTGAGAGAAAGGGTCATGGTCTGGTACTTAAAACATAAGTTTTGCCAGAAATTGTCAGCACCAAGACACAACATTTACACTCTGCAGCCAGCGTGTTTATTCTGTGTTTTAATTCTTAATTGTATATCTTACTACTGAGAAGAGTGTCTGATAATTAGCTCAGATGCTGCTCTTGTCATTGTAGTAGACTCTTGCTACCAAGAAAAACTCATTACTTAACAGTGGGACTTTTAATCATTAATTTTTCATAATATTATATTGAAAATACTGATTCAGTGTCCTTGTTGGAGGGAGTCACTTTATTCTGGCATGTTATTTAGCTTCATGTTCAGATTTTCCCAGAAGAGAAGTTGATCTTCTCTAACACTCCATGTGTTTTCCATCTCTGTAGTACTTTGCCTAGAAGTATGCAGAAATACCTGAATGGGGAAATTTCTGTTTCAATCAGTGATTATTCTATAGCTTGTTTCAATACAATTTGCTATTCTGGAGTCATAAGCTAACAGTGACACTAGACTTTTGTGTCAAAATTTGTTTATCTGGTTTTGTTATGTTTTGGTTTGGTTTTGGCTAATAAATTTTCTTCATCCCTAAGGGAGAGCGTGGATTCCCAGGCAGTCCAGGTTTTCCTGGTTTACAAGGGCCTCCTGTAAGTAAAGATTTCCCAATCAACTACCTATAATCCACTGAAAGACTTCTACTGTGAAAAATCAGATAAATATCAGCCTCTTTTTGCAGTTTTTCTTTTAATAAGTAAGAATATTTTTTATGGTTAATCAGAACATTTAAGATGTCCAATAAAAGTGAGTTTTTCTGCTGCATGCTGTGGTAAAGCTCAAAAGCCCCTTTGAATTCTCATGTGCTGAGATCCTTTACCACCTGCAGAAAAATACAAATACATGCATATGTGTCAGAGAAGTAAGATCTTGATACTGACATCGGGTACATCTAAAGAGTCTGACTGGTGATTAATGGGGGAGAAAAAAGAGACATTGTAAGGTGTTTTCAGTATAAAACACAATGATGTACAACAAAGTGACTGTCAGAACTGAAGTACAAACAGAGATGTAGAAGACAGGATGGATAATAGGAGGCAATACAGAAACAAATTGCTAAGAAGTGGAAATGTAATCCCCTTAATGCTCAACATTCACTGTGAAGTTCTTCTCTAATTTTTTTCATTTGATTCTGAAGTTCATAACAAATTTATTTCCCACTGTTTCATATATTTTTAAAAATTTCTATCATTAATGTTTGCCTCGTTGTAGATCTGATAAGTAATTTGCAAATAACATACCAATGGTTTATTTCTATTGATCTTTATTTTTTGTTTCTTTTAAACAAAGGGACCCCCTGGTCTGCCAGGTATGAAGGTAAGTCTGCTGTACTCTCATATCCAAGCACTAACGAGACATGGGTGTGCAGTGTGATCTGCCATGAGTAACCTGCTTGCTTTCATGCAAGACCATGTGCATCCTCTGGAATCTGGAGTGACGTTCTTGGTGTTTCTAGGCCACTTCAGTCCAGTTCTAGAAATAGCAGTGTGTTTTCTGAAACTGTTTCCTTGGGACTGTGAAGGGTCAGTGTTGTGAGGCATCAAGTTAGCAAATATCTACAAGCACACAAATGCACTGTTAGTCTGCCTGGGCACATGCAAGAACACTCCTAGAAACTAAACAGTAGTGACTTAAAATATCCAGTGAAGAGAATAGCACAACACCTTATGTTCCTCTTGAAAACACACTTTGAACTGTATGTTACATAGATGACCTTTTCTCATAATGTAAAGAGTCTCACAGTCTGAACCTTGAGAAGCCCTTTTATTTTTTTAAGGGGTTTTTGTTGTTGTTGTTGT
>WBMZ01007365.1:0-152626 GCA_013400975.1 Atrichornis clamosus
GGGGGTGGCAGCCGGCCCCCGCCGCCCCTCTGCAGCCCCGCGCGGCCCCGGCTGCCTGCCGCCCGCGCTGCTCCCGCGGCGCGCAGGTGGGTGCGCAGCCAGCACGGGGCTGGGCACGGCAGAAAGCCTGGTGCCATTAGGGTTTGGAATGCTGTCAGTGAGGCTGGCCCCAGCAATCTGCTTCCCCACAGGCATCGCCTGAATTGCTTATTTCTGTAGCCGCTGATGCTGAGGTTTGATGGGCTGTGTTCGGTAAGCAACAGGAGCCAGGGAAGTAGGGAGGCGTCTTTTCATGTTCTTCCTGGGGGATTAGCACAGAAACTCGAAGCACTAGTTCAGTTTCCCTGGAGAGAAAGGAATGACTCCTGTTGAATTCGGTGGCTCTGGCTCCGGACTCTAATTCACGACACTGTATTTAGTATGTGCTGGAGGGATGGTGAGAGCCTGGGGGAGGCAGAGGGGGCAGTAGCCACATCAGTTATGCCAAGTTAATCTACCTGTAATCGGAAGTGAGAACTACTGCATACTGCAGCATCAAACAAAGTGCTGGTAGCCCTTCCAACCTACAGAATCCAAGATCTCATTTGCTTTGCTTTTTAAGATAAACTGGAAATTACTAGTTATAAGGTAGTGAAAGTCATGTTATCTTGAAACAAAATTCCATAAAAATTTTTTTCTGATCCAACTATCAACCCTATTTTGGCATCATCCTGTGCCAAATATGTTCATTCATATTTCTGCCAGCATTACACAGCAGTGTGTCTCAGGCAGTGCTGAAATGTCCTTCTCTCTGAAAGCAGCCTCTTGCTTTTCCACCTGAGCTGTTGTCCATCCACCCACAAATCACATAATCATCAGGTTTCCCCTGCTCAGATTGTATGAGAAGGTTTTGGGTAAAACTACAGGCTCAGACATATGTGCTTTACCACTATCATATATAAAGGGCAGCAGCTTAGACCTATGAATTTAAAGCAGTTTGAATTGCATATTTATTCATTGAGGAAAATATAGACTGGCTCATTTTTTTAATGTCTAGCAAATGTACCTACTCTAATAGTATCCAGTGATATGTTTTCAATGTTGGCATCTGCTTTTACCAAGAAAAAACTCAGCAAGCACATGAAAAACCCACATCAGGTTCTGCCAAAATTACTTCTGCAAGCTGTACCATATGGTCAAAGATAAAATCTAATATTGGAAATACCAGTTGTTTAATTGTTAGCTGTAATACACTGGGGAAAATAAGATATTTACTCTGAAGGATTCATAATTCGACTTCATCTCTTCTGGTTTTATTGCACGAATGTCAGTGCTGCCTTTTCTGATCATTCAGCTACTCATTAGCTCCTTGGCAGATGTAATGCTCCCATTCTCTTGCAGTTAAATTTTTACAATCAGACTTTTCCCTATCTATCATAGCCCTAAAGCAATTAATGCTATCAGAAGGAAAAGCACTTGTCAGATAACTGAACCAGCCTCACAGCTGAGCATTCTAAATTATTTATCCAGTAAGAATGATTTTATAAGAATTTCTGGATTCCTTCTGAGCTGCATGAAGATTTTATATTCCCAAATCTACTTTACTAAACAAATTTACCTGAAAGTTTAGTCAAGTCTATTTCAAAAAACAAAGAACTGCATAGCAATTGATGACTTTTTATTCTCAATGTTAAAGGATTCCATCAAATGAACAATGTTGCTATTTTATATATATGTGAAGATAAAAATACGGTGCTTATATATTATACACGTAATATATGTTATTTCACAAAACACAGCTATTTAAATACATTTTAGCTTCTTAAGACATCAGATATGACTGAGGCGCTCTTTAAATTCTACATGAATTTTAGTAAGAAAAAAAAGATTATCTTTTTTAGATCCCTGTGGAAGCACATCAGTTTGTGGATAGGTTTGCATAGCCTTGTAAAGAAATGAGGGACAAATGTTCCTGCTTATACATAGATACCACACAAGATAGTCCTTAGGTTTTTTTTAAACTGTGGTCTTTTTTCTCTTCAGTTTGAACATGTTATGTAAGACAAAGATTTACATATGGAATTTACTGCAAACTGGCATCATTATTTGCCATTTTTTATTAGCAAGTCACTCGACCTAGTCCATTTGGAAGTACTAGAGCTCTCATTAAAACTACTATCTCTATTTTTATCTTGATCTGGTTCAAATGCAATAAAAACCTATTCCTAAAAGATTGATTTGCTATCAATCTAGAATAGTAGTTGCTAAATCAATTTACTGATTTAAAAAAAAGACGTATAAATTATTGGATCTGGTCCAGTAGAAAGGTTGATTAAATATACTTATTCAAATTCTGGGATTTGCATTTATAATTTAAATTTTTATTTTTATTTCTAAGGCAATCAGGATGATAATCACCTACTCCTGTAAGAACAATAAGAAAAACATTCATAACTAGCTCATATCTACTGAGGAGCTTTCTTTGAAACCTACCTTATTTGCTAATGATTAAAAATAAATAGCATGTGTCTGTTTGGAGAGGTAATCTGCTTTCCAGTCAGTGTCAGGGGGTGCATGGTACCAACTTTATTCAAATGATCTTTTCAGAGGTTGGGATATCCGTGTTTCCAAGTGTTTGCCTTGACCTGCGCAGAAGAGATGAGAGTTGAAAAAGGTAATACTTTGTGCTACATTTTTTTAGAAACATTACCAACATATCTGTGTCAGTACAGCTCTATTCCACACAGAGCTGCTGCTTATTCTAATAAGCAGGAGATGTGAACAGCTGAATTTCTCTGAGATGGTGGTAAATGAGATAAAAATAGCTTGGGAAATGCTTATGTAAAATATCAGAGTTCCTAATGTCCTTTGATGGCTCTATGTAGACAGAACTGGCAGCGTATTATCAGACACAATTATGCAATAATTTGGATTAGGCCTGCTCAGGGCAGGGGAAACAAACTGTATACTTACATATATATACACACATAAATTACAGGCACATGTACTGCCACAACTTCATTCTACTACAACCTGAAATGGTTAATGACAATTTATAAATTTGCAATCTTTCTTTCAACCCCCCCCCCCCACTAAAATATCTCACTCATAAGTAAAAAATGTTTTCTCAGGTTGTACTGCAGTATTGGTTTTAGTCAATAGCACAGTCCTTTGCTCCATCTTGATGTGCCTCCTAGGAAATTTCAGTGCATCTTTTTACCAAAGTTTTTTCCTTTTTTCTGGAAGCAGATTAAGGAAGTTTTTAGTTATTTTTTTAACCTTTGTTTGTAATGAATGAACATCTAATTCTGCTTGCTTGCCCAGACAAATCCCAATTACTAGCTATTTCCAGCTGTTTCAGCCTTAGCCACTTTATTGAGCTCCAGGGATAGTGACTGTCAGCAGATATTTGGGGAACCAGGAGGACCGGGAGGGCAGGCATCCTGAGGATGGGTCCTGAGTCTGGCTGGTGGTTTGCCCCATTTCCTGGAGAGGTAAGACAACCCTGTCAGTTGCTTCCAATTGTTCCTTTTGTTTACTTCTGTGCATCAGGTTCCTGTTGCTCTCATTTCTGCACCTCTCATCTGCAGCCTGGTTTGCCTCTTCTCCTCCACAGGCTTTGTTCCTGACATTGGTTAAGGCTCCTCACTCCATTTGCTGTCTAAATTCTGATTCCTTTACTCCGGGCAGAGCACCGATGGTGACTGTCTTGTCCAACATCATTCAGCTCTCTCTCTCACATCCCCCCATCTTACTCATAGTCTTCAGCTTTCTGGCCCTCACCCGGGCCCTTGCAGTGCTGCTGTTTAGCTCTTCAGCTTGGTGCATCCCAGCTTGACCGGTTTCCTGAACCTCGGTTCACTCCTGATCGTATTTCATACATATCTACACTCAGCAGCTTGGCTCAGTGGTCTGCTCCTCCAGCAACCCAGATCCTGTTTCAAATGACACCTTGCCTTCCCATTCCAGCTTGGCTCTATAGGTCTAGCTGCTGATACCCTTTCCGGCATCTTCCAAAAAGTTTAATTCATTCCTTCACTGGAGATGATTATTTTTATAAGCAGAATTTGCCTTGGATTTAGGAATTATGAAGATGGGTTTTTTGGTAGATCTCCTTTTGGATTTCTAAAATAACTAGCAGATATGAATCACTGACTGATGGGTCTTTAATGGCCCATTGTGGCAGTGAATAATTGGTAGTTGTATGGAACTACAGAAAATTGTATCCCAAATGGTTGTCTGATTGAAAAGAGACAGCTGGTACCCAGATCAGCTATCCTGACTTTTACAGAATGGAGATTTCACGATTAAAACGCTCTTATTTTAGCAGCAGTCAGTTAAAGGTTCCAGGGAGATTTCTCTCCTGTGCATATCCAGGTATTTGTTATAAATGGTGACACTGTACATATTAGCTGTCAAATGAAGATCAGCATTGCAGTCATATTAGCATGGAAGAAGAGAAGTCAGAGATGACATTTCTAGCATAAGCAGCTGCTTATTAGGATTAAAAAGTGCTAAATGTGAGCATTTTCTATATAAATAAATATATTTACTATCTTGATAATATCCTCCCTTGACTTCAGGATTGGTTTGTAAGACTACACCAAATGCTCTCATGACAGCATTTTGAAAAGAAATCCTAAAAACTGACCTTTTAATAACATAGATGCATGGTCACTAACACAATGTTAGTAAGATTATAATACATTCCCCTCAGGATGAGAAAAAAAGCAGCTTTACTTCACTTTCAATCAAAACAGAATGGCCATTGGTTCATCCCACTGAGTTGAGGCCCAGCTGGAGTCTGCTTGTTGGCTGTGGATGAATTTTCTCCTGAATTAGAAGAGAAATCTTCTGATTAACATTAATATGTTAATTTGAGAAATTTAATAAAATTTATTAGTATAGTCTTTATCTATTGATTATGTGTAGCTATGGGAATATGATAATAATATTTTGTTCCCCGGTTGAACATCTATAAAAGGAATACTTATATCAGGTATAGATGTTCACCTCAACTCATCATGACTTTTCATCCGGGCAAAGAAGTATCTGAATTAATGAAGTTTCCTGATGTGTATGTTTTGTAGGTTATATACTTAGAGAACTGTCTTATGCTAAAATTTTCTCAAAAAATACCCCAAAAAGTATTCCTATTAAATATATATCCTTGGCATTTTATTGGCAAAATTTTTTTCATCTTAGAAAAAAATGGTACATCAGTTTCCTTTTTAACTTTGAAAAGTAATTTGTCCCAGCAGACAGTGCTATAGATTAGATCATAAAACTGAATAAAAACCCCAATCAAATAATTTAAAGAGCTGATTGGGCTCCTAAAAATGGGAAAACTTGCATTGTTTGCAACATTTGCAGCTGAAGAATAGGCTAATGGAATAAATAAGGTGATTCTGATTGGGATTTGGTAATGCAGTATTTAACAACTGGCACTACAGACTGATTCTTGTCAGTTATGTGTGTGCTGCAAGGGAGATACACACATTCACATACACTTTAACTGAGGCGTTACAGCTTTTCAAAAAGAGAGGTATTTTGAAATAATAAAAAGGCTTTGATGTTTTATTGGAAACAGTACTGTTTTGAAATACCCTTCCCTGAGGATCTAGCAAACAAGATTAACATCAAACATACATCTGTGGCAACCATTTTTTTGCCCCCTTCTATCTATATCTATCTATCTATCTATCTATCTATAGATATAAGCACATAGATTCACAGTATTTTAAAATTTGAATTTAAAATGCAAACTTGCAGTTCAAGACTGTGGGAAAGAGCATTTGATAACCACGATCCTTGTGGGAACTCTTGTTCACACTGACGAGAGATTTTCAAATGTACAAAGAAAATCAGGCATTCCTCAGTCTGATAGCCAGCTAAATAACTTGTGTTAATCTTTATGCCTTAGGAAAGTTTCTACTGAAATAATGTTTTTTTAAATGCCCTTATAACTTTCATTAAGGTTTCATGATTATTGCTAACACCAGATAAGCATTGGATATTGAGGCCATGGCTTCTCAGACCTTAACTCTGGATCTTTGCACTGCCATATCACCCAACTAAGCTGGGTGCATCAGTGAGCCCTTGTAAAAAGGGGTTTGTAGAGGCTTTTACACCACATTTATGATGCATGTAGAACAAAATGTGTTATTTGTTGTGCTGTAATGTTACTTAATCTACCATGGAGCTTCTTGCTAAAATGGTATTTGGTTGAACAGGTTTGAGCATACTTTAAATAGCAAATTATGTTTATCTTTTATGGATACTGCAAATAGTGTAGTTGCAACATTTTTCATGCAGTTCTGTTGGTTTTGATACTGTCAGTGAACCACTATCAGAACTGGCCCCTCAGCTTTGGATTAGGACTGGAAACAGTCAGTGGCTGATACACCTTTTCTTTAGTTGGAGCTGTGCCTGTGAAAAGATTTCCACTGGATAAAATCACAAGCCATAATCTGTTCCCCTTTGCAGTAGCAGCCAGGTCTGTTCCAAAAATAACTAGCTATTTGCTATATCACAGGGTAAAGCCCAACTGTGAAAATAGAAAGAAACAGACTTTTACCATAGAACATTTTTAACAAAAATGTTCAATCAAAGGAAGAGTTTGGCAGAATTAAAGGCATGTGAGGAAAGATAAATTAACAGAATCCAATGCAGTATTATAAGGATTTATGGAAGGACATCAGCATTACTCTCTTACACATCTGTCCAGATTTTCCTGTTTGCTCAACATCATTCTGAATATTGGCTTATGCAATGGTAAGGTCTTGTCTTTCCATGTTTTTTACTCTCCACAGTCTATAATGGATGGCACAGTCCTGGATAGATACTGTTCTCTTGTCCCACTCCACTCATTTTAATTCCCACTCTATTTTTCTTCAAGACCTTGACTGTGACCAACTAGACCATAAAGGTGGACCTGCAGAAAGAAGGAAATGCTGCACTGGCCCTCCTGCTCTGTTCAGCAGAAAGAAGCACATGACCTGCAGAGCTCATCCCAAACACACCTTAGAATTGCAAGAATGAGAATCCTGTCTCAAATGACTGAAGAATTGTCACTAGCATAGCTGGAAAAGAACCGATCATAATATAAACTGCTTTTCCTTTAGAAGCTTTACTTTAAGTTTAGTTCTAAACCGAAGGGCTGTGGAGTAATAATTCCAGTTGAGTTTATAGATTACGAGACACTGCATTCCTGAGCTGTTCACTCTATAGATTTTATCGACCTGTATTTAAGAAAAATTTTTTTACTTTGAAAAGAAAGTTTTAATTGAAAATAAGAATTTTTAAAAAAAATTTAACAAAATGAGAGCTGTTCATAAACAGTAGTAGCTCTAAACAGCTTTAAACTGAAACAACAGAATACTAAGTAAAGCAATACATAAAAAGAGGTGGAATGCAATTTTCCACTAGCATCACCTTCTGTGGAGTTACTCAGAATGTGGCTGTGGGAAATATATGGTGTTCCTAGGCTCCTTTGCATGCTTTTTTCCTCATATAATCCGTTTCCCATGTCACTGAATATATATGCACCTCATGGACTATATGGTGTACCTTCATGGAACACGTGGAGGCAAACCCTATTTGATTATGCACCCTGATAGACTCACTAAAGCAAACTATTGTCATCATAACAAATCAGTTTCAAGTGGAAGAAGTCTTGTTGCAATCCAGGCTTACTTTTAAAATATGTCTGGGAGATATTAAAATTAAGGAATCCATCAAGATACTGATTTTACCTCCTACTGTAATTTTCCCACAATCAATCTTTCAGTGCTCTAGAGGTGATAAATACCTGTTTTTATTTCTTCTAGACACAGAGGTCAGCTACCTTTTCACCTCTTGCAAACATCCCCTTCTGCTTCCAAGCTACCAAGCAACTTTTTCCATGCTGTGGATCTTGCTGCTTCTGTTTCAGACCATAACAATGGCCTGTATGCCAGGAAACTTACTTCTTCATTTGGCTGTTTCTATCACTTCAATAAGAGTTAATATGTTTCCCTTCACATATATTCTTAAGCCATCATGAGGTACTGTTTCCTGACAGACAGTGAGCGGATCACTTAACACTCAAGGAAAAACAAGAGTATGTTGGAACTTGCATAGGAAATCAATCCATTGCTTTGTCTTGGTAGACTTTGCTCAACATATGTGAGGCTTTGATACATAAGGAACTATTGCTGCATTGTGAGGGTAACAGCACCTCTAAATGACCTCCTTTATATAGAAAAGAGCAGCAATATTTTTGTGTCTATACAAAGTAAAGAGAATTCAAGATCCCTTGTACTAAACTTAGAAAGAATTAATTCATACAGGATGAACTCTGTTAAATGTGTATTTGCATATGCACATTTCTGGAACATGGGTTTTCTTGTCATTATATCCAATTAAAATGTTTGTAAACAGGCAGTGTTTTTGTCTAATGTGTATGCAATGTGTGCTTGGGGAATATTTTTTAGCTAAACTAGTCTCCACAATTTTCTGTGAAACAGCAAGGAGATGGAGTCCTTCCAAAGCAAAGGAATTTGTGAAGACTTTGCTGTAAGAGACACTGATAGTGGCTTATCTGACTTATTATAGTGGAACAGAAATTGCTGAAATAAGAAGCTGGACTGGCCCAGAGCCAGCTTGAGAGAAAGGGGACATTGTTACAGCAATCTGAGAGGAGACACGTGTTCTATGGAGCCTCTTAGAGATAGGCATCTTCAGAATGGAGCAGGTACAAGAAGATAACAAAGACAAAACTGTTGCAAAAAGAATGGGGTTTTAGAAAGACGTTTATGAGAGATGATCCGGAATTTCTTTTGTTTCTTTCTTACTTGAAAAGTGATGTTCCATAAAAACAGAAACTTTATCTGGAAACATATCAGACTTGAAGGAAAAAAAATGCAAACAAAAAAACCCCAACAACAAAACCTCCACCCAAACCCACAACAATAAAACAAGGGCAATCCTTATCTAACGTTATTACCTTAGCTTTATTTGAATTTGAAGAAGACTAGAATAGTTAATGTTACACAGAAGTCACAGTGTTACTTTCCTCTTACTGTATTCTTTCTAAGTTTAAAGGATTAATTTCAGAAGTATTACTGTATCTATTCTTTTAACATTTCCTCTTGAACGTAGAAGCAATTTCAAAGTGAGTGATGAACCTGTCTGACTTCAGATTCAGTTTAGAGAATCCAAACTTTCTCACTACAGCCTTTCTTGCTAGGAAAAAAAGGGCTTCTAGAGTCTCTAACTCAGATCCCAGCTCTGCTTTTTCACCAATAATCAATTATGTTATAGAAAAAGAAGTGCTAGCTCCAAAGAGCTTCCAGACTGATAGACTAGAGGCAGGAAGGCAAGCAGGATGACAGGTCTGCTCTAGTATCAGTCACGGAAGACACTGCTTTCCCATACTCTTCCCAGTCTGTCCACTTGGAAAAAAATGGAGGGAGGGGGCTTACAACTGTGGAACAGAGTACATATTTTTGAGGGAAAATATATACATCTTGTTCTCATTTAACTAATTAATTCTTGATACATTACACTACTGAAATGTAATAGTGTATGAAAATTCTGCAGTGTTCCCAAGATAATAACACAGTAACCTGACATAAATGCAATAAATCACATACAAATAATGAACCCTGCTATGATGTCATCTTCTTGGAAGGATATTTCTCCCCAGACAGGCAACAGATTCAGAGTAAACAGAAGACAGCTTCTTGCAATCTCAAACAAAAGAGAAAACAGAAACAATTCTGTTAAGTACCCTTGAGCTGGATAAAGAGTCATCATTCAACTGTGTGAAGGCTGATCCCTGGGGAGGAGATTTATTGGCTCCAGTAATGTTCTTTATATGACTGAATGCTCAGCCACACAAGCAGGTACTACACAACTCTGTGTAAGAGCTCATGATACTTTTTATCAGAAATGAGGGATCCAGAGGGATCTTCAGAAGTGAGCACACTGGATTCAGGCAAACCCCTGTCAACAGAGGCTGGGGATGAACAGATCAAGAGCAGCCCTGCCAAGAAGGACTTGTAGGTGCTGGTGAATGAGAGGCTGGATATGAGCTGAAAATGTGCACTTACAGCCCAGAGAGCCCAACGTGTCCTGGGCTGCACCCAAAGCAGCGTGACCAGCAGGGCGAGGGAGGGGATTCTGCTCCNCTAGATTGACTCCTTTCAAACAGTGGCAAAACCACTGTGGATGACTGTGTCATACCCTGTTAAGCCACATTACAGGGCATTACATGGACCTATTGGAGTGAGTCCAGAGGAGGGTCACCAAGTTGATTAAGGAGATGGAGCACTTATCGTACAAGGAAAGGCTGAGTGAATTTGGTTTGTTCAGCCTGGAAAAGGCTTTGGGGTGACCATGGGCAGGCTTTCAGTACCTAAAGGAGGACTACAAGAAATCTGGAGAGGAACTGCTGACAAAGGCTTGTGAAGATTCAACAGGGAGGTAATGTCTTCAAACTGAGAATAGGTTTAGATTAGATGTTAGGAAGAAATTCTTTGCTGTGAGGGGGGCGAGACACTGGACCCGCTGCCCAGGGAAGTTGTGAGTGGCCCATCCCTGGAAGCGTTCAAGGCTAGGTTGGATGGGGTTCTGAGCAACCTGGTCAAACAGAAGGTGTCCTTCTCCACAGTAGGGGCTTGGAACTAGATGAACTTTAAGGTCTCTTTCAACCCAAACCATTCTGTGATTCCATGGTTTTATGACTCTATGCTTAACGTTTGCCAGAATGACTAATTTCTCTCCTACCACACTGCAGAATATTACATAGTTCAGAGGTCAAGAAGACCCAAAGTATTCTGCCAGTCTGGTACAATGCACTCCTTTTTTTGTCAGTATGTGTTCTGCAGGAGAGTATTCACCATTTCTATATGAAATGAAATGAAAGAAGTGGCTTTTAATGGCCCATTAGAGACCAAGATAGCTACTGATGGGCTGAATGTTGCATGAATCATCAGTGTTTCTGAACCTGCCTGTCTCCTCTATAGTAATCATGT
This sequence comes from Atrichornis clamosus, assembly GCA_013400975.1. Lineage (NCBI taxonomy): Eukaryota > Metazoa > Chordata > Aves > Passeriformes > Menuridae > Atrichornis > Atrichornis clamosus. Next base: position 10,998 of record WBMZ01007365.1, read on the forward strand.
ACTTTTGAAAATGAAGCAGAATATGTAAAGTAAGAAATACTTTCAATACAATAAAGTATCATGAAGATTGATCTGCTACTGAGAGCTTGTTTTTACTCTTTAGTCCAAGACACTTTTCACTGGGTTGTCAAATTACTTTCACCTTAGAATTACTAGCTTTTATTTTTTTCTTTTTTAGTTGGTCCAAGAGCTTTGTGCTTTTTTATGTAAGAAAGTTCTGCTGCAGAACACCATAAGCATGATACTGGCTATTTGTGACTTGGTTTATACAGCTGCAAAGGGAGCAAGAGATGGAATTCTTCTTCAGGTCCTTTTTTTCACTTATATACACAGATTAGAAAGTCCATGCAGCTCATTTTCAAAAAAATGAAGCAGCCTCATCGGCATTAGAGATGGTGACAATATGTGGGGTGTGGAAAGTTAGTTTAGGTGCTGGCCTGACTCTATCCAGGTTATAAACAAGCTGTGAGACTGGATCTTCACTCTAGAAATACAGGAATAAGACTGGCTTGCTTTCCATCTGGAGCGTGCAGGTGGCTTTAATGACTGACATACAAGTGTTTTCTGGGTTTACAGTGTTGTTGAGTAAACAGGAGTGTAGTCTTTGTACAAAATAATAGTTTACTTCTGTGGTATACGCATGCACCTATACTGACTGAGTGAAACAAAGTAGCATTATAGGGGAAGGAAATGGATGAGAAATAGAGTTTTTGTTATCTTTCTCTACCAGTAGCTAACCACAGTCAACCAAACTTGACAGTGAATTGGTACTATCAGGAGAAAGACTTTATGCTTCGAGGTGTGTTTGAGTGGTAGCAGTCCTCCACTTCTAAGGTGACCTAGTTTAAATGCCATAACTTTCTCAGAGATATGTATAGGAGTCTCTGGGGTATGTGTGAAACTGGTATTTACCTCAAATCTTCCCAATTTTTTAGAACCATATTCTGAAACAGGTAAACATTTCATTTGCAGCCTCATAAAAGTCAATAACCCACAGGAGGAGTGAAGGTAATAGTTTAACATGACGCAGGCCTCTGCATTTCTGTGTGACAGAGTCCTCTACATTGACACACAGAAGGACAGTTTTGTTCTTCTTTCTGGCGTGGTAACAGGAGGTGAGAGTTTCACTGGTTAGGTAAATATAGCTGATAATTTTGCTTGAATAAAAGAGCAGACTTACCCTTGAATTCTCTGGGTATGAATAAGTAATGCCCGACTGTTCCGAAATATATTTCAAAGTATTGTTTTGTGTCGAAAATTTATCTGAGGTGAAATAAAAAAACCTGTTTTGGTTTTCCCAAAGCTTCTGTGTCAGTTGGTTCATCTATCCATATTTGTGTACACAAGAAGGACTCCATGCTTGAAAACTAAACTAACTCTTGATAGACAGATACTGTAATTGCCTTTAGCATTCTGGCACACTGGAATTCAAATAGTTTTTTTTATGTCAGCTTCTTTGGCAACCATGCCAAACTATCAAAACTGTGGATGTTTTCACACTTTTTATGTTAATGGCTCATTTTTAGGATCTGTAGTTGGAGTAGTAAGACAATACACAGGTGAGTCAAGCAGGGTTATGGGTTTGCACATTGTACAAAATAAAATGGAGGTGGGTGAAGTTTTCATTTATTTTTTAAAAGTAAATATATGGAATTCTCTCCAAACAATAATAAAGGCTTGCCCTTAAAAGTTACTGATATCATATTTAGCTGAGCAATTTGTACTACAGTCATAGGAGGATGTCCAAGATTAATTAGACAGTCATGGCAAGCAGCATGGGCTCATTGCAAGGTTTATGCCATAGCAGTCTGTGCTACGAATTATTCTTGTCACTGGGTAGTGGGAAAAGTGCATGTAATAATATAGCCATAAGTTAAATATTACTGCAGAAGAAGCAAAGATTAGAGTGTCTCACGCATCTAGTCTCAAGAGAAGAAGGTAAAATTACTTTGTGAATCCTCTATATCTAGAGGAATGTTGGAAAAGTTGTAAGTGTGACTCACTCTATGGGCAAATGGGAAAGGGCAAGCAAAGTGATGCTAACAATCATATATTTAAGAAAGAAGGAAGAAAAATGATCAAGAGATAGAGAGCTGTGCACAAAAGATATCATACCTCTGTGGTCAATAAAACTGAGGAGAATCACTATGATTAGAGGTGCATCAATAAGTCTGAATGTAATTTCACTACGAGCTCCTGGGATTGCAGAGTAAGAAAAAGTTGGAAGGAGTTTGATTTTTGCAGAGAAAACTTTAAATTCATACTGTCAATGTTAAAATGTATTTTAGAGCAGTTCAGTGTTAGTAAAGATCAGTTTTTCAACTGAAGCTATTCATAGACTAATAACAGAGCATCTTTGAGATGTCACATACCCACTTATTACATGTAATTCTGTAAAAAAAATGAGTATCTAATTTGTATTGAAATCAATGGAAGTTGTGAATTTTGCTTCTCACAGAATTGATTTCTATCTGAAAAAGGTGCTGTTAAGCAGTGTGACATTCACCTTCACTTTTGTAAATGTTTGTGGAAGAAATCTATAGACAGTTCTGTGGTGAATGTTGCATCTCTGTAATAACCTGGGGGGATAATATATGATAATTAAAATGGTTTATTATTCTAAGAGAAGAAATGAATCATTACTGGCACGCAGTCACATCAGGTTATATGCTGCTTTTATAAATGTTATTACAACGGGATGATTCACTGTGAGACTTCAAGGACCAGCCCAGTGCCACCTGGTTCTCACAGGAAGAGCATAGCAAGAGAGAGGGAATGTTTTCTGGAGTTTGTCACCTGCAGCATCATCTCATAGAACCTTGAACTTTTGGCAGTTCTGGGTGAAGAACTTAACAAACAGAGAAGTCAAAAAGCTTATTGATTCTTTAAAAAAAAAGTTCTGAAAAAAAAGAAAAAAAAGAAGGCTGAAAACCAGTTGCCAAAATGCTGACGTATCTTGATTCATTTTCCTAAGAAGATTTTGTTGAGATTAGCAACCATTTTTCATGGTTAGGCTTCTGAGAAGAGCCAGTGTAAAGCAGATGCCATGTTAGATGGGTTTTGGTAGAATTTAAGTCATATGCATTTGTACCTAAGACACTGTATGTTAGATTGAATGTTTAATTTTTTTTCATGTCATAACAGATTTTGTTTTGATCTAGACTTTTATTGTTGCATTTTTAATATTTTAACGTTTTGTTTATTTTAATTTTAAAATTCAGGATATAAACCCAGGTCTCAAACCTGTGACTGTACGTAAGAAATTCTGTGGTAAATTTTTTGTGCATTTCTTTGCAATTTGGATAATGCCCTTGCAACAATAATTAACTGTTAGTCTGCATTTCCCACAGCTCATTTAGGGAAGTTAAAACTCACTAAGAAATATTGAAAAGGATGAAATCAGAAACTATGGAAATTATTGTGAGCATAATTAGTAAATAAAATACATCTAGCAAACTATTTAGTACATTATCTGATTTAGTTCATTAACTAATTAACTAAACTGGGCAACGTGTTTGTGCACTCGCCATTACAAGGTTTTGAAGGTTAAAGAATGGTTACAATCTGGTTCCTCAATATTTAAGTGACATTCTGATAAAATCTGGGCCACTTGATGTCTTCATGACAGTCTTCTGTGTTATAAATATTGTACCTCTTACTAAAGACTCAAAATCTTTTCCTAAAACTATTTATACGCCGGTCCAGCTGTGTGATACCACCACTTTTCATGTCCATTATATTTGCTTCCTGTTTCTCAGTGTGATCTGACTCTTTTCATTTTTTTAGGTAATTCATATCTCTCCTGTCCCTAAAGACAACAGTCTTTGTTAAACTGGGTTAATTTAAAAGAAAAAGGAAATCTAAGTAGCTTCTTTGAAGTGATCTGCTGAGTTATCACAAGCTATTCCACTGTTACCTGCCAGACATATTATAAACCAAGGGCATGGAAGTGACTAGCAGCTAACAGAGAAGACCTTCAGCTGAAAATGTCTTTAAAGGCCACACAGCTTGTAGATTCTATTTTAGAAGGTGCTTTTAAATGTTAACAAGTAACGGCATCCACGGCCAAAAAAAGTATTATTACGCTATTATAGTGATTTATAAGTAACTGAACTGATACATACAAAATACATTCTCTACATTAGTAAGCACCTTTATTTTTGAGACAGACAGTCTCAAACTTTTAACTTAATAATATCCCTCCCCAAAACTTCAGTTGTATTTTGGGATAGTTTGGAACATTCTTGCATGAAAAATAGACTGTACTGAAGCTCCCGAACATCAGTGGGCCAAGTTCAGAATTTGATTCATTAAATGAAACTCTTGCCTGAGCCATAAGGCTTTTGCAATGTTAGGCAATTAACTAGATTTTCTCTTGACTCCTGTATCAGCAATAAACAGTAGTCAGCACAGTTCTAATTACAGACTGCTGTAAGACTGAAACCAAATGCAGATTCAGATTGATTTACATACTGAAGGAAGCTCATTTTGCATTTTGATAGTTCTTTCTCCTAGATCCCTTTGAGTTTTTTTTTTCTTTACCCCTCAGAGTTTTATGATTTCTGTGCTTACATGATTTTATTATCACTTCTTTGCTCCAACACACTTCAGTTAACAGGAACATCAGCCCGTGGAACCTGGACAGTTTCTGAGTGGGTTTGTGTGTGGGTCCAGACGGCCTCCTGCTTCCACCTCAGGACAAGGCACAGCCGTACACATCTGCTCCTCCATCCCACTTTCCATGGGAGGAAAGCTCAGGTGCACAGCTGAGATAAAAGCTGCAGAATGATTCAACAGGTACTGCTGACCTCAGCACATGGGGGGCCACCTTCCCCGAGGTGCTACATCATGTCTCATCATGAAGAACATCAAAAGTGCACTGTTCATATTTCTGAACTTGCCAGTACCAACTAAAAATAGAAACCAGGAAATACCATGGGAGTAGTTCTGAAACAAAGGTTAGGCTCATGAAAGTATTTTCAAGAGTGCTTCTACATCCTTGCTCTAAAAGGGCTGAAAAGCCAAAAAAGCCATCCACATTACTAATTATCTACTAAACTGCAAGCACTTCTATATAAACTGCTAGTTGTTGCTTTTGTGGGAAACACAGTTTAAATAAAGTACCAGGGCACAATGGGACTTATACGCTTGAGTTGAGAAATGCAAAATGGGAGGGAAGCAGTAACTCTCATGCTATGCACAGCCAAAAACACAGCTTTCCTGTGGTTCTGACATACAGAAGTCACAGAGGGACATCAGACCACTCACAAACTGGTAATAAATACACCATACCCAAAAATTACATCTTGTAGTAATCCTGGAAGTTCCCAAAATAAATATTGAAAGGTGTGTAGACAATTTTGAGTTATTAATGGATATGGGATTTCTTCACAGATAGGGTATATTAAACATCATTTACACTTGAGGGGATTCCCTTTCCCCTCCAGGGAACTCAGCGTCACCTGCTCAGCGAGTTGGCTGGGATGGTGGCTCTCCCACTGCTGTACAGCGAGCAGGACTGGGCAAAAATAGAAGCATTTTTGTACTCCAGCAAGTATCAGCTAATTCACCCTTGCATCCCTTGGGTCCTGCAATCCATTCTTAAAGAGCACGGTGGCTTTTGGATCACAAGTTAAACAATCTTTGGCATAATTATTCCTTCCAAAACAATGGGTGTGTGAATGTAATAGCTGAAATAGATACTACTAACTTTCATCAGCAGTTTGCATTATTAATTTACACTTATTTAGTTAGAACATAACTACTGTTACTACTACTACTACTGCTGCTACTACTACTTATTATTATTGTTGTTGTTGTTATTATTATAATCGTCATTATTATTATTATCATTACATATTCCTGGATAAGAAGAATTTTCAAGCAAAAGATAGTTGATCCAACAGAACTAAATAATTTTAATTCATGCTTATCTGGAATAGCAGTGTGGAAAACTGTAAGTAGGAGTTAAGTGACAAGTGCATAACTAGGTGCAAATAGCTCCCACATTTATACAAAGTAAAAACGATCAAATATCAAATAATGAAAAAAAAGAGCTTTTAAGGAAGACTATCAATATTTAAATACCATAACTGTTGAATAATCATTAGTCATTTTCTGTCAGGTAAAGTACAGGAGGGAATTTTTGACAGTGTCTCTTGGATTAATCTGTATTTAGCCAGGATGTAAAAGTAATATTTCATGAAGATTAGAAGAAGATTTTTCACAGAGTTATACCCATGGGTACAATAGAATGGGGTCTAGAGAGAATAAAAACTGTCTTCCAGAAGTTCTGGGTTTTGGGTTGAAGCCAGGAGGAGCTAAGAGCATTATGAAATACTATGCCTAGACACATAATTCAGCACTGTAAATGACACTATAAGGGCTAGACACCTATGTTAGGTTCAGCAGTGCTGAGATTTTCTGTGCCTAAATCTCCAGTCTTGAATGATCAGCTTGATAAAGTTGACTTTGAATGCCTCAAAACAGCTTCGAAAATGGAAGGAATTGTTAGAACATCATCTCCCTAAGAATGAATGTATCTCTGGGATAGTTTATTTAACAGATGCCAATATCTGCTAGCGAACTAGAAATATATTCTAATCCACCATGAAATTGGAAACACAAAATTAAAGCACTATGGTGTAATAACACAGAAAAAGCAGTCAGACATTGCAGCTAAATTTATGCCCTTCCATAACAAAATAAACAAACCAGAAGACATTAAAATACAGTGAAGACTATTTCTAAAATGTGTAGGGCATATAAGAAAAAAAGGGAAAGATAATGACCTTGCAGCAAAGCCTTTATGGAAAGATAACAGAACCTTTTGCCACTTAGTCATCTCTGAAGTTCAGGGGTCTGTTTCATTCTAACTCTTTCTATGGCACACCTCTGTCAGAAGCAAATATATTTGTACTATGCCTGTCCTGCTGAGACCCAGCAAGATGAATACTAAGAGGTCCAAAAGTGATTAACGAACACTGAGAACACCAAGCTTAAAGGTTTAAATCAGGGCTTTTTGAAAGATATTTGCTTTTCACTTTGAATTCTCAGCTCTTATAGCTACTCCCTTCACTATAAACACCAATAGCCATGGCATTGAAATAAAAAAAGAGAGAAGATGGGAAGGAAAATGTAGCATTAAAAAATTATTTGGTGTCTCCTACATATCCTGAGCTCCTTTTCTTGAACAAACAGTTTAAAATTTTACAAGACATAAAAATGGAAGCCATATTTTTAACTCTTGGCCTAAGCCACTTGTCCAAGACAACACAGGAAACCTCTGACAGGAGCAAGAGAAGAATCTGGATTTCCTACACTTGTTCCAGTATCAGAGCCAACGGCTGACTGTATAAGTATTTGCAGGATTTTAGGTCTTTATGGTAAAAATTAGTGCCTGGTGAAAGATCTACCTTTCTCAGTGACTGGTATCACTCTGCTCAGAGAGACTTTAGAAAAACAACTTAATGGCTTCACATAGCAAAGAGAAGGGTTTGCTTGGTGTGACAAGTGAACGCTGACCATAGAAAGGACAAGGAAACCAGCTGGCAGTTATCGTGGTAGAAACAGAAAGCAAAGGATTTTGCTTCTACAGTTGAAGTTCTTAGTCTTTCACAGTGCTCCATTTTAATGGGTTTGTCAGACTAACAGTAAATTAATCCACTAGCTCAACCACAAAATCATATTTTCAGTGAATAAATATGAAAATTGCATGCTGTGTTGTTAGTTTGATTTATCAAGTAAGAGAAATTAGGGACATGCTTTTTCTAATCACTCTTTGTATCCACAAATATTTGTTACCATTTTTCAACAGATCTAAATATATATTCCTGAATGAATATGTTTTATTAGCAGGAATTTTATTCTCCACTTTTATTCTCAGAGAATATTATCCTTATTTCACTTTTCTGACATGGAAAATAAGTTTTTCCTCTTCCATAAATTTCTCTGCTCTCCTTGGCATTCCCTGCCACAATGGCAGACCCTGCTCTATCTCATCACTATCCCTTGAGCTCTCAGGGGCACAAACTGGTGGTGTGGTTTTAGGCTCAGTTAAGCAGACTTTCTTGCTTTTATCTTCATTGAACCAAGAGTCAAAAAACTGTTACACAGAGAAGAAAACAAAAGTGAATACAGCAGTAGCAGTTTGTTCCCACCAGGGCCCATTCTCGCCGCCGGGGCCTGGCACAAAGGCCGCTCAGGTCACATCATCTCAGACACATGAAGCAAGGCTGTGCTGCCTTATGAACTCAAGGATGCAGACAGTGTAGCAGGTCATGAGAAAAATCCAAGCTCAAGGGTGCAGCAGGTGAGTGTGCTTGTGAGCAGGGCTCTTCAGAGCTTACGATACAACCACATGGCAAACCTGTGATGGACAAGGTCTGTAACATTCGGTCACAGGGGAGAGTAGAGACTGAGACAGGGATGCAAATGCATGAGAGGAAGCTCCAACTGTGTGGCAGCAGAAGTCAGGGGTTACTTACCTGTTATTGCTTGCTAGACTTAGTATAAAAGGGAACATAAAGACAAACTCATATATAGTGACATATCAGACTAGAAAGCTCATTTTTTCCTCCCTTTCCCAGCCATTACCTCCTCTTCATCCTCTTCTTTCATAATGCCTACTCAGCACCTTTATAATTAATGTTTATTATCAGTCTGCCAGAATTGAAGTAGATTAAAGAAGATTTAAACTACGCATTGTAATAACATTGAAGGAAACCAGAGGGCAAAAAAATGCTTTCCAAAGCTAAATCTGGGTGTTGATTAGATATCTGTGTGATCCAGAGGCCATGAAAAAATTAACCTTGTAAAATTGGATAATATTAAATTATTTGCTAAAAGTCCACATCTAAATTACTACAAAACACTTTGGTTCACCTTAAAGGTATATTGAACTCCTTGTTATCCTGAGCACCTAGGATGTTGTTTACCTCTGCCAGTAGGGAGCATCTTTGGTCAGGCAGTCTGTGTTTGCCTGAGTGTTTGTGTCTGCGTTAATTTGTGTGGCTGTGAATGCCCATGTCTGTGAATCAGGTATATACACACGTGGAATTCCCACAAGGAATAATACATGCTACTGGCTCGGCCAGGAAAGCTTGACCATGGAGCTGCTTCAGCTCTGTTTCTCTCAGGCTACGTATTCGGTGTCTCCTAATAAAGGTGACCAAAATCACATCTGTACATGAACAATTTACCTGTATATTAATGAATCTCTACACTACCTATATGTTTAAAATATGTCTGCATGATTAGAAAATACTCAAATTATACTCAACAAGACTTTTCCAAGTTCAAGTCAATTTGAAGAATGTCTGTAACAGAGAAGCTTGTGTCACCAACACAAATTCCCATTTTAAGACTAAACGCTGATAAAAGGCATCCTTGTGACTACTAAAAATTATTTGTTTCATCTAACCTGGACAGTAATTTCCAAATATGAGAAATCACACAAATGTCCCTCTCTTACTAATGGGAAGAGAATCCACCAATGTGGGAATGTTTGGGAACCATCCTATTTTGCACAAAGCAAACAAGAGTCCTTGGAAAATGTTAAGTTTCATGCCCAGTAAAATGTTTTTATGTAGCAGTAATATATGCCAATAGCCATGGCATCAGGAGATTGAAATGTAAACATTGTCTTCTGACTTTTGTTTAATTTTGTGTATATACTGGAACCCAGGCAGGTCTATCTGGGTATTTATTTTTAATATCATAAGCCAGTTCTCTCCAGAAATTTTCAACAACTAGGCAGGATGTGATAAGAGGTAAAGGTTCTCAGTGTGAAAAAATCAGGCACACCTCAAGACAATGATCTGCAAAAATACAGATTTAAACAAATGGCTTTTAAAAATATTCCCACAGGGACTTTGCCTAAAGAGCACCATGATACAAGGGTTATTCCTGTCCGTAGGGCAGTATAGGCATCTGTACATATGGTTTATTTTTCAGCACTCATATGAAAAACTTACCTTGCTTACCACCAGTGCATATGGCCCAGAATTACATGTATTCATGGAAAGCTGTCTAGTTTCTGGCCATCTGCCATTTTGACATTGCAGGGTTGTTTTCAGTACTGTACCGAAGGTATTAAGCAAGTAACGTTAAACAACTTAATAGATATAGGGAGAACCTGAAATGAAAACAAATCTGATAAGCTACTAAGACTTTGAAACAATAGTGTTTTACATGTGTAGCTTTTTCCTATATTTCAATTTTATTACAGAAAGTAAAACCTCAAAGTTTAGACAAATCTTATAACTTCTTATTTAAATTACAATCCCGTTGATTTGGGCTACAAAAATTTTACTCCAGAACAATGCTATGGCTATGAAAGAAATTCTACATATTTCTGCAGTAATGCAGCACTTGTAGCAACAGTGTAGAAAACGTCTTTAGTAGAGAGTAAAAGTGTTGCAGTCTTTTTCTAGTGCCCATCTTATTTTACAACATAAATGAGGCCTGCTGTCACTCAGATCTTGTCAAACTCTGAGGCAAACAGATCGGCTTGCCTGCTATCCTCCCTCTAATAAGTCATCTAAGGTCCTCAACAGCAATACACATTTGAAATCAGATTTCAAAGTACTAATTGAAAATGATCTCTAAAGTTTAACAGATGCAAAAACTGGAGACAGCAAAGGTTTTTGCTATGGTCACTATGCAGGTCTGCAACAGAACTGGAAACAGACTCCAGTTCTCCTAAGTTCCAGTCCAAAGCCCTGTCTTTCAGGTCACACTGCTAAATTTATAGCAAATTACTTTATATAACAGTCATACTTAGCAATGTAATTGAAATCACCAAGAGTGCCATTTTCCATGCAGTCCCATTAGCAGCCTAAGTGAACATCTCTGCCAGCAACTTCTGAACCCACCACCTAATTCCCCTCACATTTGGCAGAAGTGTTGAGATAATTAAGCTCCTATTATCATTATGCTAATGATGAGAGATACTTGTAATTGCTCTGAATGAAGGAAAAGTTCAAACCTGGTTTTACAACTTGAGACCCCTTCAACGTGTCCCTACTGGCACAGACAAGTTTTTTAGGGTTTGCCCTTCCATACAAGAAGTGGGGATGCTCAACACAAGGAAATGAGGCAGGGAACATTGTCTCTCCTTTGCACCACTCAGCAGCTTTGTGCATCACAGAGACAAGTCATTGGAGAGGAGCCAGCACAGAACCAGAAGATTGCAAGGATCTACTGGAGCAACCAGCTGTGAGTTTAATTGTAAAGCAACTTCTTCAGCCACACAAAATTGTCATCTGGACCCCAATTATTCAGATTAAGCTTCTCTTAACAGCTGGGTGAGGATCTAAATGTGTGAGAAACACTACAAAATACTTTACTTTTGAATTATTCACCCTTTTGGACAACAGCTTTCTTTTGACACCTTCACAAGTCATAGTGAAGGTGGACAAAAAAGAGATGAAGGCAGATATGTAATTACAAAAATATTTAAGTTGTCGCTTAATACTTTAGAGAGAAAATGGAAGATTAATAAAGTAACAAATGCTTTCAGTAATTGAATACTTGTTCAAGTTTTCATTATACAGAGTTCTCAACCAGTCATTATCATTTAAGGGAAGTGTTTTCAGCTTGACAGATATTTCTGAAAATGTTCTTTCCAGGATGACCTGAAAGTTTGGAAAGGAATTCAGTTATTCATGGATCTGAAATGAATCATGGTTTTTTTGTGTTTTTTCTTGGGTGGTTTGAGTGCATTTGGGTTTTTCATGGAACTTCAAGCAAAGCAGTTACAATAATCCTGACCAGCTGGACTCAACCATATCCTTATCAGCATTGAGACTCCTTAAGGGGGATGCTGATGAAGTGGATTCCATGGCAAGATTGTATTAATGGGGGGTAAGAGGGATTGCAGGGGTGGCCTCTATGAGAATGGACCAGGGGCTGCCCCATCTCAGACAGAACCAGTTCCAGATGACTTCAAAACAGACCCTTGGCTCCACAAAGATCAGTCAGGCTGGTGGCACCTCTGTAAAAACATTTTTAAAAGGGTAAAAACCACTTCACAGCAGCTGTGATCTGGGAATGATAAAAATGTGAGAGAAACAACCTTCTAGGAAGAGAGGTTATTCCTGCTTCCATATTGGAATAATTTATGAAGGACTGCATCTCCCATGCTGCAGCTGGGGAATATTGAGAGGAGGAAGGGGAAGTGGAGACAAAGAGCTATAAGCTTCCTGCAACCCCCATTCTTCAAAAGCCATTCCACTTGCAAGAGGGAGGAGAAAGAAGAGTCACAAACAAAGGAGTTAGGTTGAGCCTGGGATAAAGGGGAAGTGGGGAAAAGTGGGTTTAGTTTTGTCTTTGTGTCTCACTATTCTACTCTATTTCTAATTGGCTGTAAACTAAATTAATCTTCCCCAAGTTGAGTCTTTTTAGCCCATGATGAGAATTGCTGAGTGATCTCTCTGCTTTTATCTTAACTCACAAGGTTTTCCATCATATTTTGTCCCTCTGTCCTGCTGAGGAGGAAAAGCGAGGTAGTGGTTGTATGGGGGTCTGGCAGCCAGCCACTCTCAGCCCACCACAGCTGGTACTGTGGGACATCAAAGCGTCCAACACAGGGGAAATCAAACTACAGTAATGAAAAATCTTCCCTTGCCATTGGCTGTATCTTCTCTCATATACACATTTAAGTTTCTTGGAACAATAAAAGTAGCATTTGGAAATAAATACTGGAAGAAATAGAGATGTCCAGGAGTTGATGGTGCATACCTGTGTCATTTTATTATCCCAAATGATGTGCTTTTGGTGGAGGCCAGCTCCATCATAGTCCATTGCTTTCTGCCTGCAGTCTTATTCTGAAATCTAAACATTTCAGCCAGATGTCTGGCAGTAAATTGTCTTTTCAAATATTTCCTAGTTCCTGTATAATATCTGCATATGGATGTCTCAGATACCCCGGGGATGTCTTGAATGGCACTTATACTTAGGCAACCGCAGTAAACCCCACACAGCCCAAGCAAGTAAGACTCTTGGGAGAAGGCTCACTCCCTCTTTTCTATGTGATTAAAGCCTATCTCATTCATAATCCACATATGAATTCGAAAAGGGAATCCATCAAGAAAAATTTACATTATCATATGTTTCATTAAGACTCACATCTTCTTACTGTTAAGCTATCAACTCAGTGACAGAGGCTTCCCATCCACCAGGATACTGTGACTGAATTAATGTCACATTTTTGTTCACCAGTTTAGCAAAATTATCACCACTTACTTTTCCCTTAACCATAAATAAACACCATTCCCACATTTTCCTCCTGTTCCTCACTGAATTCTTGCCAAGCTTTCCCCTGCCATTTCTTCTCTTTACTGGCAAGTTTTCAAGGACCTTTGAAGACAATGTTGAGAAAAATCATGTGTGATCTACTCATGACTTCTATGGCAAGAACTGCTGCATCACAATTGCATGGGGAGACAAACCCTGACAGTCTTTTTATGTTTCAGCAGCAATTTAAGGCTGTTAACCTTGAAGGCAGTGGCAGCTGCTGACCCTTGAAGGCTGAATCCAGTTAGTGCTGAGCCGGAGAGTGAAGGGTTGAGCAGCTCTAAGAGCCAGCCGGGTCAGCAGCAGCATGAGGGTTCAGCACTCCAAGTTTGTCCCCTGACTGATGATTTCTTAAAACTGACTGTGCTGAAATACTGATTCAAGCCAAGTAACTTGTTCCTGCAGTTTCTTTCAGGTAACAAAGCAAGGTACCCCATGACTGTATAGCTAATAACTCAGTTTAGGAGCTGGTCGTGAAGGGCACAAGGGACTCAGTTCAGGACTTCCCTGAGAGCTGATGGTATTTGGCACTCTGTAGAGTCAAGCTCTAAAAACAAGTATCAGTGGAAAACTCCTCAGTCGAATTTTAACAAAGTGGTGCAGTGAGGATTGGTCTGACAGATTAAAGTGATAAAGCCAGTTAAAAATTATGTTGTAATACTAAGTATTTATTGACCCGTAGTGTGTTGTAGCTGCAGTTACAAGGTATCTGCCAAAATTCTGTAGTAGGTGGGGACTAATCTATAAGGGTGGTTAATTTCACTGGTAATTTGGCTGAAGCAAGACTAGTGAAGCCAAATTAATTCCATGGTAAAGCTGTGAAGATATTTAGTTTATGACACTAAAAGACTTAACCTACAGTCCTCTGTCTTTAACAGCTGATTAGTCCCTTGAACTAAACCTACTGGAAAAACCTTTAGTGCTACACTTATTGAAGCCTTTATAATTTGTTCTGGGTCTTTGTTATAGGTTGCCCTTGGAGCTTTCTCTACCTGATTTTGATTAAGAATATATCTTAGCTTGGGAAAGTAATACCTGAAACAAAAAAGAGATTTGTAATGACAACAGTACAGGAAATATTCATTTGTATTCAGAGCATGGAAGTGATGAGTGTTATTGTTAGCTTGTGCCCTTGATACCACAGCCATTTTGTTCATCTCTGTACAATCCTGGTAGTTGAGTTCAAGTCCCGTTGTTGTTGTTATTATTGTTGTTTCTAGACAAATGCACTTCTGAGTTTTAAATCAGATATGTGTTTGAAGACTTTACTATTTTGTTGTTTGCCTTTCCCCTCTTCCCCTTGCTACTATTGTGATTCCAATCACTTCAAGGGGAAAGAGCTTACTGAAAGTTACAAACTGTCTCCAGGACTCTGTGAGCTGGAATTGTCATCCTGCCAGTCCTGTGCAAAGAGGATTTTCATCATCTGCTAACTGGTGCAGGACAATTCAGAACCTGTTTTTAGTTCTTAATCCCACAAAAGTCTCCTTTACACAACACCACACCCCAAAACTGTTTTGCACACCTCTCTGGGCTGGGATCTGGGCAGTTTGCCCAAGAGTTCAAAGATGTCTTGTGAGAAGGGGGAGAAAAAGGAGGATGATTTTGTTCCTCAGTTTTTTTCAACGTAGCTTGTCCCTAAGACGAGGGATAGCAGAGAAGAGGATGTGCTGAGCCTTGCATGGTGCCCAGTTCCAAACATCACTATTCTCCCTCATTAATTTAACCTAAGACTTATATGTAGTCTACTAACAGAGTAAAAGAACAGCTCTTAAAAATATCTAGTTCTCCTTAAATTAAATGTGCTATACTGATTGCTTTTCTAACTATTCCTGCAGTTATTAGTACAGCAAAAGAAATTTGAAATACTCACTGCAAAACAGTATTAGAAGACTGCATTTACTGAGTAAAAAGGAGATGATGTTATAAACTGTTTGTGCTTTAACATGAATGTTTATTACAATGTAAACCCTGACATTTTTTAGCACAAACAAGTGGCAGTGTTCTCACACCCTCATGCTCAGAAATTGTCAAATGAACAAGTGTAAACAGCAGTTTGAAAACAGTTAATGCCTGTGCTCACATTTTATTAACCAGCACAAACAGATTTGAGATCAAATAATCTGTATGAAGTATTTCAATGTTATTTGAAGATACAAACTTGAAAAACTAAATGTCCAGTACTGATTTCACTCTATTTTTAATAAAAATTATGACCATAAAAAGCTCTGTTCCAGTGTGTTAAAATACCATAGAGCCTATCACTTATCTGTCACTTTGGTTATATCACTTTGATCTGGGAGACATGATTCAAAAATGTGCTGGTTCTGTTTGTACCACAAATGGTGCCACAGGAGTCCCTCTGAAACCAACTCACGGTGTCATCCAGGGAAAAGGAACCAGGGGCTCAGTTCCCTCTCGGGAAGGCACTCATTATTGTATCTCTTCCGGCAGAGAATTCATAACCATCTGGCTTCCAATTTAGCAAAACATACAAAACTGCTTTTGCTGCTTTCAGTTGAAGCTGATTTACTCTCCCTGCAGTACTCCAAGAACTGAAGAGGAAGACAGCGCTCAAGAGCTGAGCACAAGACACCATGCTGGAAGTTCACATGTTTATTAGAGAAGGAATAGCATTGGGAACTGACTTCTAAACGTGTTTGAGTTTTACAATAAACAGATATTAGGTAAAATATTGAAATAGTAATTTCATGCAAGGACTGGAAAAGAAATCAACTCTCTCCCAGGAGCCTGATTTTGGGATACGGTTAAGGGCAGTGACCTCCACCAGGGAAATGAAAGCCTCCTGTCAGGTTTATGGAAGTTGCTGATACAGCTCCAGAAAGCATTTGAATTTAGGACAGCAGCATGTCTAATACTGCCTAGTGAGTAACACGGACCTGTGTGCTGATCTCTGGTCCTACAGAGATCTCAGCATTTGTTGAAGTCATGATTTAACTGGGACCCAGAAATGGCTGAAAATGCTCACTTCTGATAATTGCCTAAACCCATTGGGATTCTGCTGTACCTGGAGGAAAATGGAGCCTGAAACATAAGCAACAGTTGACATCCAGCTTTCCAAAGGGAAAGAACTAATGAAACCTACAACGTGTCCTTTCTGGTTTCCTAACCTTATCACATGGTATTAGGAAAGGAAAAGCAGTAACAGAAGGAGCAATAAAAGTACTGGCTGTGAGGTCTTGCAGATCCCCTTTCCTTCGCCTGCTTATTCAGGATTCCAAAGGGAGATAGCTAAAGATGTACAATGGACTCATAGCAACTTTCTTGGGCAGGCTGTGCTGGGGCAGTAGGAGGTGTGGGAGAACGGGAAGTGAAGACAAGCACAGATGGCACAGCCCACTGGGAAGGGAGCTGTTCCAGGGAACAGAGCCTGGTACCTACCTGGCCACACCACCCATCCTCCAGAACAGCTCTTGTTCCAATGTGTTTGGATTGTTGTAGTAATATAATAATTAGATCTTAATAATATATACTTCAT
This sequence comes from Atrichornis clamosus, assembly GCA_013400975.1. Classification (NCBI taxonomy): domain Eukaryota; kingdom Metazoa; phylum Chordata; class Aves; order Passeriformes; family Menuridae; genus Atrichornis; species Atrichornis clamosus. The sequence goes on from WBMZ01007365.1 coordinate 27,793, forward strand.
AAAGCATTGCACTCATGTCTCCTCCTAAGCACCCCTCTTGTGAAGAGGGAACTATCAACGAGTCAGAGTAAAAATGTCTGTAAATGTGAACTGTAACAGTTTTCCTGAGACTATAAACTGAAAGTACAGACACAGGGTGACTCTGGGTTATACATTCAAATTGACAATTTCTCATAGAAAAGTGTAACACCGAAGAGAAGCTGCTGTGTTTCCCTGATCTGACCAGACCATCACAAACCACTCTAGGAGTTTAAGCTCTCCTTAGAGTAGCTAGTCTGAAACTTCAGCTGATCTTTCTTTAAGCTTATCAAACTGTACTTTTCACGTTTGTCACCTCAAAGCAACTGACACTTCTGAAATGTTGCATTAGAACTTATTTCTAAGCTTGTCAAGCATGAGAAGAAAGACAGACTTATCACCAGTGTGAGGAAGAGCCTTATCCTCCAGCTGTATCACTAGACCATAAATTGGTGTTTAACAAAATTCCTTAATGCTCCAGGCAATGCCACAATTAAATCTTAGTTTTGCTTTCCCTTTTCCTTTGTACTGTACAAGTATGAAACTTAGAAATAGCTGTAACTGTTATGTTATCTCAAATCCCCAGCGGATAGAGCCTTAGTGAGGTATGAATAAATGTAAAATTTTATGTGTTGGATTGTTCTGGAAAAGGCCAAAGGTCTAAGAAGCAGACTCTCCAGATTTGAAGGAAATAATGTTTGAAGACATTATCTTCCCTTATATTCATAGAATCATAGAAAGGTTTGGACTGGTAGGCACCTTCTGAAAAATAATAAAGTCCAAGCTCACATCATCTAGTCCAACAAGGTAGGCTTTGCAGAAATCTCTGCAGTAGATTCACTGGTCTTTAATTCAAGGGTCTTTTTTATCCCTTTGAAGCACTTGGTGTTGGCTGCTCTTGGAAGTAGGATACTGAACAAGATAATGCATGTTTCTGTGTTCCCTTTTTTGAAAACAAACAGGAAAAAGAGTTTAAGGGAGTGGGTATGACTTGTATTCAAATAAGGGTGATGTACCTCTTCCAGTAATGAACTGCTTTTACTATGTACCACCTAATTAAAGTAGCACAGAAAAAATCGCTTGGGCTCTTCTGAATGTTTAGATCTGTGTAGTTAAATGCAATGATTGTATCCAATGAAAGTAAACTCTTCCAAGTGATTTGATTTTGAAAGATATGAGAACAATAATGAGTCACTAACCATAAAGTTAATTTTCACTATCTGCCTGATTAAGTAATACATTTGACAAAATTGTCCAATTGCATATCATTTCTAGAATTAAAATCACAGCATTAAACCACATAATTAAATTGACACAGAGTAAAATAAAATGGTTCATTATTGAATAATAAGCTTAATTATTATGTTAGCTAAAAATATGGAATAGCAAACAATTTCTGCAAATCCAAAGGCAGAACTCCTTATACTTATCAACTACAAAAAACCGCAAATAGATAATCTAGTATTAAACACTGTGTCTTCATATTCAGTCTACTAATGTGAGAAGTATTGCTGCACCTGTATAGAGCAAACCAAGCTAAGCTTAATAACAACCGTACACACTGCTGTAATTAAATAGACATTAATAATTAACAGTTGAGAAAGTCAGAGAGAATTACAACAGCCTGATATTTGGCTCCTTTACTTTTGGTTTTATAAGGATTTCTGTTAATTAGGGACAATACTGACATAAAAAGTTTAAGTGGAAATGACAATATTTCAGGACTAAAACCTGTTCCTCAGTCACTTATATTTATGCATTTGCAGTTCTGTCTAACAGAAACCCTATCCTTGAGTGTTGGATATGCCATGATCTACAGTTATTTTCTCCTCTGGTGTTTCAGCCACACCCTGTGCCTCTCCCTCTCTAATATCTATATAGAGACCATGTCTGGCCATGGAGGATTAAAATTAGGTTAAAATTCACTGGAGCACGTGTACTGTTTCTGATTTGAAACAAGCTTTTCACTTCTGCAAGACTATTGTGCCTTCTGTTTGGATTTTACATATTTCGTGGGAAAGCCTCCAGCAGTACATTAGGAAACATGACAATAATTTGTCAGTCATTGTACCTTGAGGAAGAAATTGTATGTTTGGTGTAGTGTTTTGTTCACTTAAAAAAGCCTTCTCCTCATATTCTTTGATTTTATTGCTCTACAGCACTGCATTTTTACATCTGACAGGAAGGTTACGGAAGTCAGCACTACACTTTCAAGGTTTTGCCCTGAAGGTAAATCTCAATACGTAGATTCTAAGGGTTTGAACATGGCTGTCTTCTTGCCCTTGGTGACCACTAGCAAGGAGCTGTAGGACTCGGAAATACCTCCTGTTTGCAGTCACCTGGCAAAGGTACGAAATTAGAACATAGCCATTTCATGTCAGCTGAAGTATTCCCTGTTTATTTTTAAAGCTTTCTCAGGAAGTACACTCAGTGTAAGAAAATTTAAAAGTATTGGACTGAGTGGCATCTGCACTACAGCTATCCTGTAACAGCTGGCCACCACAACTCCTCTTGGTCTTCAGTTCCCTTCAGACTCCATTTTGCCCCATAAAGCTGGTTTCAGATTTTTCTCTTTCCTCTCCAACCATTTAAGCGTCTAAACTTCTGGACCACACAAACCCACGAACATTAGTCAATCCCTTCCAGATACTCAGAAAATAAATGCTTGAAGATGCATAGCTGTCCGATTTAAAGAAAACCTCCAAAGTTCCATATTTTAAATATAGTATTAATAGATTAAAGACTAGAATAAATGCAACTTTATCCTGTTTTAAACAATGTGGAGGAAACCCCTTTCTCTCACCATCCTCCACGTGTCTGTTATTCCTCACGGTCTTCACCCAAGGTAAAGTGACAATAAAAGCTTGCTTTAAAAAACAGGAAATTAAACCTAGAAATAAATTCTAGATTCTTGAATGCTTATGAATTTGGTTTACATTTTTATATAAAGAGTTTCCTTCTAATATGGAAAAATCTGAGCTAATAATACTTTGACAGAATTTTAAATTGCCTGCTTTACATGTAGCAAGAGTTGTTGACCAGATACTGAATTTATAATATATTTATACTGTCAGCTTGAATCTGTGGATTTTTGCCAGGATGCAAGGGAAGAGGAAACTCTTAAAGTAATCCTTTAATATATTGGGTGTTTTCATCTTCTCCATCATCTTTCACTCCCACCACATTGTTGTTCCATCACCTGCTCTGATGTTAATCAGAATGACTGGGTCATCCTCTTATAAACTTGCTGTATTAATTCTTTTTCAAGGTAATCTGTGAATTGACTTTAGTAAGCAATTATAAATTGGATGATATTTTAATATTCTACTCTTTCCCTGAGCTTTAATCTAGAAGTGATGAGAGACTAAAAGAAACCCAAAGGGCATTTTAGGAAGCAAGATGATGAATGTCATTATCCAATGCCTTTATAATTTCTCCTGCCCTGGACACCCTTATCTTTCCCACTAAGTTCAAAGGGAGTTGAGGAAAATTCAGTGCCTTCCAGAAACAGTGCTTTAGTCTTCTAGCTAATATATCTGCCTACGATCCCAGGAGAAATCTGTTGATATTGGTGTTTGAGACACTTAAAATTGGCATTTAGAATTCTGTTCTATTACAATGCATCTCTATTAAAGCAAAAGAAGTCTCTCCCTCTCTCATTCTCTCTCTCTCTCTCTCTGATGTTGCCTTTTGAATTTTAACATTAAAAAGCATTATTTTCCTTCATTGTATTTTTAAAGTAACTTGAAACTGTTTAGGAAACTGGTTTTGGACCATCTCCCAGCAATAAATTATCACATACCTGCAGAACCTTGGTTTCAAAGGGTACAGATTACGAAGACCAGTTGAATAAGGATTGCAGATCTACTGGTTAAAGCCTTCACACGCATTTTCTAGAGGAACACTTACCAGATGTCTATGTTTAAACCAAACCACAGCAGGTGCTCAAGCATCCCTCAACATGACCACGCCAAAGCAATGATTTTCCCCTGACTGGCTCTTTGGTGTACTTTCTAAGCATAGAAAGCAAAGTATGGATTTCTCCCTGACCCCTCACAGACCATCAGTATAGCTGCCTCAGGTCTCAAAAGGTTTGTGAATTATTCACAGTCTTTTTCAAGACTATGAGGAAAGGTAAACAGTAATTCTGTTGTTTTAACTTAAAGGACAAACAGAATGACAAATGGAGAACATGGTTGCAATAGTATGTATTCCTAAAGCAGAATACTAATATTTGCCCATGAGGATTCTGCTAAGGGTTTCAGACTGTGGTGAGAAAGAGAAGATAACCCAAAATGTTCATGGTGCTATCAGAACACCCAACCTATAATGCAAACATAAAACCTAGAAGTAAAATTTGCCCCGTTTGCATCAGTAGTTTGGGGAAGGAGTGAGTTTTGTTTGAATTAGGACAGGCTTGAATCATGATTTTGATGTGGAACTATGTAAAATTCTGGGGTTTTCTGGGCTTTTGCTCTAAGCCACAAACAGGAAATAACAGCTTTTTAGTGTTTTAATTTTGTATTCACAAGAATTGCAAACAAAGAACAAAACAGCTTATACCATGAATCTTTGTTCTTGCTCTATTTATGAGTGTTGATTTCACTGCCATTCAGTCCTGCCAAGAGCTGCTACACATAAAATCAAGACAGTAAATGCAACTCTTGCCTGTCTCCTATCTTTATAGTTTCTTTTTGAAGGTATGTGCCAATCAGATAGTGCTAGAAAAATAACTGCTTGTTTTTTTCAGCAGAACTTCTATAGTATAGGTAACTACAGTGCATGCTGCTCCATGCTCACCCAGCCATTATCAGGCAGAACACTGCTGGAATGAGAATTAGGCTCGATTTCCTGCCTAGACATAGGTGGGGCATCCCGAGACCATCCAATTTAAGAATTATGACATTAAGGCAATGAAGCAGAAGAGTCTTAGGCTATCATCAATACTGTGTAGCAGTCTCTCTCCAGACTCTATAGATTGGGGTTTTTTATGCTTATAATCTGCATATGCTCAAAATCTGAAGATATTAAGAAAGTTGCCTGTTACTCTATACAGCCATATCAAACCTTTTTATCTAAAGAATACAAATCAGGCTTAGTGTCAAAGCCCCATTTCACTAACCTACTTCTGTGTCACTGGATAATAGCCACTTTTCATTTCTGATGTGGGTAGTAACAAGACAATGCCAATTTAAGAGATAATTTTTTTAAATGCATTTTTTCTCATTTTGAAGGAAATTTTGACATTTCCATTTCAATGTCTTTTCCAGAAACCATTAATTTATACTTTTCAACATGCCCTAGATGGCATTCAAACCTTTCTGAATCTAGTGGCAAAATTCCCACTGCTTTTAGTGGGAGTAAGGATTTTCTTTTCCATGTACGTATATTTACGCAAGTGTTCTTAAGGCTACACACTTAGGTAGACCACTTTAGTTCAGTGTTCAAGTATTGTTTTGCCACAATCCCTGCCCACTCAGCCCCTTACCCTGCTTTTCAGACACAGAGGGTTGTTGCTGTTTTAAGTGGCACAAGCTACATGCAGGGAGATCCTGTGAATTCAGACAGAGGATCTATTGCCTATGCACACTAAGGATAACTGTAGGGGCCCAGAAGTTCCATCCCCTTAAAGGTGGGTCATCACAATATTCTAGAAACCACACCCTGGGTACAAGCTGGGGTCAAATAAGTCACCTTACAAAATATAGCACTGTAGAGAAAGAATGGTGCATGGCTCCAAAATATTTGTCTTTCTCCATCCAGGCTTAAGAATTCACTTTCTGTCACCCCTGGAGCAATTAAGTTTTACCCCTGGAAAGTTTAGTTTTGTGCTTGTGTGCCTGACTGTTTGAGGATGTATTACACACCGCATGGAGGCACTTGACACAGCCATGGGCTTCCATCTCCTGAGCAGGCAGACACGTCTAACAGAGGAGCCATGAAAGTGAGCAGTCTGAGCCAGGCACAGCTGTAGCCACAAACTGGTTCACTAGTGACCACTGCAATGGCCAGGAAATCTGGATGTGACAGGGGTATGACTAGCACCCCTGGATTTGTCCTAGCCCCTGAGGTTATCGCCCCTGGGCAGTGCGCAAAAGGGGGGATGTGCATGGAGGGCAGTGATGGCTCAGGTCAACACAAGTTTGGGATTTCTGTAAGTCCCTCTGCAAAACCTTAACTTGCAACCATATGGACTGGGACAGGGTATGCTGAGATGTGTCACATGTCTTCCAGATGCTTCAGTGCTCTCACAGCCCTGCAACCCACTTCCATCAGCCTCCTTCATATCTTTTTCCCAGAACTCTAGAGCACAGAGATGGATCAAAACTGGCAAGCTGCTTCTTTTGGTGAATTTCCTCCTGAGCAGGCGGTGCACTACTGCTCCCATCCACATAAAGAACAATTCTGAATACTCTGAATGCCTCTCTTCTCTCTCTCTCTCTTTACCTGTTACTGGAATGACAGAACTCAAAGGGAAGACTTGGCTGGGAGGGTGCATTTTGTCTGCTTGAGGATTTTGTACAAAAGGAGTCTATCAGTGATGCAGCTGTGTTTCCCTGGACACTGTGCAATTTGGGGTCTGCACACATCGCACTGCAAAATAACTTATTTTTACTTTCTAACATGATGAAGATATAAACCTGTAGAAACTTACACCATGAACCAAGTGAGCCCCAGAATGTCAAAAGAAGAGAGAGGATTGCACACTCATTTATTTTGCTGTCCCATTTTCAGCACTGTGTGAATTAGGGCTACAAGTTTCACATTGGTATTCAGGAGGTCATTTGTCACACACAGAGAAATAAATTAGAGGGAACATTAAGGGTGACAAGCATACAAGACTACCGAACAGCAGAAGCATTTCAATCCTGTTGGGAATGAGAAGTGCAAAGTTTCACAGTCCTCTGGTCCAGTTGCCATAAATCCAGCATATCAGCAATGAATGCATTCAAGCACACCTCTGAACTGTCATTGCATAGATTCATGTAATTAATATGTGTGACTATACAAGTCTAAATTTAAAGTCTAAAGTTAAAGGTCTGCATAAAACCTACTTTTCAAGGAAGGATGTTTCATGTAACGTTTCCTTGACCTAGAAAGAAGCAATTTAAACTATTTTAAGATTCCTTAATCCTGTTTAACTTATTTTCCTGAGAGAAACTGAAAATCCAGTACAGACTTTTCTTGTGCTTATGACATAGTCCCTTCACATTAAAAAAAACCAAACAAACAAAAAGAGAAAAAATCCTGTGTATGTTGCATGACCAATTATAATTAAACCGGTAAGCTAATCTTTACAGTGCCAGAAGGACAGGATAAATTCTCTCTGTAGTAACTAATACAACCAGTCTGGCAAGATGATTCAGCATGCGAAGGTTTATCTCATCTACTCTCTCCCTTGCTTGTCTCCCACCAAAGGAGTCTGGCAAAATCAAAAACACTGACCAAGCCTCCTTCCTGTTTCCCTGAAAATGTTATCCATTGTGAGCAGTGACTTGAAGTCACAATTACTTGGGAATCTTTATTAAACACAGTGTTGAGATTTTAGCTAAGAGTAAGTACATTCATTCCCCTAAGTTTTACTACACTGACAGGGAAAGCTCTTGGGAATTACTGAAATAAGTAATTTTTCCTTTTTTTTCTCCTTTAATATTTAAATGCTGAAGAATAAAAATTCCCCTTTTTTATACACTGGTGAAAAGCAAGGGTAAAATGAAAACCAATACATTAAAAAGTGGATGATTCTCACAGGCTTTATAGTAGCAAACATTGCCATCTTAGTACTGATGTAGCAAGAGACTAATAGAGAACATTTCAGAAAAAACAGTTTCTCTAGATATTTCTGTAAGAGCTCTTTCCTTTGGAATGCAAACTGAATATTGTAGACAGGCCTCAATTTAGTATTGACTTCAGAGGAACAATCTCTGACAAATGTACCAGGTTCCTAACTTGTTTTAAGATGGAAACATACTGACGCCCTTCCTGTCAGGGAAGAAGGAAGGAAAAGAGGTTTGTTTAGTCCAAATCCCCACTAGTTGCCTTCCAATATATCAGAAAACTGGTACATAGTCAGTCTCTCTAAATAAGAAAAAGGAAAAAAATAAGACAGCTCAGTGATTAATATGCTTGCTTGAATGTCAGAGATGTATGTTCAAATCCTTCTTCTGTCAGGCTGTGGAGCAGGGATGTGAAGCAAAACCCTATGCTTGAGGAGAAGATCAGTCAATCTTAGTTGGGTTTCTGCATCCATCTCTCCTAACAATTTTTTTTTTCAGTGGATATAAAATACAGAGAGAATCACTGCACCAGAAGTTACTCTGCTTTGTCATGAAAAATGTCTTAACCTTCAAGCTACAGGATTTCCCTTCTCCGTCCTTTTGCTATTTGACTGCATTTTGTGCAAGGCTTTATGTATTAAGCAAATTAAGCTGATTTTATTCATCTGAGATCAAAGAATAAGCATAATACAGAAGGGACAATTCTTGTCAAGTGTAAAGTCAAGCTGCACATGTGTGTCTAATGGGAAAAATGTAAAGTAATTTATAGGAAGCAAAATTAGTGTGTTGGGGAGGTGCCTCTAGAGGGTTAAAGCATGCCACAGCCGAAGCTTTGAAGATCCATTCTTTAATTGGAAGTTGTAGCATGACACCTAAAATCCTTTATGGATCTGGTTGGGTGGTCTCAGGGTAAAGTATGAAGACCAGCCAGAAAACGTAGGGTCGAAATTCAGTATAGAGCAAATCCATTGCTGTCAATCCTTTCTTCCACCCCTCCGTGTGAGGGCACAGGTGCAGTCCCATGTCTGAGTCCCCACCTCACCTTTATGCAGTCTCCTTGTACCTGACCTCTCCTCCCAGGAGAAGTCTCTTTGGCATGCCCAGACTGCCCTGAAAGATCAGGCATAAGCAGAACGTGCTCTGCCAAACAAGAACATCTTATTTGTAGCTGACACACAGTAACTATTGTTCTTGGGTTGTTTATGCTTTATTCCCTGTGGCATCTGCTAATATATTCTTGGTCTGATTCTTATCTTTTACTGACACACATCAGAAGCATTTCTAAACCTCTGGGCGGAGAAGGGTTTGACATTTCTAGTTCAGATCAATATCACATCAGCAGGGATAAGTCAAACACTTGCAGCTCTCATTCCTGTATTATTTATTCACATTCAATTGTCTCTCACCTCTTATTGACCTTTTCCATTCAACTAATATAAAACCAAGGTCCTTTGAACCCAAGTGTCAAGTGGTGCAGCTGGACTGCGGGCTATCTATTGTCCTGAGTAATGGGCAGCTAAAGCAACGGCACACAACATGCACTGCCTGTTTGTGCCTTACCTGGGAAAATGCTGCTGAATGTGAACCAACCTCCCAAGGGAACTTGGCCTGTTTGTAGAGCTCATCGGTACCTAAATTAAATTCCTGCAGACCCTAACCTCTTCCCCCCACATTATAGTGTATCCAATGAGCACCAAGAACAAATTACTGCCACTGTGTTTTCATACCACATAAAAGTAGACCAAGCATATGATGGCTGAAATCTGAAACCAGCAGAGCAATGACAGTCCCTCCCTTCACAGACAATCCCTGAACTCTGGCCACCTTCAAGGGCAGCCACCGGCTGGCATCACGCTAAATGATGCCAGGAAATGAGGCCACCACTTTCTGTTTTCATTTTTGTAGTCTATTATTCACGGCTTATTTTAAATACGACAATACGGATATTATGGGTGTTTTTTGTCTTCAGCTAAACAGTAGTTAGGGTTTATTTTATCATATAAATAGATGCATATCTTTCTGAAGCGTTCCCAGAATACTAGGGGAAAAATAATCACAAGTGTTCAGATAGGGGCAGAATGAGCATCCACATATCCACTGCATATGGGTACACAGTTTGCATTTGTGCACTTTTCCTCTCACATACACACACCCACCACAGAACAGATTAACAACAGGCTCAGGTGGGAGTCAGTCTGCACAGGTCTACAGGAGACACAAAATGTTCACATGTAAGACACATCCACTACTTAGACCATGAATCATTTCTGGAAAATAAAGTTAAGACATTAATTTAATTTTCCTATTTTAATTAGACAAACACTAACACCACAGTCCTGAATATTCCATACCCTGGTGTGTGGAAGTCCAAAGTCAGACACTAATTTTTTTTCTTGAGCCTATCTGCATCCAAAATGGTTTTCTTCCAGAGCATATAGAGAATTCTCTTGCCTTTATTTCCTGCAAAATTTCAAGCTCCTAGGTACCGTTTTACGAGTATAGAGCCATTTAGGATAGCAAGAGTAAGTACCGCAACACACATTTAAGACACAAGTGCAAAGAACAACACTGTTGGCCTTTTTACCATGAGAAACAGGAGAGGAAAAAAGCCATGTGCCGTAGAGCAAGATCCTCTTAAAATCTTCTCCCCCTTTTATAGTATACAGATCTGCTTCTATCTCTTGCAAGCAAACAATGAGGAACATTTAAAACAGACTTTCTTGAGAAGGAAATGCTTCAAGAATTGCCATTATTTAAGAAGAGAAAGGGGGGAAATGCATCAGTAAAGTGAACTAAAGCCTTTTTAGTCTGTCTGGTCTCACAAAAAGAATGGCAATAAGTATTTCCATAAAAGGTATGTTTACCTCCCATAATCTCCATGACAACAATTATTTCACTAGGCTCAGAAGATTCTTTCTTCCTTTTATTCTTTTTTCATTTTGAATTAGCTGCTTGTGTAGACAAGCATCTGCTGCCTCTCCATTTCACAGCTGCTCTCTCTTGCATTTATTCTTACTAGTCTGTATCCCTTAACCATTTTCAAGCTACAAGTAGCAAAAATACTACAAGACTCTCTCTGAAATGGTCAGTCTGGGCAAAAGGCCAGGAAGTGAAATCAGCTCTTTACCACTAGATTTCCTTCTATTTACTTTATTTCCCTAGGAAATTTTGCCTCATCCCAAAAAGCCTGCCAGTCCCAGAAGTTTGTTGTAGAATTACAATACTATAGGAAGTTACTAAAAATGTGTTTCTCACTTCAAATGGAAAGTCACTGATTTCCAAAAATGCTTTTATTTAGGTCAAAATCTGATAAAATACTAGAAACCTGTACTGGGATTGGAGCAAATCTGAATTAGTCTCTCATTCTTCTCTTTTGCTTGCTTTTTTTCAGGATGAGAGGACATCAGAACTCAACATTTTTCCAAGGCCTCCAAAACCTATGGTTTACATTGGCTACTGATAGCATCCCTGTGGACCAGAAAGTAAATGGCATACAGGGGGTGTCAAATTCATTCTGATAATAATGCTTTTTAAGGATGGTCTTTGAGCCACAAAGTAGCTGCAAGGCTGCGAACATCTCTCAGTACAAAGTGAGCCTCCTGCAGCAGCCTAAAAGGGTAAGACTGAAGACCCACGTGCTGTCTTTATGTGGTAACTGCCTCTTTGGCTGTGGTTGTCCTTTGCTCTGTGCTGCCAGCCCTGCACCACCTGCCATCAGGCTGCCGTGGGGCTGCCCAGCTGTGCAAACACCCCTGCAGTCACCAGCACCAGCTCACACTCCAGCACGTGTGCCACACTGGGCAGTGGCAGCAGGAACACGGGCCCTTGGCTCCCCGTGCCACTCTGGTACTTCGGCACTGGTGATGATCTCACTTCTGTCTTTTGATTTCTTCCGTATTCTTTTCTTTTTGTGTCTACTTCCTATTTCCCTGCCTACTCATTTTATTCTGTGCTGCAGCTTAACCCTAACCCTAACCCTAAGCCTAACCCTAAGCCTTAACTTACCCTGTGTATCCTCTCCTCTCCTCCTCTCCCCTCCTCTCCCCTCCTCTCCCCTCCCCTCCCCGCCATATGTAATCAAACATCACAATACAGGCACACACAAAAACACAACTGAAAGCTCAGATTTTGCAGCATGTGGACACTTCCCATGGACCTATACAAAACACCAAACCAGTAAAAGCTCTGGAAACTGCTGGGTGTCTGTCATTCAAAGTATGGAGAAAAGAGAAGATAATGCAGGGAGGGCTGACCCTACCATGATGCATTTCAGTGCTTTTGCTATTTCTGACATTGTTAACTGTAAAATAGAGGACATGGCCATACCCGCCTCCAGTTCTTGGGGGTCCCCTCATGCCAAAGTATACTTAAAGCTCATATGGGGCAACCAGACAGTGCTACGTAATATAGGAGATATGAAGAACTGGGAGGCTGGGACAGAAGTAGTATGAATTAACCAGTCAACGAAAGGGAGTGAGCTAGAGGGAGAATAAAAAATATTTATACTCTACAATATTTTTGGAAAACATTTAGAATGTTTAATTTGAGAGTTCTGGAGTTCATTTCCCCTAGCTAATTACAGACTTGGAATCTCTCTTACTAACTCATTAAAGATGAATGGAAGTGTTAACAGAATACAGTATTTTCTTGCATACTTAGCAATGGAAACATGAATATATAAACTGAACAGGCTTTAAGGGGAACATATGCATATTGGGTAATGCTACAGACACATCAATGCAGTACATCTACTACATATCCCCTTAGCAGGTCAGGATTAGTTATATTTTATGTCCATGCCATAAACGTAACAGATATACAATTGTGTTCATATTAGCACTTAAATATTATTTCTTATTATTAAAGAAGTCCCATAGCTATGTGATATGTCATCGGACATTGTTATTACAGTAGACAGGGACTGCATGACCCCTGCTGGGTTGTCTTTTTCAAACTCTTTAACTGAAGCTTGTAATCTACAAAGCTCTTTTGAGAGATGAATAATTAAATTCTTACGATTGTGCAAGTTGTTACAAAAGAGAGCTATTCTGATTTTCTTTTCCTATCCTGTTCTGTGGAAAAGTAAGAAAAGCATTCTGGATTCCACGTGGCATTTTTGCTCCCTTTTGCAAGTTTGACTGACAGAGAAATTAATGAAAAATCTTGTCATACTGTTAAAATGAGACCATTCTCATTGACTTAAGAGGGTCTTATTTTTAAAACTTAGGTGTTTTCTTAAAGAATAATATAACTGTTTTGTGGGAAAATACTTCGTCTAAACACAAGTTATGTATGAAATGTAGGGCTGCCTTATTTGATAAACCATATATATACATAATATATACCATATGTTTATTTAATATACATATCGTTTCTATAGTGCTAAGAAGCACTTAGTGACAAAAGGAGGATTTAACTGGTAATTTCTGAGGCACACTGCCAAATGACAGCAGTCCTCACTTGTTCAAAATACCTGCTTACACTGGGTTATCTAAATTATTACCTCTATCTTAGCAGAAAACTGAAAGATGGGGAGTAGGTTTTGACTCTACCCACAACAAATTCAGCAGAAGGATGTCTGGATCCAGTAGAGATACTATTTGGGACCAGAGGGAAAGAGAGAGCTCATAGGGACTGTACAGCTTGTCCACTGCCAACTGGTGTAGACTCTGCAAGGCTGCAGCAAGCTAGAAGTCTGGAGCTGCACAAAGAGGCAATGCTGCCAGAATATTGATCTTCCTTTCTTGCTCCCTCTCCATAGTTTCCAACCCCAAAGAAAGCTGTATCATGCAATAGACCACAACAGGTTTATTTAGCTATACAGGCCAGATGATAAATGGAGGTGCACATCAGCAGCTCTCCTTTACACTAGCAGAAAAGATAGCTGCTTCTGATGTTACACACTGTTTCCAGGTTTTGTGGCATAACAGGTAGACAGATACATTTCCAGACATTTGCCTGTATCCCCTTGGGGGAAGAGAAATTTCCTGTCCTTATGCTCTACACATTATAGTGTGACATGATCATTTTACTTGTCCCCTTCGAAGCAGGTCAGATCTCTTTTACTGAACCATCCATTCATCTCTGAGAAGTAAAATATGGCTCTCAGTAAGCTCAGGATACTGTGTCTCTCAACAAGACTGCTTCTAATGAAAATACACCCCCTTAGGCCCTAGCAGTAGCAAAGTATGTGCTGGTATATAGATTACATATTTCCTGGTTACCTGTAAAAAGAATCATTTTACTTCACCTTATAAAAATTCAGAAGGAATCCATCCTAAAAGAGGAAAGTAGTTTTATTAATTCAGCACTTCTCTCACTACTTCTTAGTAAATATATAAGATAGATACAGTTACGTAACTAAACAAAACCCCCTGAATGGCTCTGAATAAAATTGTAATTAAAGCAAGCCACTGTTTTTTCAAGGGCTTAGATTTTACAGGAAAAAGAAATGACTACACCTAAATAAGGCTTTCACTCCTGAAAACAACAGCTACATTAGGACTTATACATCAATCAGTCATAACATTCACATTTGTGAAATGAAGACTACTTTATATGTAGAAGTTTAGTTGCCTCACATGTGGACTTGTACCAGCATTTGTGTGGGAGTAATGTCCTCTCAAAAAAAGGACTTCTACAGGAAAAACTCCATGAACACAATCAAAGACTGATTTCTTATTTACCTAAAGTAAGAACTAGGAAGACCAATAAAAACCGGAGAAAGAGCTGTTTTCTGGAGATCCGGTAGACCTGTTATTTAAAAAGTATTTTGCAGGACTTTCAGGAGCAGTTGTAGGAGAGAAGAGCAAGTATACAGGCAGATCAAGTGTCCATACAGCAACTGTCTCTATTTTCAGCTGGCAAAAGCCTTCAGCTTTGGCATACAGCGTTTTCATCGTTCTGTGTGGTACGAGTTCCTTCGATGGGATTGGACTGCCTGGGACACTGGTGGCTAACCTGTTGTTTCTAAACTGGTTTGCCAGTTTGCTGGTTCAAATATAGCCTGGGAAATTAAAGTCATGGCCTGTGTGAAATGAGCCAGTAATAGCCATCAATTACCTGCTAGGGAGGCCATCCCAGAAGGCTCAAATCATGCCCTTGCTGACAGCTGAGAAGAGAAGCAAGGGAGCAAATGTTTTCATGGGCTGAGCTGCATTCTCCTCCCCAGGGACAGAGTCTTAGGTTTGAAGAATAACATGAAAATTTTGGGGCTTCTAGATTATCCCTTCCATTTATAAAGTTTAGCTTCTATTCAGCTATAATAAATGAACTCAATTTTGAGAGAGAAAACAAAGTTAAGCTGTAGGATTGCAGTGGAATATTAGGCAAAGCCTTGTAAGCATTCCCCAGTAAGGTGGCAATAGTAAAGCTGTAGCAGCCTCTCTTCTCTCTCAAATCTATCAGCTATATTTGGGGAAAATGGCTCAACATACTAAGTTGACAGGTATGTGAAGAAGCACAGTTTTTGCACATTATCAAGAAAACCAAAGGGCTAAAGGAACAGTTCATTTAATTTGGGTACACTTAAAGCTAGATCCAGTGAAGAACTAGAGATCTAAATAGTAGGTGATAAAGCTTCCTGATGCAAAATGAATTGCATCTTTCCAGCTTAAAATGTAGGCAGACCCTCTCCACATGCTGACCCACACAGATATACCGTTCAATGCCTCTGTCCTGATGCACCATGGAGAAGAGTGAACTCAGGAGTAACAATTCCAGCAGAGCTCTGAAAACTCCTAGAACATCTCAGACTTTGACTTGGGTGGCTGTTATCATTTCAAAACCTTGACTAACCAAAAATCTTATTTAATCTAGAATTAAACAAAGTTCCTGTTTTGTTATGAAAACCTATTTTCCATAAAACCAAGTCTACTGGCACCCAAATTTGTATTACATTCCCAGCTGCATGTAGAAAATCTAACATCATTATTTTTACCAAAGCAGTTTAATAGCTCTTTAAATATAAAAATCTTAAGAATATGGGCAACACTTCATATAGTTTCATTTTTGCTGAATACCAGGAAGAAAAAAACACCAACCGAACGTGAAGATCTGCCTAAATTGCCATGACATTATGAATTCAGTTTGTCCCTAAACAACGACTTCTATTTCATATATTTCAAAATGTTGATGTTGCTTTGTTAACTCTTACAATTAAAATTCTTGCAATAAACAGTGTTTCTATATATGTGATATCCAGTGGCGGTGTAGAAGCATTTAGCAAGATGTTTCCCAAAGCAAAAATAAAGTAACTAATAGATATTCTGAGGAGAGGATCATATTTGATTTGTGTATTTTTATATAAATTTGCAATAAGTATTTAAATCATTGTACTTATCACAGAAACATACAATAGTACAAGTTGGAAGAGATCTTGAAAGATCATATGGTCCAAACTTTTGTGGTAAAGGGAGCCTAGATGAGATTTTCTGGCATGCTGTTCTATTGAACCTTGAAAACCTGCAGTGATGGGCACTCCATCACACCCCTGGGGATATTGTTCTGGCCAATGATTTTTTTAGTGTAAAAAAGATTTTTCTTCCATTGCTTCTGAGCTTCATCACACAGTGTGTCTATACATCCATCTTTCTAATTCTTTCAGGTGTTTAGAGAACATGTGATATATCTTCGTGTAGGCCTAGAGCCTGGAATCTGTGCAGGTCTGTCACAAGCTGGCTGAATAGGACTTGCCATGCACATTTATTTTCCCTAAAGATAAATTAAATTATTAAGAAAGGGCTGAGCAGATGCAGAGCCTACCAGCACACTGGAGCAGTGAGGGCACTTTGTGCAAGACTGAGTCCACCTGGGGCCTCAATCCAAGACTGCAGAACTCACGCCTCCATGGACTGCAACTACTGAGGAAGCCTACTTTTAAAAAAATCTGGATTGATTATTTATTTTCTGTTTTGCACCTCTTTTTTTTCCCCCATGGCATTTAAACACTAGGAATTTGTATTATATTTTACTCACAAAACCAAAACCATTGACGGGGTTCTTCCAAGGTAAAACCTGGAAAACGAAATGCACACACCTGCCTGCGGTTTTTGCCACATAAAGTACCTGAGCAAGAGACTCAGATGTGTGCTGAATCTGAACATATACGTCAGGTAATAGCCTACAGAAATAATAGTAAGGAGCATGAAAATGTGGCAACACGGTGTGGTGGTGTAACACATGGGGACTGCATTCAGAGAACAGTTGCAGTGGATCAGTTAAACTCATTCTAAAACAACTACTAGAAGTCAATCCAGGCACCTAATGTACGATGCATTTAGGCCAGCCTGCTGAAAAAACGTATTAAATTGCCTCTTGTATCGGGAGCTAGGGGGTTGATTGCACAGCTTCACCTAACCCAGAAACCTCCACCCTTCAAGGAGGAGATGGGCCAGTTTTCTCCTCAAAGCGCCGTGAAACAAGCTAGCAAGATGGGCCCGGCCACATCAGGGACACGGGCCTAGCACGAGGCCCTTGACCCCGGCCCCACAGCTGCGGCTCCGGCCTTCGCCACTCTCCGGCCCCTCCGGCGGCGGAGGGGGCACCGTCCTCCCCCGTGGCCAGACACCCGCCCGCCGGGCTGGGCGAGCGCTTCCTGGCGGGGCCGGGAGCTGCTTCTCCAGGGTCCTCCAACAAACGGAGGATGCCGAGGTCAGCCCCGGCTCCCGACACGTTTCCTCCGGCAGGCCGGGGGGAGGGCCGTGGGAGCGGGGCCGGCGCTGGGAAGGGACGGAGCGGTCGGCAGAACCCAGGCCGAGCTGGGGCCGAACGCCACCTCAGCCGCCGGGGCAGCCCGCGCCCCTCGGCCCCCAGTGTCCCGCCGCCGGCATGAGGCGGGCCGGGCCCTGGTGCGTGCTCCTGGCCGCGGCCTGCGCCCTGGGCCAGTCCCCGCCACCGCCCCGGGCCGCCGTGCGCTGCACGCCCGCCGGCGCTTGCTTCAGCGCCCACCTCGCCAACGTCTCGTACGCCGCGGCCCGCGGCGCCTGCGACCGGCGGCGGGGCCGCCTCGCCTGGATCAGCGGCGAGCTGGAGCTGCGCCTGCTGCTGGGGCTGCTGGCAGAGGCGACGGTGCCCGCGCCCGCGCTGTTCTGGCTCGGGCTGAAGAGGAACGCCTCCGCCTGCACCCACGCGGGGCAGCCGCTCCGCGGCTTCTCCTGGGAGGGCGCCGGGGGTGGGACGGTCCCGCAGGAGGTGCCGGCGGTGCTCGGCCGCTGGGTGAAGGAGCCCGTGAGGTCTTGCCTCTCCGCTCGCTGCGCCGGGCTGCACCTGGCGGCGGACCTCGGGGGCGGCCCCAGCTGGGGATGGAAGGAGCGGGTCTGCCAGCGGGAAAGCCCGGGCTACATCTGCAAGTATCAGTACAAGGGCGCCTGCCCCGACCTCAGCCCGGCGGGCGCCCTCGACCTCGACTACCGCCTTCCCTTCGAGGAGCGCAGCTCCGGCCCCGGTTTCAGCCCTCCGGGCACCGTGCTGACGGTGGCGTGTCCGGGCGGGGAGGTGCGGCTCACCTGCCAGCCCGAGCCGGTCGGCTTCGCCTGGAAGGCGACAGAGGAGCCCCTCTGCCCCTGCCCCTTCGGCCGCCGGAGCCCCGACAGCGGTCAGTGCGTCGGGACTGCCGGGTGCCGCGATGCCGCCGGCGGCTTCGCCTGTGCCTGCACCCCGGGTGGGCGGGACGCAACTCCATGCCCGGGCACGGGGCCTGTCCCCACCGCCGCAGGCGGCCCCGCGGAGCCGCCGGGTGCCGGGGCGGAGGGGCGGCGTCCCTCTATTTCGACACCCGGCGGTTCCGCGGAGCCTGTCTCCGCCGCTGCGGCCCCCGCCGGCGTGGAGAAGACGGCTCCTCCGCCGCCCTCCTCCTCCTCCTCCTCCTCTTCCAACTACGTTTTCATCCTGGTGACGGTCGCGGTGGTGGTGCTGGTCATCCTGGTCATGACCGTCCTGGGGGTATTCAAGATCTGCTTCAACAAGAAACCCGAGGGCCGCAGGGACAAGGAGCCGCCGGAGGCCGGCAGCAAGGCGGAGGCAAGCTCCGCGGAGCAGAGCGGAGCAGCGGGCGGTGACTAGCCCCGGGCAGCCGGGGCCACGTCCCTCGGGGCTGCCCCGAGCCGCAGCTCCCACTCCGGGCTCGGCTCTCCACGTCTCTCCTGCCCCCAGCCCGCCTGCCGCTGGGAGCCGAGGGAGAGGCGCCGCCGGACTTGGCTCGGCAGGGCTTGCACATTATCAGACACGGGAGCAGGTAGCGACCCCCTCTTGAGGGGATTGAAGCCTTTGGACAGTCTGGAGTTTTTATCGGTCTGAAAAACAGTTATTTAGGTGCTGACTTCAATAAAATATAAATAGATCAGCCTGGCTGAAGAGAGCGATTGCAGCTGCAACATTTGTGCGTTTATATCCTCTCAGAAACTGTTCGTCGGGTGCCTTACTTGGAGTAAGCATAAAGTGGACCACTTTGAGCGCTTGCATCTTGTAATTTAGAAGTCACTCCTTGCCTGAGTGGTACTTGGAGGCTCTCGTTCTCGTTCTAATTGCTGGAGCTTTTGAAGAGGTGAACTGCCATAATTTTGGATGAAACTGAGACCCATATGCTTTCATACTGACATTCTTAAAAAAGAAAGAGCATTTCTATACTTAGAAGGTCATTAAATTGCTGAGGGAGTGGGAGGTTAATGGGGAGTCAGTTTTATACTTCAGCTCATGGAAAGAATAAAGGATGATGTAAACCACTGCTCTGTTTATTACTTCATACAATATTCATTCGTATTGTAGCAGAGAACAAATATTTCAGCTACAGTTTTTCTTCTAAGGTGTGCTGGTACAAAACTTGCTTTCTATATGCAATATGTGGCTCCCTAACAATCAAACAAGGTGCTGACACACCACACTGCGAAAAGAGTTAACATGAGTCCAAATACATCATGCAAATCTCATTCTCTTTAGTCAGATATATTGTTTTCCATGATGTCCCTTGAGAGTAAGGGAAGAAAGATTCACCATTTGTGCCCTTTTCTAAATGAGGTAAACACTTCCTCTGTGATTTCCCTCGGGAATTCCCGTAGAGCAGCTTTCATCCTGGCTGCAGAACTTGCTTTCTTTGCAGTTCAGAGTGCTGATGCTCACTTACTGTTATGGTGTTGGTTTTCAATCAAAGTCGTAATTCTAAATATTGATTCAAGGCTTTTTGAGTGCAGTAAGACACAACTAACGGGTCTCATCAAAGCCTTTTGGGGTGTGGGGAGGGTAGGGAAATATTATCTTCCCATAGGAGAATTTAAAGCTCTGAAATGTCTCTTAAAATATGCTTGTTTGTTTGTTTTCCTCTCTTCAGAGCTGGCATTCTGACTACTGTAAGTTTGACACTTTCCTGTTGAGTTTGAAGAACTCTGTTCCAAAAAAAAATTGTTATTTTTACCTATTTTTCTTGTAAGCAAGGACTTCACGATAAATATGGTGTAAACATCTGCTAAGGATACAGAATTACATAGTCTGGGGTTTTTTTTCTTTTTCCCTCTCTCTCCTTAACGGAGGTAGGCAGTGGCTATCTGGGGATCAGTCTTTTGCTTATGGTAAAGGGTTCACAGGTACTTGTGAGCCATCAGACTCTCTACAGCCATGAATTCCATTGTATCATGACAGGAATTAAATCCAGCAAGGTGAGAATGCTACTCATTACAAAGCTGACTCATAATCTGCATACTTTTCTAATCTGTTTTTCTGACATTTGTATTTCAGAAGGCAGGCATTCTTCAGCTTGGGCAGGAGGCTTGATTCTACATTCAGACGTACACAAATTTGGAAAATGACAGCCATTAATGCCCTTTTTCTTAATAACACTCCTGTTGCTGTCATTGTAAGTAATTTCTTCTATGGGGCAGTGTATGTGGAGCTTGCTTTTTCTGCCAGGGACTGTATAAGCAAATAGCAACTAAGGTGAATCAGACCCTCCCTGAATTATTTTCTCTATGTTTTCATCTTTTCCACATATCAGAGGGCTGAACTCTTAATGGAACTGTCCAGGTGTGTTTTTCTAAGCTCTAGAAACTCTCTATTTCAGGAGTCTTACCAAGCTTGGTTCAGTGCTGAGTTAAGTGCCTGACTTTTGGCATCTCTCAGTATATGACTCAGACTATTTAGTTAAAATGTACAAGTTCATGCCCTTGCAAGCCATTCACCTGTCAAATCTTATTATTCCTATTTTAATCTTCCTGTGAAATCAATTTTTGCTTTGAGAGTTGTTTTTCTCACACAATTCAGGATTAAGCATTAGACTTTACTCTAAAGGACTGCGCAAGTGTTCTGTTATGTTCTCCCTGGTTTAGAATTTGACTCATCTGAAACCAGACTGTTTTGAATCTAAGGATGGGGTCCATCTCAACAGGTGTAGACATACCTAACAGCTCATCTAGACTTGTTTACTCACCTAGACTGCATTACTGCCTATAGAGAGAAGTATGTCCTTGCAATTAATCTCATTTTAGACTAGATGCTGAAAACAGGACCAATGAATTAAATCCTGAAAATGCCATTTCTCTACATTGACTGTAAAGAAGGCATATGGAGGCTACTCATATTTAAATGCCTGTAAAATACACATTTAAAATTAAGTCAGAAAAATCAGCTCACTTAAGTCTCCAGCTGTACAAGTCACTTTTCTAAAAGCAAACTCACAGTGCCTTCTGTCACTTCAAGGCATGGCTAAATGATCCTAATTTTTATGATAGCTTTTATTGCTTTTACATATTAGAGATTCTTGATTCATCTATTTGGATTTCTTTACCTTATTTTTGCAGTCAGTAAAATACAAAGACAATAGCGTTTGGATTTATTTGGAACCTGAGCAGGTTTGAAATGCATGAATTTCTCTTCCTCTAATGGTTCAGACCAAAAAGAGGATGGTTTGGGAGAAAGGATGCATAATTTTTTCTTTCCACTCTCAATTAAATTGGGTCTTTAGTGAATAAGAAACCAACAGATAACTGTCGTGCAACAATTGGCTCATATGATAATCATGATTCCCTGGTCTTCAAGGCAGATTCAGAGCAGGGTTTGCTGTTTACGTCGTTAGAAGGAGAATAAGATCATAATGAGTATACATAATCATAACAAGTACTGAGATAATAAAAGTGTCTGGTTACGAAACTGGATGCAATTTTCTTTTAATTATTATGTAACACCATATATAAAACCCACAATCAAATGCAAATATTTTTTCCAAAACATAGCAGAGGTGGAGAAAAAAATTTTGACTTTTCCCTCTTGTTGGATACATGTCCTTTGACTAAACATTATATAAGCATATTACATTGCATCTGTTTTTCCAGTACAGGAGAAATATTATTTCACCCCATGTTAAAGCCTTATAAATCACATATGAACTTTGTATGTGAGTTTTACTATGGTTACATTTGTAATGAAATGGTGAATGCAAGAATCTATGAGTCTACATTTCAAAATGGTGATTCCTACAAAGAACAGGAATGTCCAAATTTCTTGTCTATCACAGTTATCCAAGAAGTGTCCCATGTTGCCAATTTTAGATTTCCCTAATTCCTACAAAGATAGTTTGACTGGTAGGCATATAATTTGTCAGCTGCACATTTTATTTATGAACAAGTCATGAATTTTTAATGGTTTGTTTCATCAAAGAATCAGAAATGAAATTTTAATTTCCCCAATTTTTAAAAAAATAATGATTTATGCTGCTGAGGGCTTAATTAAGTGTGCTGTGGGATTAAAGTGAAATCTATAAGTGGACATGGGAAAAATTCAAGTACTTCTGACAACTTTTCTCCTTGTTTAAATGTAGTATATAGCTTAAAGAAAATTAAAATATTTAATGGATTCTGTGCTTCCCTTAGGAATTTCCTATCACTTTTTTTTTCATGTTTTTAATCTCAGTTATCTTTCCTCATTTATTATATGGAGGTCAATTACTAGTAGATGCAATGTAGTTCCTTCTAGAAATAATATTTTCTATTCCTTCAGTATGTGGACATATATCAAGGCTGTAGTGTGGTGATTCATATATTTCACTGATATATAACTGACTCAAAAGGCAAACACAGCAGGGCAGCAGCAACCACACTCCCAAGGCTTCAAAATAAGTTAAACTTAATGTCTTTTCTTCTTCCCCCAATATGCAGCCTTGCCTTTTTCTTCTGGGCTTGTAGTCTAGGACTGGAAAATTTGAAAGTGGATGTGTACAGGGAGTCATCTGTTGGCAAGCAAGTCTCTTCCCTTTTCTGTATTACTAACTAGAATCACAGAAACACAGAATGGTTTGGGACCTAGTTCCAACTCCCATGCCATGTGCAGGGACACCTTCCACTAGACCAAGTCGCTCAGAGCCCCATCCAGCCTGGTCTTGAACGCTTCCAGTGATGGGGTATTAACCACTTCCCTGGGCAAACTGGTCTGGTGTCTCACCACCCTCACAGCAAAGAATTTCTTCCTAATACCTAATCCAAGCCTACCCTCTTTGAAGCCATTCCTCTTTGTCCTATCACCACATGCCCTAGGAAAAGGTTCTTCTCCAACTTCCTTGTAGGTACTGGAAGCCTTCTGTAAGGTCTCCTTGGAGCCTTCTCCCGGCTGAACAACCCCAACTCTCTCCGCCTGTCTTCATAGGAGAGGTGCCCTAACCCTCTGATCATCTTGGTGGCCTCCTCTGGACTCACTCCAGCATGTCTACATCCTTCTTATGTTGTGGGCCCCAGAGCAGAACACAGTGCTCCAGGTGGCATGGAGACAGCAGTGTAGCCAGGGAAGGCAGACGCGGTGGTGGTCCTAGATTTATTACGTCCTTTCCCTCCTTTCACTTGCCAGTTCTTCTGTGTTCTGAGCCAGAAAATTGGGAAAACAACGACTATTATGTATTTTATGGATAATATAAGAGAAAGAAGCCTGCAGGGCCAGGGAGAGGATGAGCTGAGGAGGGAAAGATGAGAAAGACAGGCAAGCATCCATCTTTACCAGGATGTATCCATCCTAAGCATCCTCCTGCTGCGTATTTTTTCAGGTGTTACTCAAAATGTGTTGTTTTGCAAACAAATCGACATTTTCAGTCATTAAGCCAGGAACAGCACATGGACTATAACCTATCAGAAAAGCATAGTTTTGTTTTTGGAATGTAACCAGCAGGCCTTATGTTTTGGACTGATAAGAATGGTTTACACTGTTTCCTGGAACATAAGAGCATAAGTACAGATAGTTTGAGTGAGATTAAAAGTTATCTAAGTTTGTAATGTCTCTGTCACGACAGCAAATGCTTTAGGAAATATAATAGGAAATCTGACATCTATAAGTGACACGTCTTCTAGGTACGCTAAGGTTGCAAGGCTTGGAGTTTGTGAATGAGTTCATGTCACATTTGGTAAAGTTCCATCAGTTGTCTAACTTCCACAGATTTATCCATTGCCCTTCTTAAAAAAAAAAAAAAAGAATAGTCTATAATAAACAGAAGCAATAACATTTACTGGCTTTTTTCTTATGGGTTGTTCTTGCAGAAACACTCCTGAATACAATCACTTAGCAGGAATAAGTGCAGCAGTTGGTTACCTGTTCCACCAGATTTGGCATTGGTAGTCTTTATGTCTTTATGCAAATGTTTCTCAAATAATTATTTTTTGGTCTGCTTTAAAATGTTGCTATTTATTTGCTAAAGTTCACTTTTTTCTGGTTTCTTTATTTGTTCATGATTATAACTTTAAATTATGCCCTTTTGTGTTGTGTACTCTCTAACCTTTTAGATTTTTTGAGAGGAAAGTGCTCTTCTAATATCTTTTGATAGGTAATAGGTGTTTAATCTGAACCTGTAATATCAGTAAATAGTCCTGATGCCATCTGCAAGCCTTTACCCTTTAGCTGCTCCTTTTATTTCTTTATATCACCCTTCTTAGTTTATATGCAGCCTCCCTGATCCAAAATTACACATTAGCATAGTGAATGTTTTTAGATTTTTTACTCTGAGTTGTTCATTTTTGGTATATTGTAGTCAGCTAAATGTCCATTTCTAAAGACAAAATCAGGATCTGTTTCTTCTGTGTGGGTTATCTTACTAGTTGTGATAAGAATAAATCATTAAAGATATCTGGAAATTTAGTTACTAGTCAGTCCATCGTGGTAGCAGTCCACAAAAAAAAATTTTGTTGTTTGTAATGTTGAGTGTGCATGGCAGAGTTTTGGTAGTGGGGCAGCTACAGCTGAGGCTTCTGTGAGAAGCTGCCAGAAGCTTCCCCCGTGTCTGACAGAGCTAAAGACCGACCCACTGCTGGCCAAGCCCATCAGCGACAGTGGTAGCACCTCGTGGCTAATGTATTTTAGAAGCCGGGTAAAATCTGCACAGGAGCAATTGCAGCCAGAGAAGAGAGAGGTGAGAATATGTGAGAGAAAAAGCTCTGCAGACACCAAGGTCAGTGAAGAAGGAGGGGTGGGAGGTGCTCCAGGTGCCAGAGCAGAGATTCCCCTGCAATCCGTGGTGAAGACAATGGTGAATCAGGCTGTGCTGCTGCAGCTGGGGGAGGCCCACGGTGCAGCAGATATCCACCAGCAACCCCTGGAGGGGCCCACGCTGGAGCAGGTGAATGTTCAAAAGAGGCTGTGACATCGTGGGAAGCTCATGCTGGAGCAGGGTCTCAGTAGAACCTGTGAACCTGTGGAGAGAGGAGCCTATGCAGAGCAGGTTTGCTGGCAGGACTTGTGACCCTGAGGACGGCACACACCAGAGCAGTGTGTTCCTGAAGGACTAAACCCCACGGAAAGGACCCATGCTGGAACAATTCATGAAGAACTGCAACCCAATACATTTGTGTTTAAATTCTTTCCTCTGTGAACAAGAAATAAGTAGTGTGTGTATAGCACATGCAGGTTTTTTCAGTACACAAACCTCCTAGATTTCATAGCAATAACCCTCCCAACTCTGCAGTGTTACTGGTAGCACTTAAAGTGAATTGATTCTCTTTTAATTATACCCAACCACTGAGATGGTGATGCAGATTCTGATCCATTTGAAGCAATTCTGACATCCTAAGAGAATAAGAACACATGCATTATTCTTCCTAAGTAAAACAAACTTGTTTTTCATTCTTTTGTAAATTCTGAAGCTTAAAGGAATGTGAATATACAACATAAGCATCACCCTATTAGTATACAATGTGCCTTGTGGTCTATTCTCCCCTATATTTAGTGGCATTATGTTATCAGGTATCCAAAACCTTTCCATCACAACTCCTTTTTCACTTTTCTATATTTCTGGCAGTTACTAATGAGGAAGCTTTCATTACTCGCAGGTAAATTGACTCCACTAATGCTGTTGATATCCATTGCAATTCCATAAATCCAGTTTAGATCTCTCAAAAGAATGTCCTACTGGCTTGCCATTTAGTCAACCTTCCCACAGTAAAACCCAAGAACTTAGGTTTAAATGCATATTCTGCTTTTATATTAAAATTTAATTTATGCATATATTGTTATACATACAGAGAATAGGCTTCGCTAGTAAAATTTGAGATTGTGGAAATAGTTCCTTAGAGCGAAATTCTCTCTGGTCAGAAGAACTCTTTCTGTGGACTTTAGAATCTATTTCAGTGCAAATATGACTGACAGGTATTTTCCCACAAATTTGAATGTATCAGGAGATATTCTTTTCTGCTTAGGGAGTTTATTCTGTTTATTTTCAATTAGATCTCAGTTCTAGTAAAAGATTGTTGAATGAGTACACTGAAACCTTCAATCCTTTGTAGATCAGATAAAACATCTTGAGAATGTATGCCTATCTTGAGCCCTATGCCTTCAAGCTAAGCTAAATTTAGTTTCAGGTTTTGTAATGAGAAATGCATGAACGTTATTTTTCATTCTTAAGAGTATATCTTTCTCTTATGGAAAGGACTTTTCCCAGTCATTGTACTGAAGTTTTTTTTAAAATAAGAAATTCTGTATATTTTACTTTATGACAGTGAAAGAGCAGTAAAAATTCTTCTGTATTACATTTCTGTCTTGTCAATATGGAGTTCTTGGTTTCTGTTGAGCAAAAATTTGTTAGGTCTTTTTCTCTATTTTAGTGATAAAAGGGAAAAAGCTCCATGAAATTCAAAGCTTCTGAAAAATCCAAAATAAATTAACATTCAGAAAAATATATAATCTATCCGTTTCTGCCTTGTTTATCTGGGTTTCTAGTAATTCCATAAAGTACTTAAATTATCATTTGGTTCTTAGAGAAAATGCCTAGATACTTTCTAACCTTCAAAAATAACAGCCAGCTCTGAAAATAGCAGCTGACATAAAAAGCAGAACTTCGTATTTTTTGCTGAGTTGGGAGCTTATGTGTTTGCTGTACTCTAAACAATCAAAGTCAATTATATGAAAGAACCAAGTCCTGCTTTACAACGCTTGTACTGAACTCTATTTATTCTCCTCTTTTCTTAACAAAATGTCCTCTCCTGGCCATCACATGCTTGATTTTGCTCCATTTCAGATTCCTTCTCTCTCAGACTGCTCAGTACCAAATATCCACCAGTTTTGCCTTCTTTCATATCCATTCTCCCCCAAATAGCCAGCTTTGCCACGTTTTGGACCACTCCAGGTGACCAGCAATCACTTGAGCTTGCCCCTGTGAATCTAAGTACGGGCGAGTGCTGTGTGAGCCAAGTTTGCTTGTGGCTGTACCCAGTCCGCGGCTCCAGCCCCGGCGCTGCCCAGCGTGGCTCAGCTCCAGGACGTGCCGTGCCCTGCAGCACCCTCGCAGGAGCTCACAGCTTCCCCATCCCTGGGAAGGTAGGGCCCACACGTGCGCTGAGAACAGCTCCATCACCACAAACAGGGTAAGTGGAGACTGTACAGTCTTGCTGCAAGTCATAAATACAACACAATCCAGATCCCAAAGCATAAATCCCGTAATGGTTATCCGTCCTACAACCTCCCTATGCTGTGAATGGGGGCACTTTTATCTGAGCCTTTCTAGTTCGGAAGCTCCAGAAGCCTCAGAGCAATTTTTAGGCATATTACACGGTGTAAGAACCTGTATAGAAAAGACTGTTTTGGCTAGGGAAAGGAAGAATAGAATGGATTTTCTGTACATTTTTATTGTTTTCAAGGTGACTCTGCCCATCATACACATGATAGTCATATAATTACAAATGTATTCCATCCAGACTGGACACAAAAGCCGTTATATCTCAGGCAGACTACAGCACCTTGCTATCTCTGCTTCATAGCTGCTTACTGCTCTGCCAAACTCAGGTTTTAGGCTTTTGGAGAAACAAAGTTGGAAGGGAGTGGGCATAGTTAGATTTTATTGAAAAGCATTTTTCTTGTCAAAATTGTGCTTGGTTTGTAGCCATCTAATGATATCCTTTGAAATACTCTCTGGTTCACCTGTTTTTCTTGGCAGTTTCATTCTACAAAATGTAATACCTAAAAGCATTATTCTAAAAGAGTAGTCTAATTAGTAAATCATTCTTTCTTCCAGTGGCTTAGCCTGAAGTTATCAGCCAAATAAGACTATGTTGAAGAGGATGGAAGTGCTGAATATACAATTCAGTAGAAATATTTTATTCTCCTCTAGAGAGTCATAATTCACATTCTTGTCTGTAGAGCCCTGGTGTCAAGTAAAAGTCCTAGGAACTGAAATCACAGCATTTAGAGCATTGGTTTGATGTTTCTTTCTTGGCTAATTACTTCTGAAGTGTTGAAATTATTTTTCTTGGATTTCTTTTTTTAATCAGGATTATAAGACATTAAATGGTCACTGTTCTAGAACTATGGCAGAGTAAAGTCAGACCTTATATAACATGAATGTATGACATCACTGGGTTATTTTATTTCAGTTAGATTTAGCTTAATATTTAGAATTAGGATGCTGATTTTTGGAAACAGGTTAAAATACAGTGAATAGTCACAGTGTTAAAAGAGCAGGCCACACACATTAGAAATGCAGATTTTTGGTTTTCCAGAAACAACCAGAAAGCTTTTTATTTTATTCTGATTCACTGGAAACCTGGCATTTCAGAAATCACATTCAGAAACCTGATTCTCATTGTCTGTAAAGAAGTCAAATGGATTCTTTCAGTGTCGAATGCAAAGAAACCATATACTGTGTAATATTCTCTGCTGTAGGGACCATCAGAAGAGGTAGAATATCTGTATGTGGCCATCAACCAAACCAACCATAATCCAGATATTAAGTGCCTCTGTGACCAGTCTTATTCAAGCCCACTGACTGCTGGTAGCAGGCAGCCCCAAGATTATGAGATGTGTCATGTTTGCTCCTGCACTGGGAAGCCTGGTGAGTATGCACGCCTTCCTATGCACGCTCCTTTGAGTGGGAAAGTGCTGCAGCTGATGTGTGCTGCACACCTCATGTGTGTTCCCTGTGAAGATGATTCTCTCTAATACATGCCACTGAAATAGTCTAGTCCATTGACTAGATTCTGTTTGGAGCTACCCCACTGCTGGGTATGGGTCTTAGGCTAAACAAAGAGCAAAAGTCACCTGGATTTCAGCGGTACAGGGCCAACTTTCATGACAAAGTGGATGCAGGATTTTTAAAATATAAACCAAAACTCACGGGGAAAAAGAAAAGAATTACTACTGGTTACAAATTACAGTTTACCGACTCACAGATTAATTATGTTGTAGCTGTATAAAAAGTCAAAGGGTCACCAAAAATATGTCACTGTACTCATTTTTTCAGTGAATTAAGCGTGAGTTCAAATAATGTCCATATGAAATCTGAATACTCTTATTTGCCCTTTGAAAAGCATTAAAAAGAGTTCTGTTTGTTTTCTGGTACACATTGTTTCACGAGGACAAGTCTTTTTCTTCCTGGTAGTTATGTTTTACTATTTAGAATGATAACACAGAGTGAACTAACTTTCTTTCTAGCAGAATTAAGAGTGGTTTACTGGTGTTGATCACCTCTCCCAGGGTGAAAAACAACAGGAAGGACTGTTAGTTCGGGATAAACAGGTTTTGTTTCCAGCTGAAACCACAGAGAGTGTTTTAGCCAGTAATCGTAGGGGCAGTGCTGGCTGGGAGTGAAGCAGCCCCGCCATCTGAAGGCAAGCCTGCCATCTACTGAGGCACCAGCCGCCGGTGCGAACACCCAGCCCCTGCGAGCTGCCGGGGACAGCTGAAACCTGAGTGCGTGTGCTGCTGGGTGTGCAGGCTTCCATCACAGCCTTCTTTACAAGGCAGAGAAAAAACCAAACCAAACCAAACCAAACCCCAGTCCAACTTTTCATCAAAGCTGAGTTTGGGCTATGAATCTTTATGCTTTTTAACTTTTGCTTCATTGTGTCTGATGCTTAGCAAATTAAACAGTAGAAAGTTGACTGACTCTCTAATCTGACCGAATATGCCTGGGTGAAAAAGACTACATAAAATTATGAGACTTATACCATTTTGAAGATATTGTGAGTGAGAATTTAAGTGAAGCCCTGCAAATAGCATAATGGATATGCAAATAGCATAATGGGGCATTTTACAGTTTTGACAAATGTTTGCTTTCTGTGAAAATTTAAATAAGCTTATAAAGAGATTTCATTTTTATTTCCCCATATGTACATGTAAAACATGCAAATTTAATATTTGCATGTTTTCTTTAAATCATATCCACTGGAAGTAAAAGAAAAGAAACTGTACAATTGTTAAAGCTTTTCACAAAATATTTTAATAAGGATGTAACAGTTTCCACATCAGCAATTTTTAAATTAAAAGGAGCTGACTCACAGTCCACTGAGGTGATTTAGGACTTTTTCTCTCATTTTGATGGACTTTGAATCAGACAACTTTGAAATGCTAAATTTATACATTCATTTAACAGTACCTAAGTTTTGGTGAAAGAAATGTACAAAGTGGTATCCTGCTTTTTGCTGCTGAGAAAAGTTAAATGGTATAATTTAACAAAAACCTGTACTAAGTCCACCACCACAAATACTAGATGCCTTAACTGCCGACCTTACACTTAACACTGTACTTAAGCACTGTAGCTACGAGTACAATGCTATGGGTATGCTGCTACTAGAGATTTTTTCCAGTCTCTTGCTTCAAATTGCCAGTAGTTATAATTAATACAACCACAGTATTGTGCTAGAGAAGTGATTTGTCACAGCTACTGGGACACTTGCCACTGTGTGACACTGTTAGCATAGGTGGTGGAAAGCAAAAAACATAGCTGCTTATTTCAACACAGTCCGTACCGACTCTTCTATCTGGGATAAGAGGGAGAAGGGATAGAAGGTTTTGTTTAATCAACTGTCATTTATTGAAGAAAGCTTCATCTGTCTATATGAAATGGTTCTGTCATAAGAGGAGAAGAGAGCAAATTCAAGATAAGATTTCTGGAGGGGAGACAATGTAGATGAAAGAGCTAGAAAAAATGAGAATGGCTTTATCTGGAAAGGAGCCTTCTTCAGCATCACCAATTTTAAATGCAACCTTGCAAGTAGCCACCACAGACATAAGTACACAGTATAAATTTCTTCAGAAAAACACATTCACAACACAGTGACTAGAATCAAATAAAAAAATCAAACAAGAAGACATCTGGCACACATTAAAAACAAGAATTCTCAGAAATGAAACATTAAGAAGCTCTGGGTCAGTATATTACATTGGCAACATATGAAACCCATTTTATATTTTTTAGTGCAACAGAAGAAACTGGATCTAGGGTAATAGCTATTACCAAACAGCTACTTTT
Source organism: Atrichornis clamosus (assembly GCA_013400975.1). Lineage (NCBI taxonomy): Eukaryota > Metazoa > Chordata > Aves > Passeriformes > Menuridae > Atrichornis > Atrichornis clamosus. The sequence continues at coordinate 59,281 of WBMZ01007365.1, forward strand.
TCTGTCAAGTATTTATTTCAGAGACTGATGAAAAGTTTGAAATGAATCCCCCTTTTTCCATGTAGGCTAACGTGACTTTGCAGTCACCCAGGTCATTCAAAAACTGTCTCAGCTTCCTTCATCGCTGTTTCACAGCTGATGGAGCAGGCTCAAGATAGCAGCTTCACAGTCTAGCGCTCCCTTTAAACTTTATTATTAGCACACTTTACTGTATGTGTGGACACATTCAAACGTTTCCCAGCTCAATGGTCCCCCCCAGCTCCCATCTCCGTGAGACCCAGCTCTCTGCTCCCTGTGCATCATGGAACTGCTTATCTCCCATTATCAGCAACCTGCCACGCAGCTCTGAAGCACAGCAATAATCAGATTTTTTCCTAAAACCTTTTCTGCTCTGCTTCTGCTAAACGTAGCACAGAGAGCCAAAGCCCCAGTGAGTTGGAAGCTGCAAAGAAAAAAACATCTCCGTGACTATGCTGCTTCTTTTCTCAGGGACTTTTTGCTCCCCACTTCCTTTTTTATTCCAAGGAGAGGGAAGGGTAGGCACAGAGAGAAGCTACTTGCTCCTTCCTGGGGGAGGGCAAGGTATGTGTTGGGGGGGACTTTTTCCAGCATTTCTAACCTCTGAAGGGGAGGTGCATACTGACAGATGTTGAGCAGGGTTGTTTTCAGTCGGGGGGAGTCTGAGCCTGAATGCTGGGGTTTGACTGAGGCAGGCTCGACTCAGTGGCCTGGGGTGTCCCACCAGCCAAGGGGAAGGGCAAACTGTACAAAAGGTGGAGGGAGAGTTGCTGTGAACGTTAACAGCCACTCATCAGACACAGAGAGGGGTGGCAGAGCCAGGCTGCCGGACCCTAAATTAATCCACGAGAGTGCAATTCACTGAGTGGGTGTCAAAGCATCAGTGAATACACCCGCTCTCAGGGGGGCAGCAGATCAAGGACATGGGATTTTCTTCACTCTTTCTTGTGCCAAACACTGCTGGTGGTGGGCAGGACTTAAATCCCCTCCCTCCCAGTCTCCCCATTCCACAGCCCTGGCTTCGCTCACCCTCCAGCTGGGGGGCAGTAAGGGAGCTGGGGGAATGCTTCCTCAGAGAGTGGTAATCCTGGAGGTGCAAGTGCCATTCCTGTACATGCTCCCTGACTCCAAGTTGTCTGGGGGAAAGTCCTCCACGCTGTATGCCCTGCTTTTGAGGGCAGTGGCATAGTAGTCGATGGGTTCCTCTGCAGCATTGTCCATCCAGCTGAGGCAGAGCAGCCGCTGGAAGGACCGCTTGAAATTGTCCGAGAGAAAACCATAGAGGATAGGGTTGGCACAGCTGTTGGCGTAGCCCAAGATGACAGAGAGCTGGCTGATGGTGGCGTCATCCTGCTCTACAAAGACATTGACCAGCTGCACAATGTAGAAGGGCATCCAGCAGATGACAAAGACCATCACCACCATCATGACCATGAGGGTGATCTTGCGCTCTGAGCGTTTGCGTTGCTGCCAGCCAGCCTTCAGGGCCACCATGCGCATCTTGGCAATGATGAGGATGTAGCAGAGGCAGATGGCCACCACTGGCAGCAAGAAGCCCATCAGAAAGGTGTAGACCACAAAGACCACCAGCCACCTCTGGGTGGGCTCTGGCATGAGCATGTTGCAAGCCACTGTTCCATCACTGTTGGCTGCTGTGTTGGAGAAGATGATGATGGGCAGGATGATGAGGATGGAAAGCACCCAGACACCCAGATTGACCATCTTAGCCACAGTGGGCCGGCGGTACCTGGCCGCCTTGATGGGGTGCACCACAGCGATGTAACGGTCCACACTGAGCACGGTCAGGCAGTAGATGCTGGTGAACATGTTGATGGCATCCACACTGAGCACCAGGCGGCACAGCAGTGAGCCAAATGGCCAGTGGTGTAGCAGGGTGGAGGTAACCAGAAAGGGGACGCTGAGCATCAGCAGCTCATCCGCGATGGCCAAGTTGAGGATGTAGATGTTGGTGGCTGTCTTCATCTTGGCATAACGTAGGATCACGTAGATGACCATGGAGTTTCCACACAGCCCTACCAGGCACACCACGGAGTAGATGAATGAGATGAGGATGGCGCTGCCCTGAGACTCACTCAGGGTGCTGTTCGGAGCGCCAGAGGAGTTCCTGCCGCTCGAGTCCATGCCCCCCGCCGCCGCCTCCTCCGAGGCGCCACCGGCTCCGCCGCCACCACTGTCGCTGCCGCCGCTGTCGCTGTCGCCGCTGTCGCTGCCTGCACCGCCCGGAAGCCTGGGGCAGGTGCCATTGGGGAGCATCCTCTGCCCGGACCCCCCCGCCCCGGCTCAGAGCAGCAGGCGTCCGCCGCCGGCCGGACTCGGCATCATCCTGTCAGGGCTCCCGGCGCGGCGGCTGAGGGTCGCGGGCATCGGGAGGGAGGCGGCTGCCGGCGCCGCTCGCTCCGAACGGCGGCAATTGCTGCTCCCCGGCTGGTGAATGATTAATAGCAGCGGCGCGTCATCAGCTAAGGCAAGGAGGAGGCAAAGAGAAAAAAAAATGCGGGAGGAGACGTAAGTGGGTGTCCCTTCCAACCCCTCACTCCCCCTGCCCGCCTCCCATCCCGCCCTCCGCCTGTTCGCAGATCTGGCAGTTCAGGGCAGCCTGTCCCCTGTTCCCACTGCCCCACACCACTCAGTGCCCCCCGATCTTGCACTTTTGTTCTCACCCAGTATTGTTTCCCCCACCCCGCACTAATCCCCTCCCCGCCCTGTACACATCCGCTCCTCCCCCTCCATTCTCCACTGCTCCCCCTCCATGGCACCTGGGTCCAGGCCAGGGACACCCCTGGCAAAGGAACTATCCTTCTTCTAAGAATAAAGCCTTGGTGATGGGTGGGTGGGCAGTGTTACCTGGGCAAGCCTCATGTCTACGCAGCTGCTGTAACCCTCTCCTGTCACTGCACCACGTGCATTGCCCACCCCACAGCGCTGGCACCAGGCATGGCATTGACTGACAAACCACGTAACATTCAACCCTGTGCACACAGCACGGTCCATGCTTCCTGCCAGCACACAGCTCCATGCCCCCTACCTTGTCATGTCCCACCATCACCACCAGACATCACACGAGCGGCCTTGCCCCTCTTCATACACTCTGGCCTGAAAAATGCCACCCATCCCATTCTGATACCCCAGCACATACTTTGCCTCTGTCCATCACATCCAGCAGTGCAGTAATCAGTTTGCACACTACAGCTTGCCATGAGTATTTATACCACAATGGTGCCAAGACCATCTCATGCTGTCCACTCCTCTGTCCCCACACGTACTGCTTTCACTCACAGGATCACTTCAAGCTCAACCACATGCTGCAACCAGTGCTACAACCCCCTCTCTTAATATGGTACTTAAAATACATACATATCCCTGACAGGATTGTATCCACACAACGTGAGGCTTCAAACCCTCAGTCTACACAGTGACACAAACCATCGGCACCATCTCCATTCATATGTAGTTACAAATATGTAGCCATCACTACATAACTTATTCCATGACACCCACTGACTGCTTCTGTACATTGACCCATACTGTGCTACTTAGTACATACACCCTGATCCTAGATGAACACATATGCACCAATAGTTCCTCATATTGTGTTCCCTAGGCAGGCACTGATGTCTTATATGCTGCATCCACACCACCAGTTTTAAACACGCATGAACACCTGCAGACAGACCTGATACTGCATCTCTATAACCTGGCAAGCAGATAGACCTAATACTGCATCTCTATAACCCGGCAAGCATACATTAAAAAAAAAAAGGTATGACCTTCCCATACACCTCTCCTTCTGGGCAAGATGTCTCATCTCCCTATATGCTATTCTTCTGAGTATAGTCTGTTCTTATATACTTATACATAACCACTTAATCAATTTTCAAGTACCACCACCACTGACTATTCTGTATTAACCAGACGTAGTTACTCACTAGTACACACAGGTGCTCACACTTGCTCACTGCATCAACATTCCTTCAGCACAGGCATACATACAAAATTCTCAGTAATTGCTTATTTATTCTGTTGGCTGCAGCCCCCCATATGTGTGAGAAAACCACACCTGTATGGGTAACAACCTGCCTCTTCACACAAACTGCCGCCTGTGAGCACCACCTACTTTAACCAGGAACAGCAGGTGCACATCACACAGATATCACCACAGTGCATATGCTGCTACATGCTCCCCACGGCACCACTATACTCAGCATCACACATACATCCTTGCAACCTACTCATTTTGCCATGCATACCCATCACCTCCTACCGTTCACACATCTTGTTATCACTGTCTGCCCACCACCACAATTATGCATATTATCACTACCCACCACTTTAATATGCAGATACATGCAGCATTACCATCAATTGATTACAACCCATCATCAGGAGTATTCTGTCTCTAGCACCATATATATCCCTATACCCCTTCCCACCAGCAGTACCTCTTCAAACATGTACGTGTAACCTCTCTGGCTGTGTGATGCTCCTCGTGTCAGTCATCACCTCCAGGCAATGCACACCTGGGCACTCCCATATGACGAGTATGTGCTCTTTGACACCTTGTCAAGGGTATTACATTTAGCACATACATACTTTTGCATGACCCTTACCAAGCTGTTTCTTTTTCTTCTTTCTTTAAAGAGCAGATTGTGAATACATATAGATGTACATATACCCCCCCTACACATTATAAAAATAACTTTATTCAGCTTTTAGTAATTGCACACAAGTTCTCTTTGGATGATACTCTTTGTGACTTTTGAGGACTTTTTGTATTTATATTTTAGTGTACAAATGCATTTATTGAGCAGCCTTTGCAAATGATTTTACCATTCCTAGGACTTGCTGTATACGAGTGCTTTAGCTAAATGTTTGAGAACTTAGGGATGTCAAACAAATTAAAATTCATACTTACATTTGAGGTTTTAGAGGTTTTATATTCTGACATGTTAGCATCAGATCTTCCAACATACACTGAAAAAAAATTATATTTAACTACAACATGGAAAATCTTTTCTTGCAATGTGCTATCTGACACTGCTCAAATCTCTGCAATTGTATAAATTCAGCTGAAGAATTGCCTTCTTTAAAGTTTATATTCTGGAAGAATATGAATTAGCTTTCAGTCATTGATATGAGAAGGAGCGTAAGTCAATAGCTGCAAACCCATCAACAAGAACATCGGGTTGATTGCAGCACCTTAGTCTGTTTGAAAACCTGTAGTTCAAATATAATCCAATTTTTGTTTACATGAGCATTTGTTTTAAGGGACATTTACTTATGGAGCATGAATCAAAGGGTTGCCTTTTTTCATATTGTTATAAATTGGCATTTAGACATTTTATTCGTGCTGTGGCCCATTTCACTTTGCCATGCTTGGATTTGGCCATGCCCTGCACCCAAAAGGATCAGTAAAAACTCATCTATTGAAGTAGATGTGGGCATAGTGTTCTTTTTTACTGCAATTATTCAAAATAAATTACTTATAAATTGTAATTCCTGCAACAGTACTAGCCCCATTAAACATCACACACACACCTGCTTGACATACATGCCCAGAAAAAAAAGCTATCGTAGGCTTATTTATAAGGTACCATGTGCAGTAGCATACACTCAGAAGGTTTGATATCTCCTTTCACTGAATTTTCCTTTGGATATGGAAAATTTCACATTAGAGAATGATATCACTTTCCAAAAAGGAATTATTTGAGTGCCTACTTAGTCACTTAGATCGATTCCTCTAACAAAGTTTATAGGTATTAATTTACTAAGAAATAGTAAAATACTGATCTTTACAATGTTCAGTGTTGGTCAAGATTCAAAAGCATGTATTTCTAACCTCAACTACTTTGATAAAGTAGAAATGCTTGATTGGAAATAATGCATTTTATTATCCCAGTAATGATATAGTGCCATCATAAATGCCAACACTGTCATAGTTTTGACAATCAAAAATTCTTTTAAAGCAGAAATTCTGACATAAACCAATTCTAATTTGGGAACATGCTTAGGAATTTTTTTTTTTTAGAGTTCTTTCTTTTACCTAAGGACTTTGTCTGTGCAGGATAGACCAGAGGTCTAAACTTGTGTTTATAATCCACCTGTCACAAATGGGAGAGGGACAGCTTGACCTTCTCAGCACAGGCTGCAGGTTGGCCTAAGACATATGTAGATACTTTCCAATTGCCCATTTGTGTAGCAACACCTGCCTCTCATGGAAGGGAGCAAAAACAATTACCTCCCAGAGAAACTTCTGGACCAAGCTGGGAAGTCTAGGGCTAAGGCTTAGGCCATGCCTGAGGTTAGAATTAGGGTTAAGAGAGTCAAGAAGCCCATAGCTCCAGGTGCAGTGGGGATGCGATGGGTAGGATCAATGGTGGGGCAGTCCATGCAGAGAGCTCATGCCAGAACACTTGTTTGTCCCACTGGGATAACACTAAGCATCTCAGGCCTAGGCTTATGTTTAAGGTCAGGAGAGAGACAAAACCAACAGCTCCCACTGAAAGGGGTTGAAAAAGGGTTTAAAAGCTGAATAAGGTAGGGGAGGACTCCACAGATGCTATCCCCTAACAATTTTCTCCTCTGGGCTATAGGCTGGGGACTCTGGATAGGGTGAAATCTGTGACTACTTTTATCTAACCCTTGGACTGGGGCTAGAAAAGAGACAAAGCCAACAGCTCCAAGGGAGCTGAACTTAAGAAGGGGCCACACAGGGTGAGGAGAAGACTGCAATTTTTTTTCCCTTGTCCACATTCTCCTACAAGACATGGCTGGGCTGTCAGGCTAAGGTCTATTCCAAGCACATTGTAAGGTTAGACTTAGGTGAGGCAAAGCCTGAAGCTCCAGGTGATGAAGCCCTTGCCATTGATACTTGGAGCTCAATTGTAGTTTTCTTCCTACAGCTGAGTTTTCTTGCTACAGCCCATCGGCTCCATCTGAAGGATTTGAGGCAGGAGAGCCAGTGGCACTTAGAAACAGCTTTCTGACAAATATTTCTCCTGATGGCAGGGTAAGGCTGACACTCAAAATCTTCCACTTAAAAAACCCTACAAATGGGTCACAAGGCAGACAACACATTTCTTCTCTGTCAAGATACGTTTCACATAGTGTTACTGTGTCTTGAGTATTGTGGCAAGAAAAAGGAAACAGTCCTTTAAAACAAAACCTATGGTAATTTATTAAATATTTACACCTGAGACAATATATGAATAGTTTTCTTCAGTATCTTTCAACTTTTCAGAACAGCAGTGGTGTGGTGGTGCATGAGACTGCTCTATTTTGTATGCACTGTGAACCCTAAGCAAATTCAAGTTAGTTTTTGTGGACTGTGTCATTTCAGTGAGGTCCCACTGACTAATTCAGTAAAGTGTCTCCTATTCAACTGTAGATGCCCTGTGCACTATTCAAACCAAATGTTTCACAAATCTTGCTGAGAAGTTAACGAGTGAACACTCTTTTATAACTACTTATTTCTACAAAATAGCAAAATATCATATAATGTGGGTAATCAATTGAACTGTAATCTGTTATAGTTTTGTTAAAAATAATTCAGTACCCATTTCAATTGCATATCTTTGGAAGTCATACATTTTTCATGACCTTTTGATTAAGATGGAAAATTTTGTGCTGCTTGAACCACTCAGATGTAAATTCTGTTTTTACTTTATGACTGATATGACTGGATATGCTATGAGTCAGCAGAGATTTTAACTTTTCATTAGAACGTCAACATATTTTTAAAATTTCCCTTTTAATACTGCTATTGTATCTTAGATGTCATGATTCTGGTTATCATTTTGCTTTTAGCAGAGTACCTAAACTTTACATCACTTTTAGTTATGACTGAAAATGTAGTGCAAATAGACAGATGGAAATGATTCATTATAATAGTATGTTAGAAAGCATTTTCTCCTAATAGAAAAATTTTGTCATTTATATTTTACAATTAATTGAGAAATTAGCAACTATTCTGTAAAAACAGATGTTTTAAACAAGATTCATCAGAGAGAGAGTCAAGCTGTTGCTTAGGGAACACATAAATGAATCTTTGTGTCTTGATCCAGATGCATTTATTTCAGACTTAGCTGCTGAAAATGTTAAAATCAGATGGCTGAGTAAAGCTGAGTTACATTGCAATTCTTCCCGCTTCATCATGTCTTCTACTGTCGTAGTTAATAACTAGCACAAAGTACCATTATTTAAATCAATTATCTAGAAGTCATATAACAGACTGCTCTGTAACATTAATTTTTTTTCAGGAAAGCTGAGGGCTGAACACATGTCCTGGCAGCACACTCCCAAGTTCTCAAGAGCAAGGTAGCTGTCCCAGTAAACAAGATATAATATAATGCCCAGTTCTGACCTCAGTCACACTTTTTCAAATCTGAATAATTCTGTCTACTGGTAGTTAACCAGGTTTGTATCAATGTGTTAGTGGTTGAAATTTCAGTTTTCAGCCCTTGCCTGCCTTCAAGCAGTTACTTGGTGACAGGTGTCATCAGCGGTAGGTGCAACCAAAATGCTACTAAGTTTCGTCTGTAAACATAGCCAAGGACAAATTGTATGTAGCAGATTTTCACCTGCTAAATTTTTAGCTAAAATGTGCCTGAATTGGGGCAAAAGCTAGTTGAAGAAAGAGGTGTTAGGTTTCCTGCTCCTTGTCTTTTGGTGAAGTGTTTCCCCACAGCAGATATTGTTTTCTGGTGCTTCATCCAGCCTAATTTTGAAATAGCTCAGCTATTAGTTTTCACTAGATTCTTTACAGTAGTTGTTACATTTAAATATATGCTGATTGGATACTGTTTGCCAGTGCTAAGTATTTCTTTTGGCAGGCCTAGATACAGACAGAGTACAAATATTGCACTAAATGTAAGTGGAAAATGAGGAGTGATCAATTATGAATGGGGTGGGCTGGGGAGAAGGGGGGATGCTCTTTGCAAGCAAATAACTTTAAACAAATAAAGAAATGTTTCAATGATTGATGAGAGCAAAATAAATTTGTAGGATAACCATAGCTGTTATATGGCACCCAGTTAAATTTTATCACTTATTTCATATAGATTGTGGAAAGAACCTCAGTGTGTGAGTTTTCATTTAAAGGTCATATGAAGAAATGATACAGTTCTTCCTGATGAATAGCTTATCAGCCTTCTGAAACATATTTATACAGGAAACAATCATTTAATTCACAGTAAACCGTTTTAAAATTTGATGTTTCATTATATTCTGATGTGTAATTGTTTCTTTTTACTTGAGAGTAATGGGAAGCTATTTTAATAATAGAAATGATAATATACAATTAAAGGAAAATGTGGCTACTAACAACTGAAGTAGCAGTATGTCATACAGTGACAGGAGAGGTCTTGTTTGTGTTGTCTGAAGTTCAGGTCCAGCTGCACAAGACTGACGGAAGGAAAGCCTAATCCTAGAGTTAACCTGGTTATCTATGCTACTTGTACATCTCTGAAAATGGTTCAGCATTTAAGGAGCATTATTTTATACTTCTGGTAGTCACTGAAAATATTTTAGATTTTTCTTTTCTGTAATCTGTTATCTCTGGTATTCTCATGTCCTGTGCCTTGGGTAGCCACCAATGCTACTGCAAAATGGTACAGTGCTGTGTGTTGGATTCAGAAGGAGAACAACGTTGGTAACCTCCTGATGTTTTAGAGGTTGCTAAGTGGTGCTTACCCCAAGTCAAGGACATTCAGTGTCTCATGATCTGCCAGTGAGGTGCTGCACAAAAAGCTGGGAGGGAGCCTGGCTAAGACAGGACTGGGCAAAATATGTTCCATACCACAGAATGCCATGTTCAATATATAAACTGGAGGGAGCTGGCCAGGAGCTGTTGAACCCTGCTTGGGGACATTAGTCAGTGTGGTGAGCAATTGAATTGTGCATCACTTGTTCTTGAATTCCTTTCTCTCCCTCTCCTTTTTATTACAATTGTTGTTACAATCATTATAATTATTAATATTATTAGCATTAGTATTATATTTTGTTTCAATTATCAAACTGGTTCTATCTCAACCCACAAAGTTTACTATTTTTTACTTGATTCTCCTCCCCACAGAAGGGGTGGGGAGTCAATCAGCTGCATGGTGCTTAGCTGCTGGCTGGGGTTAAATCCTGACAGTGTGAAACAATAAAGTGTATCATGGTTATGTAACACATATATTCACATTGCTGCCTCATACTGTGTAGAGGGGTCAAAGGGAAGGAAGGCTGAAAACTCAGTTCTATGTCTTGAATAAAAGTACTATTAGTCGTTTCCACGGGCAGTTTGCCCAGTGTAAGTGTCCATGTTTTTCCATAATTTTGTTTTCACCTCTATTTAAACTCAAAGTATTTGTTTTTAATTTCTTACCTATGTATATCATCTTCGTTTGACACACAAAACACAGATTGTTTTCACTTCCTTCATGCTAGTTACCATCTTACTTATCCAGTTGCTGTAATTTTCAATTTCCAAAACTATCTCAGGAGAAGATGAGTAGGTGAAGGTCACAAAGCAGGCAGGGATGGTAAATGGCTGTTTCATCTCCATGTCACGATCAATAATGTACCTTATATCACCTCAGAATGCAAGCTGAGTGTGATAATATGTGAATGAATTACAGGAAAGAAGGCAGTTTTTAAGTACATGCATTTGGTTAGAAGATGTTCAGACTTGGGGCCTTGGATTAGCAAAAGGGTTTGAAAAGAAAAAAAATTTGTAGGCAGCATCTATGTTTACCTTCCTATATTAATAATAACTCATATACTTTTTAGCGTCTTTCAGAACTCATCCTTTGGTAGTGGGATAAAGCCTGGACTAGCACAACTATGGTCCATGGATTCACTGCCTGTTTGTGGTGGGGCTCATGAGGGGTGGTCCTGGGGCATGGATTCTGTTTCTGCACTCAGACACCACTCCACAATGTAAATAAAAGAGAACTGAGCAGTGATATGAGGAGATTTACTTGAAAAGTGATCCAAATTGAACCACTGATTTAGACATCCCACAGAGGTTTGGTATGGCATATAATGCACCACTCGATACTAAAGGCAAGCCTCAGTTTTTGTACATATACAGAACACTACTCTGAGAAGGAAGTATGTTAACATTATACACGGGATGGGGGACCATCTCTGTTCCTCTCAATCATTCAAACAGTGTGTGCTGAGAAACAAAATTTTTAGACCACCATTCAGAGGGAAGTTTTTTTATTTTTATCTGTTTTCCTATTTTCCTGTTATGCTGAGCATCTCTTGCCCAGCATTTTGCATCCATCCATTTTTCATGCCAAACAGTTTGTGGGGTTTGTTCTGTTTGATCTAGTGGGTAATAGGTCAAAGCCTGTATTTAACATCTCATTCTGTGAAACCTGCTTGTCCACAGGATGCTATGCCCTCATTTTCCCCAAATGACTTTGTTACTGGTGCTTCTGAGATCAAACTCATGAAGAGCTGAGAAAATTAAGTCGAGCAGTGTGCAAGCCACCTTAGGAACAGCCTACCAATCTAATATTTTGTTATCTGAATGGATAATGACAATCACTACTGCAGGGTCCGTGAGCTAAGTCCTGGGGGCTGTGGGCACGCCTGGTGTGTCAGTATGCATTTTAGTAGCCAGAAGTTCCTGCTTTTAGCTGCTCAGTAATCCTGCTGCCAGTGTCTAAGCTCTAGGGGAAACCAAAGGGCTGGATTGTAAAAGCAGAGGTTTTTATGTGTTCTGCAGACATGGCCAAGACTCTTAAATTTTACCCTACAGCTCAGACACCAGCAGACCTTCACAGTAGATGAGAACTGGGAGACAGCTCTGATCTTTAAAATGCAAACAAACATACCAGTCATATGCAGATAAGAGTCACTGTTTTGGATTGTGTTTTACCAGGATTCCCACAAAGACTCCTATGCAAGAGGAAGGGAATAAACCTTCCCTTCCACCCAATAAGATGTGGTTACTTTTTTTACTCTTCTAAATCCTAGAATGACTGAAAGGTGTTTATAATTTTAAAGTTCTCGAGATAGAATGTATGATGTGCTGGTCCAGCTGTGGTAAAATATTCACTGAATTGACTGAAGCCTATATTTTATCTGGGTGAGACTGTGGAGGATGAACAAAGAACTCTACATTCCCTCTATTGGTGGAAATAAACACATCGCATTGTGCTAGTACATGATTATCAGGCAATAGAACCATGGCTATAAAGATGGGGTTTTCTAATTAGACTGGAGAGAATATAGATATTGTACAGTACATTGTGGCTTTTCTAGTTTCTCTAGACTGAACAGCTATCTGTAAATATGGAAAAATGTGTGGAGATAAGTCTGAACTAGAGTATACCATTAACAGTGGTGAAAAAACCAACAGTGACTGCAGTTTCTTCCCATTGCTCTCTCAGCATTCATTTCTGGAACAGTTTAAGGGAACAGTGGGCAGTATCCTGGTGGCCTGAGGGACAGAAAAGTTCTGAGTTTTTAGTTCTCAGTAGTTATGGTCTCATGACCATTATCATGCTGTGGGATAGGCAGAATTATTTTCAGACTTACAAATTTGAATTGATCAGCCAGTGAGGATTTTATTTAATACAGAAGAACAGGGAGGGGAGAATCTTCTGAAGGCATTCCTTCTGAATGGTCTTTATTTGTTTCCTTCTCTCATTGCTGGCTCACATCAATCTCTGATGCTGCAGTCTCCATTCACTTCAGGTATCACCTAACGCTGCAGAAGCTGGTCTGAAACAGACTTTGAAAGTTTAGTCTGTGTACTGGTTGCAGAATTGGCCCTTTTCAAATAGCTATTTGGCATTGTATATTCCTCTGGTTCTGAAATTAGGCCTTCCAGAAAAAAAGAAAGAAAAATATTCATTATGGACTGCGCATCATAAAACTCCTTTGCACATCAATTGCATTGGCTTTGACTTTTTACTCATTAGCAAATGCTGTTACAGGTTTAGGGTGCAATTGAATGGGAACAATTCTACCGACTTCAGCCAAAGCATTATCAAACTCATTTTTTGGTGTGGAGAGAAAAATAAAGAAAACTTTGGAGACTGCTAGCATTTATATGATGTGATCATTTAAATCTGTTGTCTTATCATCTTAAATAAAATCCCTTCCACAAAACAGATATAAAATAGGTTCAGGAGACTGTTACAGAAATCTGCCTCATCTTTTAATTTCTCATAAGCTGCTAACACTCAATTTGCGAAATGTTTTGCCTGAAACCCATGTTATTTGGATGCTATTTTTAGAAATAAAATACTAATCTTAGAGTTGCAGCACCATTATTTTAAGGCATATAGCTCTGTGGAGAAATAACTATCTTCAATATTGTCAAAGTGAGCTATGTGTTGATTAATGAATCAGATTCCTGCCAAATAGTGAGTGACACCAGAGGCAGCTCAGTACTTGACATCCTAGTGGATAAAATTATTATCAGGCATCTTTAACTTCACAGGCCTATCAAAGCTTCACAGTTTGGTCCTAATTTTTGTCTACTCTGCTAAAATTACAGGGCTGGAGAGTTACTAATATGCACAATCCACTTTATTTCAGGTCTGGTTAATTAAAAGTCACTGTGAAGCAATGATGTTTCTTTTTGCAGCTATGTAGTGATCCTGTGAATATACTCAGGCTCTCTTCTGCCAGGGTCCAAATTTCCTGCTGAGCACGTTTCAGCAGTTATAATTTACGCAAACTTCCCTATGGGCTGCAAGCTTTCCATCCTTTCCATAAATGGCTGCTCCTTCAAGAAAATAAGTTGGAGGTAGCTGCAACAACATTTCTTGCTATCCTGTCTCGAGAATGAAAAGATGGTTTCATCATCTGTTAATTTTTTACTTAAGCTTAATATATTCTTGGCACTGGTGTGGTATTAGTCCTATGGATTATTTGTGTACCCTGCTTCTGATCTGGAATGGATGGCAAGCTCTCAGTGTCAGCGTTTTAAGATGCACAGAAATGGGCTGGTGAGATGGAAGGGTGTGACTCTAGTAACAGCTAATCATATGAAGAGTTGCTCTTCAAAAAATTATGAATAAAGTAAAAGGGAAATGGATTTTGCAACAATAACCATTGACCTTCTCTCTCCTTTCTACCCTGCAGTTTAATGAAGTTGGTTATGAATCAGCTGAACACTGGAGTAGTGAATTCTTCCTTCACCATAATTTTTGTTCTGTGCATATTTCTTATATATTCAGTTCCTAATTTTAGCATTGATTTTACTCTTATGATTTTATAGCCTGCATGAATTTATTTTCTTTCTCATAAGAAAGGCAGTAAATAATCCTCCTAAGTGCAGTTTGAATTCACATGTACGTACAAACCCATGTTAATATTTTCTGATTGTACTTGCCTGAGAGGCTTACTGAAAAGAATTTACTCTTTACTATGTGTTAGTCTATTTAAAATGAATATACAACAAACAGTACAAGTCAATGTGTTAGTACCTTTAAAGTATTTAAAGATAGATGTAGGAAATGGTATTTTAAACTTTTTTAAAGCTTTCAAAGTTTATCCTTAACATTCTAAACTCTTATTTTGGTGAATTTCTAGATCTTCTGGGCATTATGATGGATGCAGGAAGATTTACTCAGTTTTACAGACCAATAAATACACACCGAAATGTTGCACTTCTTCTGTTTATAAGCTGATAATACATTGAAGTGTTCCGCGTATTCTAAGGGGTAGGGAAGAAATAGGTCTGTGAAACATGTAGTGTAAGTTGTCATGGAAGCTGTCACTTTGGTTCATTGCTCATCCTCTGACATATTTGGAATTTGGAAATGTTTACAATACAGGAAATTATCCAGTGTTGCTTGGGCAATGTGAAAAATATTCTGAAAGAGAAGTCAGTCATGTATTTTCACCACTTAGGGTACAAGCAAGGAACATGATCAAACTGGTCCAAGAAGAGCCATCCTTTTCTTTTGAATATTGTTCCTTGAAAGCAAGAGTAATGGATCCTCATCTCACGACAAAATTGGCCAAAAGTCCTACAAATCCTTTAGTGAGCAGAAGCCATGACTGGCATTAAATGCAGATATTGTGTTGAAAAGATTTGTTTGAAATAAGCAGAAATTTGAAGATACAGTT
Organism: Atrichornis clamosus; assembly: GCA_013400975.1. NCBI lineage: Eukaryota > Metazoa > Chordata > Aves > Passeriformes > Menuridae > Atrichornis > Atrichornis clamosus. The sequence continues at coordinate 74,398 of WBMZ01007365.1, forward strand.
TGACTATTGTGCTGATTGATCTTGATGTTTTAATTAAGTGTTCTGGCTAGAACAGCTGAAAGAGCAACACTTATTGTTTCATTGTGGTATCATTCCAGCAGCCTCCCTTGTTAATGATGTGACCTCCATTAATGATGAGAAGTTCCAACTCCCACACCACTGCAAGGACAGGGAGCTTAATGGCACTGAGACTGCTTTAGGCACTCAGGCTGCCAGCTTTGGGTGGTAGCATGCAGTATGGTTTGTGTTTTCTTCTCTGCCTCAAAATTTGACCAAGTTTTCCTGTTGTTCATATTCATTTGTTCCTTGATTGTTGAAGCTTTGGGAGAATTTTAACCTCAATTTTTATCAGCTGCTCTATTAGTTTTACATTCTATATTAAGAATTTAGTTTCACATACTAAATTTCTAGTCACTAAGATCTGAGAGGGAGCCATCTTTAACCACATACTGCTCCTACAGACTGTTAGTTTTACAGTAGCAATAATCCTGGTGAAATTGATATATTACAGCAGTTATGGCCAATTTCAGGTTTGCTACCACGTTAACTGCTGTCATCTTGCCCTTATAACTGTTTCACCAAATCCTTAATTATAAATAATAATTATAAAATATAGCATGCTTCCATGTTGACAAAGATTGACTATATTCTGATATTGTGTTATCAGTATGAAGGCAGTTGGGGCAGTTAAGCCCTGCATGATCATTCAAGTGATCTTTATGACTTGCCAATGAAATAAGAAGTTAAATATGTTTTTAGATGACCTGAAAAGCTTAACTCTTAGCAAGTCCCTCTAGGCAAAGATCAGAAATTATAAATTTCCCCCCCAATAGAGTCTACATACATTCTACAATTTTTTCCCAAGCTTCTGTAAAACATTATGCCACCTGTAGCATGGAGCAGAAAAGCACAGTTCTCCCAAGTCCTGAGATTACCAGCTTTGTTTTTGCGTTCTGGTCATGGCTGATGAATTGATAGAGTATTTTCACAGATGTGGCAGGAAAAAAGGAGAAGTTCTATTTTTCCTCTGCATTCCACACAGTTGTTCGCCTTCTTTGATCACGTCAATTTCTCCCTGCTACAAAACTATTGTAAATTCAAGAACTGGCAGTGCTTGGTGGTCTCCTATTCTCTGTCCATAGCATACAACAACTAACTCTTCTGAACAAAGAAAGACTTCTGTTTAATTATACTTTGTGGTTTGAATATAGAGAACTCATTTGTTCGACAAGTGGTTTGCATGATCTCTGTCAGGTGTAATCTCTGAATCTATGAAAACATCTTACTTTGTCATCTCCAATAGCATCCAGTGTCCCTTCCTATGCTGAGCTGCCGCCAAAATAAGAGATGAAAAAAGAGGGGAGGAAGTGGGTGAGAGAAGTGTCTACATTTCCTCTTCCCCTTCCAGCTTCCACTGTAACACATGGTCCAGACAAAGGAAAGTGAGCAGCGATTCATTACAGCCTCTGTTTGTGGTCTTATCTTAATTATTTTAGTAATGACTATACTAACAGCCAGTGTGCCTGAGAAGAGTCATTGTCCTGTTACCCTGCTTAAAGACATGACAAAATAGAATTCTCAGCCTCAAAAATTCACTATCCAAAATGACAGAAAACAGGAGGAAAGGAGCATTATAATTTCCTCAAGAAGCTGGAGAAATGAGAGAATGAGCACTGGATTTTTAAAGATATTTTGATGTTTATACATTGAAATTTTTGTAGTCTAAATATACATAGGTATATAAGACTCAAACCCATCATTTCTCTAATTGCTGTAAATTAATTGCTATTATACTCAGAAAAATTACTAGCAATTTAAAAAAGCTTTTAGATGAAAATAGTTTAAACCAAAGGATTGTATTAATAAAACTTGATGGTTCTGTGCACTAGCTGTTAATTGGGTGACCTTCTACAGTAAGGACATTTGCATGTAGTCCATTCGTATGAGCTTTATAAATGCAAGGCAGCAGAACAGTAAAAACTTGATGAGGCATTCTTTTGTTTCAATTTTGCTAAGCAGGGAAAGGATTCTCAATAATAAGTCACAACAATGGCTCTGTGGCCAACGCACTTAGAGGGAAAAGGGCTGCTCTGAGTGCTTATTAAGGGAGATTAATTTAAGCTAAATGAAATAAGAAAGATTACAGCTTTCCAAAGCAGTTACAATTAAACCTGACTAGCACCAGATGTCACCAGTTAAAGGGAGCATAGAGTGAATGTGCTCAGCTTCATGAGATACAGTGGGGACATTTAATAGTAAAACTCACTTATCCATAAATTTTAGACTTCTTCATGGCTGGGCACCAACTGAGCAGGGTTTTGCTTGTCTGAATTTAATGACTTGACAAAGGAAAGGGTTCAAATGCTGAAACTGAATCTAGAAGCAGAAGATATATCAGCAAGACCAGACTAATAAATTGAGTTCCTGCAGTTGTTCTATAACTATGTAGGGGAACCAAAAATCTTTAGTTATTATCCAAACAGTCATTAGAATTCTACAGATATATGGAATCTTTCTCATGGAAATGTACAGAGCAGTCCCATCTCTTCAGTCCATTGCCCAGCCTAGTGCCAAGGCTGGCAGGGTTCCACAGCTCAGCAGTTCCCCTACCTAGACCTCCTGAGATCTCCAGGTAAGGACACAGACATTATCCCAATATGATGAGAGAAAAATCTAATATGTGCTGATAAGACTGAGTTTTCTCAGAGAGGCCAACCAGCTCTAAAACACAGCCACATAACCAAAAATCTTGCACAAGAAGTGGAAATCCTCTCTCTAGAGCCCAGACTAATATGAACTATCACCTTCTGTCAAGACACTCGTGGATATCTGCTGCTGTGGTTAGGGCAAGTTCTGTCTCAGATTGTTCGCTCAGTTTAAAGATGCTTGGAAGGAAATGGTTAGTCACTGCTGTAATCTCAGTTCGTTTCAGCACAGTCTATAGAAAAAATCTGTGAGGGGAGCAGTTTGCTTTATTTCTGACACAAAGCCTTCTCTCTTCTGCACGTTAATGTGGTTCAACTTGTAAGGCAGATAGGTGTTCAACACAAATGTGAACTTGTATCCGTATGCATTTCCTTATCTATCTTATATAGACGCTTCACTGCTGTTTATATTTTTAGCATTTCTTTGCATTTGTATGCAGCAACAACCATGTTAAATAAAGATTTATTCACATAAACAGTATCTGTAAACACCTGATGACAAAAACCTGAAGAAATGGATGTAATAAACAGCTTCTTGATAGTTAAGACTTTGCTGTTGCAACCATTTAAGCACATAATTAATTTTAATAAATCCACTGTTTTCACTATGACTGTAAGTGTGAACAATAGTAACCACATTTATATTAATTTCAGGACTGACGCTGAAATCCAGAAATGACTGCATTAGTATCTCTCATTGCTTGCAGAAAAAGGATATGGTATTTGTAAGGTATTCAAAACCTATTTTCTTCCAAAAAAAATCTTGAGGTACATTTATCCTTTTGCTGCATCCATTTGGTAACTATTTTGATGAAATAAAAGAGCTGCTGGATGGCATAAGTGTATCAGATGCGTGTCAACACGAGGCTTTATTGTGATCCAGCTAAAACACATGAAAATGCTTCTTTTCTATCTCTGCTTCTTTATTATTAGAGATATTTTAAAAACATTTCTTAGCATCATATCTGGCAGAATTCTTCATAAAAAGAGCTGATAATACATTTACCAATGCCAACATGGGGTTTTCTTTGAAAGGAAAGTAATGAAAAAAACTGTCATAACCGCATATGGAGGAGGATTTTGCAGATCGTGTTCTGTAATGGGGAAATCTGAATTGGTATATTGCAGTCTGAAAGGGAAAAAAGATGAACTTGGGAAACGGAAAGAAGTAACTTATACCTTGTTCCCCTGCCCCCTTCATCTTTCAGTCTAGAACTGAAAAGTTTAAAAAATTAATCAGCTGCAGCTTTCATGCAAGCAGGCAGAAAATAGATGCTCTCAGTCAACCAAATATTAAGATTTTAGAGATAAGGGCCAGTGAATCGAATTAAAACCAGGCTTCAATGGGTAGCCAATGTACAATTTAGAGATTAGTATAATGTTTTTCATGTATGTTTTCTGGCAGACTATGGCATTTTGAATTAGCTACAGTTTCCAGGAATCCTGCAAGCTTGGTCCTAGGAGGACATCACCACCTCCTGTGACAAAGATGTCACCATCAATCCCTGTACATAACTTTGCATCCTAAGAAGAAGGCTGCAAGCCTTTTAGCCTGCCTAAATGGTAAAAGGCCCTTCCGGCTACAGGTACTATAGGAACATAACAGCAAAAATGAACTAACTCACCCTGAAAAGTGGACCACTAGAGAAACATAAAATGTTCTGAAGCTTGAAATATCACCCAGTGATGTTAAATACTACGAAAATGCTGTTACTTTATTATCTTAATAACAGATTTTTTTCTCAAATATCAAGAAGTACTGTGAACGATGGCAGTAGCATCTAACTGTGAAGATGGCATTCATTGTATTTGTGTGGAAAGTGCAAATAATAGTATTAAGACTTCTATAACTGAACAACCAAATGGAATGGGATTAGAAAGAAATTTTTCTGAGAAAAGAAACTGTATATCTTTTTCTACTTCTTACCTAGTGAGCTACCAAAGCTCAATATTTCCAGAATTAGACTTTGCCAATACTAAGAGAGTAAAGTGGTATGGATTTACTACACTGAAAGTGTGTGAGTTCTAATCATAATCCTCAAGGGTAAGTCCTCTCTTTGATGTTCCAGATGAATCTTATTAATCTGCAACTACCTATTGCACATTATCCATTTATGCAGTGTACTGAGAGAGGAGGCTGTCTAATGATTCAATTACTACTCTCCCAGACTCAACTGCGCACCCTGACTCCCCTGGGGATTTTCTGTGTTCCTTTGTAGGTCTGGTCCTAGGCTGCTCTGCAGGTAACCTGGGCTTAGTTTCTCAGGATAACACACGGAGATGCTTGAGACCAATAGAGCTGCTTTCATGGTGTTTAGTGGAATTCAGAATAGGTGCTCCTGTGCCTTGGACAACAGAGAATGAAACACATGCAATCAAAGAAGAGGATTTCTAGAAGCCAGCAAGCTGGGGAAGAAACACTAGCTTTGCCAGCCAAGAATGTTCGAGAGTAATATCATCTAGTCGTGTCTCTGGAATGTAGGTACAGGTTAACTCCAAGCTTGTGGGATATACCTGTTCCTGCTCAAGCACCACCTACTAAAAACAAGTCTTGGAAGCAAAGAATTTTTTATAAAAATTTTTCATTAAAAATTTAGACCCTCCTCAGAATATCCTGTTTCACAGGGATCTAAGTATGTCACTGGAAAGCAAGAGGCCTTCTTTCAAACCTTACAAACTTTATGTTAAAATACAGGCAGAGTCCCACCTTGCATTCTGACACCAGAGTATCTCCTGCTGAAGCTATCCCACTTTGCATAAATAATTAACTACTTCATCTGAGTAGCTATTAGCAGTTGTTATGCCATCACTGAAGAAAATGCAGTGGAGTAAGAGGAGGAGTCAGTGTTTTGGGGGTTTTTTCTTTAAGGAAATGCTGCTTCACAAATAATCTTTACCTCCTTAAATCGTTGAAACGCAAGCTGATTCCAGGGAGCTTCTGAACTTGCTCCTGAAATGTCACAGCAAATCTCAGATCCCTAGTTCCTCTGTAGAGAACCAGACCCAGGGTTGCTCCCAGGAGTGAGGAACATTATGAGGAATCTAAAGTATCTTCCTGGCCAACAGCATCCAAAAATCAGTATAGCTATTTCTGTTCTCTTAGGGAAATACCCCAACTAATTAAAGAAATTATTTCCAAAATAGAGCACTTACAGGAATTTGCATCTGTGGCAAATTTTTAAAAACTTATGCATTTGGTTCCCAAATAAGCTGTAGTTTTGCTAATATCCAGGTTTCCTGGAAATGAAAATTAGGCATTTGAAACAGCTGTACAGGCTGGAGTGCTCCCAATTTTACACTACCAGGTGTGTGTTTTCCCAGAAGCGGTAAAGTGGCAAATACACAAGTGTTACAACCCACACAGGGCAAAGTATTTTATGCTATGACCTGAGTTCATGGAGTCAATCAAACTGTTTTAAATTGCTGTCATTGTTTCTCAAAGTAAGAATTTTGTCAATATTTTGAGAAAAAAATGTGTTGAATAGAAAATAAAAGAGAAAACCTGGAGTTAAGTTTGTGAGCAAATTGCGTCCTTTTCAATTGCAGCCATAGCAGTCTCACACTTTGAAGCCTTTAAACATTAACCAAGAATAAAGAATATTTCCTGCTGCTTGGAGCACTCAAGTTACATGATAAAGGTCTCTTAACAGTTGAGAGGATTATCCTGATTTTCTCTTTCATCTGCCTCTGTTTTGTCAGACAGAGAATTAACACATGCAGGCTCCAAGTCTCCAAGCAGTGAGTGGATTGCCTTTCGCTTGAATATTGGGCGTCCTTGAAGTACTTACACTCAGCTTTTTATTCTTTTCTGAGTATTATACAGATCACACAGCAGTTTAGGAAAGGAAAAAAAGAATATCGTGTCTTGGATTTCAGGGAGCAGCTAGGATAGGATCCTAAAAGGGAGAGTGAGTCAGGAGCTGACGGAGGTCCCAGCCCAGACAGTGCCCTCATGACCGTGATGAGGACACAGTCCTGCAGCACCTGAGCACAGCAGGCACAGACAGGTGCTGGAAACAGGGTCCATCCACAGCCCCATCCAGAGTTCTACGAGGAGCAGCAGGAGACAGAGCTGCAGACAAGACTGGACACATGACTGCAATAGAGGTCCAAAGTGCTGATGTGTGAAATGGGACTGGGAACAGACACCCCTACAGCACAGACTGAGCAGGCACTGGGGCTTGGGCCCGAGCTGAAATGGGGCTTCAAGGCCCACGGACAGAGGGTGTGGTTGGGAGTCCCAGGGAAGTCTGGTCAGCATCATTAAGGTCATTGGTGCTCTCAGGGATCTGATATTAATGTTCTATTAAACCTAGTAGAGACTCAATTCCACACATTAATTTCTGCTCCTGTTTTTGCTTATAGCATCTGTCCTGTCACTGACATCCTTCCTCCAAGTTTCACATGCCAATTTCACTTTCAAATGGTCACAATGAAAGTTTTACCATTGATACATTTTTTTGATTATTACAAATTTCTACAAGGATCACTCCTTTTGAAGATTCCCCAATGCTGGTGGAATGCCCCAGTAGGACCACAGCATAACAGGTCTCAAATGCACGGTAAAGTGAATAAAAATAATTACAGCTGAAAAATAGACATTTGTGAAAACTTAATACATTGTACTCTAATTGAGAGATCTACAACTCTATTAGAAGGCCCTACTAGGTATTATTGAAAATTCCATCATTTGTCAGGTATAATTCATCCATTCACAAATTGCAGTTAATAACCCTTTGTGTAAAAATTTTAAATAAACCTGTATTTAATGGTGCTTTTCTTATATACAGGGTATGTTTCAGTTTCAGCTAATTAAAAGCCTGAAATACTTTAAATTATGTTTCTGTGCTTTTTCAATTGAAAGCAAAATCTTGTCTACAAGAGGCCACAAAAGCTTTGATTAAAAAAAAATAAATGAATGATGAGTGTAAAATGGCAATTCATAGGAGGAAAAATATATTGGACTGAATAAAAATACAGGTTGAAACCATTCAAGGGCTGTGATTTTGTTATTGTCTTGGTGTACTTTTTTCTAAACATGCTACCTCTGTTTTATTCCTTGAGCTTGCAAAAATAAAAACTTTGCTTTGATTTGTGTCTCATTCAGGGAAATTCTAAGACAGCTGGAAAACAGCAAAGGGCACTGGCACAGTTTCCAGGAAGCTGGTGCTGCAGCTCCCTCTTCAAGACTGTGAAAGTGCTAAGGACAGGAGGGCTCACACTCCCTCTGTAGCTGTGCAGCTTAGGAGCTGGTAATGTCGGTGTGAGTGATGAAGATACAACTTCTCATAAGTGGACCTATCTGGAATTTCAGGCAGGAAAAATGCTTCTCTGAAACTCATGATTCCCAGAATATGTGTTGAAGTTACTTGGATACAGAGAGAGTTCTGTATGTTTTGCTGATTATCATGAGGAAATTCTTAACCTGGTGCAAATTAATTGCATGTAATCTCCAGCTGACAGTTATTAGTAGTTAATACCAATCAAAAAAGGGACTCTGTGACTTCCTAGGAATATGAAAGAAAGGCATATCTGTAAAATAAGATTAAATTTGGTGTTCAACTTCAGATTTCCTGCAAACCAATTTGATAGAAGGTTAAGATTGTTTATTCAAAACACTGAGTGCAATCGGTCTAACCACACATAGTCCATTTGCCAGCATTCCTTGGAATTGCATGTACAAATTCTCATGTTGGCAGCTGAAGGCTACAGAAAGGGAAACAGTCCAGGAATTTATACCTCATCCTGGAAAAACCTCTCCCTTTCTTTTTCTATTTTGGCAGCTAAGACTTTTGTTGTTGTTTCTTTCTGTGTTGTTGTCATTAATGAGGATATGACTGTGTCAAAAGGGTATTTTCTTGAGATTTCATCCAACCCACACCTATTCTGTTGTTCCACTGAGCTAGTTGGTCACCTCTATTTGCAATATGATACCCTGGAGAGGAGAATGATGTCACCAAACAAATGTTTTAGCTTGTGAGTTAACTCAGTTTCTCAACTTGACAAATTCAGAGGCTGCACACTAGTGCTTTGCCAGCCAAACCTAGATTTGTCACAAGGCTGAAGTTTAAAAAACAGGCAGAAAGGTCATGACCTGAGAAGGATCCATTCTCTCTATTAAACATATAAATGTAGAATAGATACTGTCCTTGCTCCACAGAAACATCAGTGATTTTGTGGGGTAATTGCTAACAAAAATGCAGTTTATAAAATGCTAAATTAACCTTGCAAACCCTTTAAGAAATTCACCTTGCATTAAATTAAAACTTAATGCATAAAATTTTACAGCCCACTATACAGGAATCATGACACTGAGAAAGAGACACAGCACAGATTGCACTCTGGCCTCCCAAGCTAAATTCTTTTCTCTAAAGGAGCCTGCAGATCAAATGCCCCCAGATTCACATATCAGCAGGCACAAATCATTGCAGAAATTGTTTGAACCCTTGAGCATGATACAGTGATTAGATATGATTTATCATGTGAGAATTTATCTAGATAAATTAAATGAAACTAACAAATATTAAATGCAAGATTGTGCATTTTATAAACATTACCCAGAATTTCAATTCTATATTAAGTGAGGAAGTGAAATTCATTTTGCAAAGTGATTGTGGTTTAGACACTGTACAAACAGGGAGCAGCCACCAAGGCACCCCTAACAGGACAGGTATGCACATGGAACATTGCAGTCTTCCCTCTGCGTTCCCTCACTGCTCTGCAGGGAAGGGGATAATGAGGGGTTCTGTGTGATGGAGGGCCAGTTGCCTCAACTCCTCCACGTTCAGCCAACAGCTGGTCCCAGTACAGGCTGTACTCAGCCTCTACAAGCTGATCATCCCAGTTCCAGTGCCAGCAATGAAGATAAATTCTCTTCCAGGCTTTTAGTCGGTCCATGCTGCACATCATTTGCCCATCATTCACAGGCATGGGACAGACAGCATTGCGGAGTTTCTCACTCTTCTACCTATTTATAAAGAAAAGGAAAGAGAGGAAATTATCTGTAACTTGTTCAAAGACTTCCAAAGGGTTCATGGACACACTAGCAGAACTAGCAAGAATCTGATATGGGTCTTTGTCTCTTATTGCTGTATATTCCCAGCACTTACTCTGTCCCTGAGGTGAAGAAAAACAAAGACCAGTGGTGCCATTCTTCTAGTAACCATTTTTTCTGAGCCAATTTTTGTTGCTTGTGGAGTGTAATTTCTGCCGTGGTTTTGTTTCACCACCAAGACTTCAGGCAACTTTACCCAAGGCTTCCATTTATTACAAACAATCCTGAAAAAATGGCAAAAGTGAAAAATCCACATGAATTGGCCCAGTGGAACAGAGTGGTAGGTGTACATCCTTAACCTTTTCTATATTTTTTTCCGGTCTTGGGTCTTGGCTGGTCAAATGGAGTCTGCTACTTTTACTTAAAACAAGGGCTTTCTTTTTAGGCCATATTTTCAATGTCATTGGTATAGAACTTTTAATCACAAACGATTTGTTGGGCTTTGAGCTCAAAGAAACACTTAGGCAATTTCAATCACAGAAAATAATAGTTTCAGTGTTGCTATCTGAGTTAGCCAGAACAGCTCAAAGAGCCTTATGAAAATCTGACAACAAGCCCTTCTAAGCAAGAAAAAGCACAAACTCTTCCAGGGCATCCAAAAAGTAGTTTTCATGCTATTCTGAAGTCCCTGAAAATAGGTCTGTAGAGTGTAATTGCTATCTCATCCGTGCTTACACATTGCCACAAATATGAGTCTGAAATTCTCTAAGGTCTTCAAAATCAAGTCTGTTTCTTCCTAGTAGGTAAGACAATCTAGAGATGTTCTTCCTTTTTTTTCTACTCTAGAGAACTATGAAATACTCTTAGAGAACTTACAGTGTCTAAAGCCAGTAAGATCTTTCATAAAGTTTTTAGATAATTGGAGTAGTTTTCACCTTATTTAAAGTACTCACTAAGCTATTCATTCCAGAAGAGTCAGGGTATTTAAAACAAGTATATATTGAAAAAACAACTTGTGCTTCCTGACCCTTTGCTGACAGTTTTAGTGTATCAGACATTGAAATCTAAGTTGTCATGGGTGCGGGATCCTGGGTTCTAGTTGGTTTCCAAATGTGTAAGTACAAAATGACAGGGAAAATTGTCAAGATTTTTCCTTGGTGTTTTCTAAAATATTTCATCAACAAATTCAAAAGAATACTGTTTCTTTCAAGCACAATATTTAATTAGTGTTCTGTTGCCCTCAAACTTATAGTAATGACATGATATATATTTAGGATAACATATATTGTCCAAAGAAAGAAGTCATTAGCTAATCAAAACTGATAAGCATATTTAAGCAAGTTTTATTTTTTTTCACTTACATGACTTCAAAGTGGATAACCATTCTGTTCATCTGTGAAGAAAGCAAATGTGTCTGGTCTGTTTTTTCCACAGTTTAGTTTTTCTCTCTCTGTTGCAGTGAGCAGTTCTCAAAAACAGCATAATCAAGCAAAATAAGAATGAGAAAATTTGTTATATGCCATTTAGTTATGTCAGACTTTCTCTCTAATATAATTTTGATAATGTGGGATTTTAAAAACTACTAACATCAGTAATGAAAGAGAAGGAACAAAAAAGTGCAAGTCCCTTAGAAGCACATCCTCAAAAATTTGGAGCAGCACAAATCCATAGCAAGCCAGAAAAGATAAAAGAGCAGCGTGTGTGTGTGTGCATGCACATGTGGACATGCACACTTGTGAGGAAATGCCTTGGCTTTCAACCATTTTCTTTCTTCACTCTTCAGAATTCTTTATCACTGATGAAAACCAGTCACTGTACCCACAATTGCTGCAGTCATTCTGGCCTTTTTTCCCCTCATACTGATGTGCCACGCATTAGTTGATGATTTTCAAAGGCTGTGAAATGTTCATCAGCATTCCAGGGGGATCACTTGGAAATGCAAAGGGGTTCTGAAAATGCAAAGTTTACAAACTAAGCATTTCCTTAGTTTATTGGTTGAGTTTATTTATTGACTCAATTTTATAATAGTGATGAGATCCACTTGACAGCCTGAAGTAATATTTTTCAAATAGTAATGGCCAACTTTGTCTTTAAATGAAGACCATTCCATAATGTTACAGATAGACTGGAAACATGGTCAGGTTAAAACAGCCTTGGTGGTTTGGGCATTCATGGGCTGCAACATATTCCTCTTTCCATGGCCCAGGTGCGTCACTGCAACCTGTAAAAAGTGGAGCTAAATGGAACAGAGGGAGGGTGGAAATGTTAGTTAAGCATGTAGTCCAGGGAGTGCTTCATTCACAGATGGCCGGGCAGAAGTTGAAGCAAAAGATAAATGTGTTAAGAGAGCTTAACTCTGTAACTCTGTCTTCCAGACTTCCTCTGCAGTAACAGGGAATGCATTTCAGACAGGTCTCAGACAATGACACGAATTGATGCAGTTATAACCATAAGTAGAAGGTGTCCTCCCTACAAGGTGATTACAATGATTCCTATAAAAAAAAATATTAATGGAAAGAGGCCTCCTGGCAAAGGGAAAAGCTGAAGTCAAAATGCAGCAGGATTCTTATTTGGTGATCTCGCTTTCACGTATGGTTTCTCTGGTGCTTATACAAGATTGTACAAGACAATCTGCCTGCTGGGGTTTGCCTGTGGATGTTCCCAGCCCCAGTATCCAAGCAGAGTCCTGCTGTGCAGCATCTGTCTCTGTTAGAACCTAACCTTCACTGCATCAGAAAGGCATTTAAGGATTTAAAAACTGGGGGTAAGAGTAGGTTATACACTTGCCTTCCAATCTTTCCCTGATTTCTTTTGAAATAAACATATTAATATTATTTTTTTGTAATCTTCAGTTCATATCGATTTATAAACCAATTTGCCTGGTATGGATTATGGCTCTTAAAATGTACAGGTTGGCCACTTATGCTAAATTCAGCACACTACCTTGAGGGTAAATTTTTTCATTCTGAATTGCTGCACACAGTTTTCTTGCTTTATTTCTAATAGTTGAAACTTAATCTTTCTGAACCTCATACCTAACACTTTGCTCCAACATATTTGGCAGGAACTACAAATTGCTGTTGGGGCACTTTTAGTTTGGTAATTACACTACAGAAAATAGAGGTAGAATAAATAGCTTTTGGAATATGCCTGACATTCGTGTGCAGTTGTTGACAATCTCTTTCATTTCAACAAAAGAACCGAATACCTAGTTTCTTTTTTCATCTGCCCGCACTAATTTACAGTGACCACAGATCCTGTCTGTTTTGGTTAGTGGTAAAAGAAAGTAATGATTATGCTTCAATCTTTCTAATACACTTCACCTCATTGACTCAGTGCTATTTTGTGTTCTCCTTAGCACTCATGCCTTCTGTGGGGAAACATATCTTAAGATGAGTCAACACATCATTATATAATTTGTACATGCCAGTTTGCCAAAGACTATTAACTTAAGAATGGTATGTTACCGGGATTCCTTCCCAAATTGCATTTACTTGATGGAGCAGCTGATTTGCTTTAATTTGTTGGGAAGTCATTGTCACCCTTCTGTCTTGACTTTGATTCCTAGCATATTAGACTGTGCACTAAAGACAGGTGATTATTCTTAGGAGATGGCCTTTCAAAATTACCTTTCTTCTGAGTTGCAATTATCACTCACCACCTCTTGTCTTATCACTTTACAACTATAGACACACCATCTAATTTATATCAGGGCCAATTTCAAAAGTGGATTAGTGAATGAAGTTTTTCAGTCTCAAGAGTGTTACAATTTTCATACAACACAAGGAATTTTTCTTCAGATACCTGAAGCCCAGATGTAACTGTTACAGCAATTAGTGGTGTGAGTCTGTCAAATATGCAATAGAATTTCCTTTTTTCTTGTCTTAATTTCTTATATTTCATATCTAAGAACACAAGTACTCTTAGACATATTAAAGCACATCTCTTAAAGTAACCAGTAAAACATAAAAGGGGAAGAAAGCATGTGCTGGAAAATGCTTCATACAGAACACTCTCTTTCTCATGTTTGGCAGTTTCTGGACAGCCTGTGATGGAAAGTTGCACATGCACCACCGCAACTGATGACCTTTGATGACTCTGTCCTTTGTGCCATATGTCTTCCCATTTTTTTTGGACAGATATATCTTCCAGAGAAACCAATCATGATTTTAAAATAACCAAGTAAATATTACATAACATTTGTAAGGTAGTCCAATGACTAATTTTCTCTGTTGTTAAAATGTGCACTTTATTTTCACCTCAATTTTTGCGACTTCATCTTCCAGCTGTTGACTCTTCCTGTGCTTCCTAGATTGGATAACTTTTTGCTGTCTGTACATTTCTTTGTAGATAGATGTCCAGACATAATTATGATGTACTTTTATATTTGCTCAGATAGCAGACAGGTACTGAGCTACACAGATCAGGAAGCCTTTGTTTTGTGTTCTGGTTTGTGTTCTGTTTTGGGTTTTGTTTAGGCTCTTGAACTTTACTTTCTTCTTACAGGAGACTGAACTTGCAGCAGGTAAAGTAAGGAAAATAAATCCCTTGGGAACTGTGGATTTTAAGTTTTCACTGGACCTTCAATGGGCTTCCTTTCATTTAAGGTGCCTAAATATTTTGAGTTTTTTCACAATTTCCTTAGGAACATTTACCTCCACCTTTTTTTCCCATGTGGAAAGTATCTGGATGGTCTAAACCATTTGCTTACCTTTCTGAGGTTCTGACTTGGTGTTTGCTCAGGGTCAGGCTCTTTCAGAAATCAATAAGGTTTAGCAGGATTTCCCCATGAAATCATAGATACCATGTGTGTTTTTATGCATCAGTGCCCATTAATGAGTAGGTAAGTGCAAAGGAAAGAAAGGAATGGGAAAGAAATGAAAAGAATAATATGATGTTGCTTTTATACAAAGTATGGACACATGAATCATGATTTGAGCAGAGCTGCAGTGTGGGATATTATACCTCTGAAAAATGAAAGTCATTAAGAAATGCTACAGCTATACAAAGTACTTGAAAACTTAAATAGTGGATCCAAGTGAAGGAGGTTTAGAACATAAAACTTGAATGTTAAGAGTTGACTTCAATAGAAATAATACATGAACTGCAGCAAAAATTTCAAGTGATAGAAGTATAAGACATGATGCAGATCTGAGGTTGGTGAAAAAGAACATATTTATTAGTCTGATACAGCTGTGCCAAGTTACTGTAACAGATGACCTGACTTTTAAGTGCATTGACAGATGCTCGTTGAAGCTTTAAGTAGCAGTAGTGACAAGTGATTAAGAATGTTAGAAACAACCTCCAAAATAAAGGTCAGTTACGTGTTTCTTTGTCCAATAGTTGATTATTTCCTAAGAACCAGAATAAGCTGTTTTTATCTCAGTGTTTAGCCTCCTAAAGAGATGTCTCACACTATCAAGGAGTTAGCAGAATCATTAAAAAACAAATAAAATTAAGTCTATTAGAGAACAAGACTAAGTCTATTTAGCTAAACATGTCTGAATTGCAAAAACATAACACATGCAAAATAATTCAATTACTTCTTGGCATAATATCCAGTATTCGTCTTTAAAGATGAAAGCATATACACACCTTATTTAATTGCAAGACAAAATGAGTCAGCCAAATATAAAATTGGTCATGACTAAAAGACTGTCTTGGAACAATTATCTTCATTATAAAAATTATGACATTATTACAATATAAATTTGTAAATAGCATTCATCAGAACATTTATGGAGTGAAAAAGGTAAATGGTACAAGAAAACTTTTTTTTTATTTGCAAAATGAAGAAAAGCTTTTTCATCTCATACCTGCTTCTGAAGGAAATAGAGACCTGAAATAGCAGGCTGAGAGACAAAAAGCCTGACAACGGCTGAGAGACAAATTTCATTCTATCCCACACAAGCATCCTTCTGGGTTTTTTTGATGAACAACAGCTTGCTCTTTATGTGAACAACAAGCTACAGCATATCCTCTTAAATTCTTAACAAGGAGTATTTTATGAAACAATTCACTCAGATCAAAACATGCATCACAAAATAATTTAATTAACATCCACTATTTTTAAAACATGCAGGAAAATTTAAGATACATGTGATTTCTTCTTCTCAAGCCAAGCGCAAAAATGTTCAACAGACACCAAGGACTTGCCTGTTAACTCAGAACTCCACATACTGTCTAACCACCCTTTTTTGGACAAATCCAATTATGAAGGCTTATGAGAAGAGAATGCCAAAATTGCTGATTTGATGACCCTTAATTTCAGGCAATCCATCACCTCTTACATTTAGGAGCACTTCTACACAGCAGGTACAGAGAGCCATGCTGTGTCTGCCTATACAGAATCCCAAACCCACATCTAAATGGGAGTGTGATGCAACAAATTCTGAGACAGAATGTGACCAGAGACAATTTCCTGAGTGGACAGAATATTGATGAATGTCTGTGCAATCAACAACTCTTTCGACAATAGCTCTGCTAATGGAGATAGGGCACCCCAGTGTTCACTCTCTAGGGAATAAACTTGTCTTCACAGCTCTGCCACTGGAAGCAGCTGTGTGAGGAGGCCTGTATTTTGCTTCATGCAGTCAGGGATATGATTGTGAAGTCAGTGAAGGTGATCTAAAAGAACCTGACGGATTTCTCAAAGGAGATGAGTGTGTCATTTTTTCCCAGGCAGTCTTTAGGGACAGTGATGAACACCTTGCTGTCTATAATAAATAAAACCTTAATTAACACAGCTGTTTAATATCAGAAGGAGTACCTTTTCACTGCCTAAGGAACTTATATCTCTGAAAATGGTGTGAGAAGACAAGCTTATTTTTCTCTTCAGTTTGTCCTGTCAGCTGTCACCCTCCATGACACTGGCTTTGCTGACCCCTTTCTTCAGGCACTTTGATGCATCGTGTAGGGAGCCTCATTGCCCATAAGTCTATAGACTGTACTAGGCAGCCAGGCATGTAGAAGCTGATGTATTTCACTCTTAAGACCTTGTGTGGATAGAGCTTCAGATTCTTCAGAAATAAGCTCCATGAGTATATATTTAATGGTTTCACGTATCTGAAACTCAGTAGTGTATTATGTTTAGTTGTCAGGGGTCACTTGTAAATGATAGCTTTGCTCACAGTAGGAATGAAAAGAATTGTTAAAAGATGGAAATCAGAATAGAAAACATAAAGAAAAGAGGCATTTTATATTCTCTAGTTCCTTGAACAAAGCTGTACATGTCACTTTGTAGGGAAATGTACATATTGGTCTTTCAAAACATATGGTGCAGAACTTGTTGCCTGTGAAAAAAATATCCCACTTCTCTTCAGACCACAATCATCAGTCTCCCCTTCACATACAAATGCTTTAATCAACCATTTGAAAAAAGCAAAAATTGAGCTGATTCTTAGTAACCCAGTTGAGAGTGGCATGGTACAGATTCTTCCAGGGGAACTCTCTAAGCATCCTTTCAGATATTATGATTTTAACAAGAAGATCTAAAAATGGAATTCCATCGGGATGGAAGCCAGTGTGGGAAACACCACTGATTTTACTGTGACAAGATTTTCAGTATTCATTTCTGACAGCTTGGTTTAAAGAGTTTCTCTGTTCAACAGTATATCTTTCCTTTGTGTATATCATATTTGTGAGGCTGAAATTCTTCTGCTAAAAGAAAGATTTCTAAGGAAGCAGGAGCTAATTTAAAAGAGTAACTTTTTAAAAACAAGATTTCATGACTGAATAAAGTTTATTAAACAAATATAATTTCCTACAAGCAAGCTTGACGTATCTGGAAACTTTATTGTGCAGGCAAGCTGAACAATTAAACATGCACCTGTATGCTTTGAGCTCAGATGTCTCTTTGCACGTGTAAATGATCATGAAATATGGCATTTCAATGCTTAGATTTAAAAAAAAATCTACCAATTTTTTTGCCACAGGGCTTGATCTCACTTGTGCTGATACATATCCCTTCAAGTGCATCTGTTGCATTGGTGTTGAGACCCCAGTTCTGTTCTCAAATTTGGTTTCATACAGGGCAAGAACTTATAACATTTTACTTATAAATGCCATTTCATATTATTGGTTTGTGGACTGTCATGAAACTTTGACTTTGTTCCATTTTGTATGGTCCTACTCTTTGAATTTCAAGCACTTTATTAGGTAAAATTGATGAGAACTTGGATTTGAGCTGATGAAAATACAGCATGTTAGTGATGACATGGCTTTATTATGTTTTTACTAAAGGCAAAGGGAATGAAGGATTTTCTTTGAAGAAAATATTTATACAGTACTCTTCCTATATAGTACACCTGCAATTAACACTTTGATTCTTAAATTGTGACCTTCACGTATCCTTCCATGTCTTTTATTTTTTTAAGCCCCACTGGGATATATGCAAATCCCAGTTCCAACCACCATCTAATGGACATGCCCTGGATTGCCTTTTGTGTAAGGCTGCACTAGATCCTGCACTGACCTTGTCTTTCCTGTTACTACCACTGCTAGCTAGAGCTAAGATCTGGTGTGCAGGTCCTCCTGCACTGACACGAAAACACTGCAATGACTCACTGCATCCATGACCATGTCTCATCTGGAGACAGCATGGCTGAAGTCACTGAATTGGCTCCAGGGTGAGCAGAACACCACTCATTCTGCTCTGGCCTTTGCTCACACACACATCTCTTTATTTGTACATACTGGTAAGGTAGTTTCCACACAGAGAGGAACGAGAGGTGCCTTAAAGATATTTCTCAGCTGCTCTTTCCTGTCTGAGCTATGGAGTTTGCTGAGCTGCCAAGAATGAGCTTTCCTTGCAACCTCAGTGCAGAGTTGCCTACAGGTAGCGTAAGCCAGCACAAACTGGGCTGATCAGGCTGTCATTAGAACTACAGGTTCAAAGACAACTATTTAATGGCCAGTTTTCTAGTATTACTATTTTCTAGTATTACTATAATGTGTCCTTGAATTTTGCTCTTTCTCTAGCATATTGACTATGCAGCTTCATCATGAAATAGGTGTTGTGACAATGAATTTCTCTCTAAGATACTTTCATAAGTTTTCTTATCTGAATAGACACTTTGGATGAAAAAGACAAAATGTAATGACATAGTGACCAGAAGAGAATATCCATTAATATGTAGATAGAGTACTTATATTTTTTTGTTGTTGTTGCTTAAATTTCAGTTCCTGTTTTGTAGTTTGTTTTTTATATTTCATACAGCTTTAATCTTATCAGTCAGCTTGGGAGGGCAGAATTGTAGAACCATATATCATAGAATATTACCGAGTTGGAATGGATCTTAAAGATCATCTAGTCCCAGCCCTCACTGCCATGGGAAGGGACACCTTGCACTAGAGCAGACTGCTCAAGGCCTTATCCAACCTGGCTTTGAACCCTGCCAGGGTTGGAGCACCCACAACCTCCCTGTGTGACCTGTTCCAGTGTCTCACCACCCTCACTGTAAAATGGGTAGTACAAAGGGTGAATGAAGCCAGGTCTCAAAATAAATAATATTGAAAATATCTTCTAAATAGTTTTATTGACTTACTCCAATTTTCCAACATATCTAGTTCCAATTTTAAATTGACATCTGATCATCTGGCACCAATGTTTGTTTGAAGTTGCTGATTACAGTTCAGATGGAGGCAATGTTTCTATTGACATGTTGGCATAACTTTCAGACATGAAAGAGTTTTGCCTGTTTCTCAGTATCATGACTGAGTCATGGCAGAGGGGAACACATATTACTTCTGGCATCTGAGTGAGAAATGGTGAGAAAAATTATATTTCTAATGTGTTTTGCAAGCAAATAAGGAGAAGAAAAGAACTCACTATTTACAAACATTGTAATGATGAGGAGATGAAAATGTCAAAATGTAAAAACACTGCACAAAAAAATTGTAAGACCATCCTGTAAAATTTTGTAACAGAAATAAAAGAATGGTATAAATGAACTAGGAATGCAATGTGTATTCATAGTTCAAATGTTCATTCACAGGGTCACAAAGTTAATAAGAGGACTGGAGCATCTCCCCTACAAAGACAGGCTGAGAAATTTGGGGCTGTTCAGCCTGGAGAAGAGAAGGTTGCATGGAGACCGCATAGCAACCTTCCAGTAAATGAAGAGGGCCTGCATGGAAGCTGAAGAGGAACTCTTTGCCAGGAACTGTAGTGGTAGGANGCATAGCAACCTTCCAGTAAATGAAGAGGGCCTGCATGGAAGCTGAAGAGGAACTCTTTGCCAGGAACTGTAGTGGTAGGAAAAGGAGCAATGGGGACAAATTGAAAGAGGAGAGGTCAGACATCAGGAAGAAATTCTTTACCATGAGGGAGGTGAGGCACTGGAATAGGTTGTCCAGGGAGGCTGTGGGTGCCCCATCCATTCCCCTAACACTCTATGATTCTATGCATGCATGAGAACTCCAGAAGAAACACTAGAAAAAGGGTTAAGAGAACCACCTACACCGTGATACTGTTTGCAGGACACTGCTCCAGGAAACCTTTCCCGGAAGAAAAATTGAGTCATACACCTGAAAGTCTGTGCACTGATAAGATCACAGCATGGATGCCTTGTGTACTGGATGTCTGTAGCCAACCTGCACCAAATCACATACACTTGTCTTATTAGGCCACCAGAAAAACAGACACCGATTTCAAATAGATAAGGAAGAACAGATAATGAGACGTGGCTTTTTGTTCAATTTATAGAGACTGAAATAAGCAAGATTCTGAAGCAAAGAACTGTTCCTTAGGAACTCATAAAGAGTGCAAACAATCTGTTGCCAAAGTATTTCACCACTGCCAGTCAAAAGAGCATCGGGTATGTACAAAGACTCAGTAGCTCATGTCCTCTATGCTGGTGCTCCTGGCTAGAATACTTGGGCACACATGTCCTGATGTTTGTGTGTATAGGGATGCGAGACAGCGACTGAATGAAATCTGAGACCAAATGCATGAAATTTTGTAAAATCAAATTACTTAGATAACCTACAAAGAAATATTTGCTTCCCCTACACAAGTTTTCACATTTACGTTTGTTGCACTACTTTCTTACTTGCAGCATGGACTCACTGCTTCTTGTAACTTCAGAATACTTTCTAATTTATCATTTCTATCTGAAGAACAAAACCAAGAAGGATTAAGTTAAAATTTTTCTGTATTTTCCTGCTAGAGAAAATACATCACTCCCTTGCTGTTTGTAGGCTGTGAAGAGAACATGCAAACATAACTCCATGGCCCCTCACAATGACTCTATGACAGTCCTCAACACATTGAGCTGTTTTTCTGAACTGGAATATTAATTTCAGAATCATCATAATATTGACTTTTGGGTTTGTTTTATCCTTTAATTGGCTTTTTGTGCAGGCTGAAAGGACTCCCTTTAAATGGATTTAAACACTGAGTACATTACAACCATTTAGATGTTTTACTGGACTCTGTGCCAAGTCTTTTAAAATTAAAGCCTGCCTGATCCCCTTTGTATGCTGTGGGATCAAATATAGCCTGATGTCATGACAACTCACTTGGCCTTGTGTGACTTAGTTTACAGGCCAGCTGGAGCATGAACTCATCAGAAATGCCCACAGATTTATGTGAACAGAAATGATGAAGTCACCTATGCCCAGTTTCTGCATGCTGAAGAACTGTATGACTGAGTTAAAGTAGCCACAACACTCCTGAACTAGGTGCTGTGCCCAGCTGTACAGGTAGATATTTAGATAATGAAGCTGGCTCTAAGATAGGGGAAGAGATAGAGTGTAGGTTAGAGAGCAGTGTTCTTTCACCAGAACAAGAGATAATGGTCTCAATTATGCTTCCAGGTCCTGCTGCTCAGTTGTATTAGCTTTAGTGGGAACAAATGAATTACATTTGTCTGACTGCTTCTAACATCACAGTTGTATGTCAAAAGCAAGGTTCTCTGTTTTTAAGCTTCATGGATCCAAATCAACCCACACAGATCCAATCTGAACTGGTTAGTGAAGAGAGATTAGATGTGAACTGCAATTGGAAGTGGGGGGGTCTTCACTAGTTTAGGCTCTCAAAGACTATGATCTTACTCACTGGTGGTATGAAATAGGATCAGTAATGTAAATAAATGTATGTGCCCATTCTTTCCTTTGACCCGTGGCTTTCCTGTCTTACATCAAAATACGTATTTATTCTGTCACTGGAAGGCATGTCATCTGACCAGATGCTCATTTGCTCCCCGGTCATTTGTCTGTCATGGACATATCAGTGTCATAGGGAAGAGCAACTGCATGGGGTGCGTGTCACCTGGTGGGCGTCTGCCAGTGGGGTGTGACACATGCAAGCACCGTTACCTACCTGCGGTGGATGTCATGTTGCTTGCACGAGAGGTGGTCATCTGACAGGACAAAGTCTCAGCATGTGTTTTTGAGCACTTCCATAAGTCATCTGTCATCCATCCTGAGCTTACTGAAGCTGGAGTTTTATCTATGACTTTTATCTAGTGATGGTACAAAACAGTTGTTATGAACTACCCTCCACCTAATGTTGCAAAACAGTCAACATAATTGATAGACCCACTGAATTACAATAGTAGTAGGGCAAATAAAGTAGCAAGTCAGATGTTTTTTACTTGAATCAACCTTTCAGGTAAATATTTAATTTTGTTGTTGCACTGGTTAAGGGGTAAAGGCTGACAGTTGTCTCAGTTACATTGATGGCAAGTGATGCTGTCTCCATAATGAAAATGCTCACTAGATGCCAGGTTTGCCTGGACCAGCTGTACCAGAGCGCATTTTTACACTGTCAAAAATTATAGTTTTGAATTTGGTTCTTATAACATATAGGTCAGTGAATAAGGTCACCTCTCATGAGCCATAAGACAGTGGAGATCCAAAATGACACAGGGTTTTTTTCCAGTTAAATATCTCATCTGACTGTACTAACTTCAGAAAAGATATGCCAGGGACCATGAATTATGATAAACATAGGTGTTCCAAGAAGAAGTATTAGTCAAAATAAATAGAGGTGTACTCAGTAGTTGTCAGGCACATTTTCCAGTGGTTTACAAGGACCAATTCAAGACTTATTAGCATGAGATGCAGCACCTTCTTAGGCAGAAATCTCCTTTGTCAGATGCAGCCTCTGTCTGATGATACGTGAGGGATGAACAGAGCTTACATGGAAGAGAACTGCAGAAAATGAACTTTGGAACAGGTGAACAATTCCGCAGTGCTGTACTCACACAAAGGTACAATTTACTCCCAGGTGAAATTGATAACTATCAGTTTCCTTGCATCAGTTCTTGGGGTTTTTTTAATTTTTGGTCAGCTCTGAGTAGCTATTTATATTCTGAGTTTCCATAAGTTTTACCCTCTCTTTGTTTTATGTTTTTGTCTTTGATGACTTTAAACATTTATTTCCATCATGCAGTTGCTTAAGATTTCAAATTTCATTTGATGACAGTATGTTCCATTTTCTATACTTTGACTTTCAGTAACTGTCCTGTGGCAAGAACTTTACAACATTCTCAAGTAGAAAGTTGTATTTGGGTTAAGCAGCAAACAAACCTTCAGAAATCTCTTTTTCAGTTCAGCTTTCATGATATTATCAGCATGATATTATAAGCAAGCATACACACTGTTCATTATTTTCCATAGTCAAGGACAGTCCCTGAATCTGTAGCATGTTAACTATCAAAAAGTCTGCTCCAACTAGTTTCTCTTCACCACAGCAATGTTTTGGAATGTGACTGGTAAGAGTGTGCCAGAACACTTTTTATATCACACCCTTCTTTCCACTTGTCAAAAGTCACTGGATTGCATCTGACAAAGAAAATTTTCTCCCACAGTTGCAGCATTTGGCATCATCAGTCCTTGAACTGGTTCTTGCAGCTCCATGGAAAACGTACATCTCAGCTCTTTACAGCCCTGTCACATATTTTGGATAATCGCTCCTCCCAGAGCCATCAGCGGTAATCCACTGTTCCCACAGCAACGCAGCAATCTTCAGTCTGACCGAGCGGCCACGCTTATTGCCACACGGAGCTTACTTGGACGAGTGCATCCATTTTACTGCTCTAGAAGGTCACGCTTTCTACAACGACATGGCAATTAAGTGCCATGGTTTAACTTCAGCTGGCAACTAAGTACCCTAAGTACCTTGCAGCTGCCCACTCACTTCCCTTTCCCCGCCCACCCCTACCAAGGAGATGGGGAGGAGAATCAGGAAAGAAAATAGAGTTCATGGATTGATATAAGGACAGTTTAATAACTGAAACAAAGTAAAACATAAAAACTGTAATAAAAATGAGAGGGAGATAAAACCAAATAAAAAGTGATGCACGATACAACTGTTTACCACCTGCTGACTGTTGTCCAGCCTGTCCCTGAGCCACAATCATCATCCTGCTCCTGGCCAGCTCCCCCCAGTTTATATTCTGAGCATGGCATTCTATGGTATGGATCATCATTCTGGCCGGTTTGGTCACCTGTCCTAGCCAGGCTTCCTCCCAGCTCTTTGTACAGCTCCTCACTGGCAGACCACGAGACAATGAAAAGTTCTTGACATAGGGTAAGCAATTACCAGAACATCTGTGTTTTACCAACATTATTCTCATACTGAATCCAAAACACAGCACTATACCAGCTACTAAAAGGAAAAAGAGATTTATCCTAGCTGAAACTAGGACACTAAGTTACAGAAAGTTAAATCTTAATTAAATATGATTTCAGTGGCTACACAAAAAGTTTAAGTCCACTTTCATGTCTTCATTATCACTTCTCTTCCAGGCATCCATCAGCCACGAGGCTGAAGATGAGACTAAGTGTTCTAACAGCAAACTCACTCTGGTTGCAGGTGAAATTGAAGGAGTAACTAATGAATATAAACTAGAATCACAGAATACACTGAGATGAAGTTAATGCACAATGATCATCAAGCCCAACTCTTAGCACTGCACAGGACAGTCCAAAAGAATCACACCATGTGCAATTTGTAAAGATTTGTCATTTCACTCTCCTTTGTATAGTAACATCAACTAAAATGTGAGTTTTATCTGGTTTGCCTTGGACAGTGACATTCATAAATGCAGAGTCTGTCACCTTTGATTTATTTATTTGTATGAGAAAGCCAGCTCCATTCAGTACAAACACTGCAGGAAAGTTTTTGTGTTCTTCCAGGGGCTGAATTTCATCATTTCTCCTGTGCTTTTTACTGACCTAAGAAAAACTGTTTTTTCCATTGAGTTAAGCATGCTTTTACATGCCATCTAGCCAGGGCACAGTAACTGCATGTCCCAGTATCACAACAACAACAAAAAATATGTTTGTTTCTGGAGTTTAGGAAACTAAACATGGTACATTAATGTTCTAAGTGTTGAAACTTGAAATGGGAGGTCTTCACTGAACAACTGCAGTAGAATTGTAAATGTTAGAGAATCTTATCACAGGTAGCAAGAGCTGCTCTGTCTTTGCCTGCTGCTCTCATTGAGCAATAAATACCAAGTGTCCTAGTTGAGCTGTTTTGTTTTCTAATTTTCTTGGCTGTGCTAACTCCTTAAATGTGTCAGAGAAAAGTACGACCTGAAGGACTGAGCTATTATTTTCCAACAATCACTGAGGTTAAAAGCTATTAATTTTAAGGCATTGTACTTGGAAATCTCGACAACTATAATCACACTCTGGAAACATTCATAGATGCATAACATAAGCCTTAAGAGGTATTTTATTTCTCCATTTACCATCCTTAAAGGATGTAAATACCTTACTTTGGTATGTTAAAGAATACAGCGAACTCCTTGTGAGATAATAATTTATTATATTAGCTCTGCTTACTCTTAATCATCAGTTCAAAGGTTCTTTCAGACTGACCTTTCCAAATGTCAGTGTTTTAAAGCAAAATTTACAGCATGTCTTAATGCATCATTGGATTTACTTATGCACAAAAATCCTGACCCAAAGTCCTTTGAAACTCATTAGAAGGTTCCCATCGACTTAATAGCTTTAGGTCAGGTCAGTAATTAGTAGAACTGAGACTAGCTCATGACCATGGCAGAGCATCTTTTAAGAGTGTCCAGAAGTGATACTAAGCTAGGAGTTTAGTCTCATCTTGAATATTTGCATTGTGAAAGGTGATGATAATAAACTGTTTGCATTTTTTTGTATACAGAGAAGAGATGTGTGGATCTAGAGGAAGGATTAAAGTGAGGTGCTAGTCAGGATCTCAAATTGCACAACATGGCAAAGAAAAGTCAAAGAAAGAGCTTGCAGGAAGGAGCAGCACTCAGACTTCCAGTGTTGTTTCCTTTTCTCCCATACCTTAAAAGCAAAGGGATTTCTGACTCTTCATAGTCTTGAGTGAGTTCCTCAATGCAAAGAAAAATGCTGCATTTTCACAGAACAAAGCTAACCTTCTTTCTAATTATTCCCAGAAAGAAAAATTGCCTACAAGAAAATTACATACAAGGAATTGCAGAGAGAAAATGAGGTGATAGAATCTTTCCCTTATTCTACTATTTTTGAAACTAAGGACAGTGAAAATAAAGGGCTCATCTCTCAAAATTCTGTCTGCTTTTTTCCTTGAAGGGTTCTGCTGATCCTGTATATTGAAGCAGAGATGTACAATTTGACAGCGGGTTGCTTTTATATCAGATATGTGTTTTCATCTCCCTCATGAAAAACTGTCTGTATCTTGGACCTACTGAATAGCTCAAGATGATGCCAATTCAAGCCATAAATCCCTTCAGATGATTGAGATGTACAATTCCAAGTACAATAAGTGAACAGGATGTTTTTGCTGCATCCAAATTTCCAAGTACAATCAGATTATGGAAGTGAACACTGTGGATGGGGCTCTGCACAGCTGCGGAGACTGCATGGGTGGCTGACTCGAAGATCCAAGCAATGGCAGGCAGCACTGTCCTATTGCTACACCACCAGGCATAGCAGAAAGGAAATATGGCACTGGAAATAAAATTATGGTGGTCACTTTGTCAGAAACCTGAAAAATTTTCAGACAGCATAATTCTATGAGCAAAGATGGTAATGAAAGGATGGTGCAAGTGAAATAAATATCACATTAAATTGTGAAAGTGATGATTCAAACCTCTGTAAGGGGTCATTATAATAAGCAGTGTTTTGTTTTGTGGAGATTTTCATATATTTCGTCAATTTGATATAAGCAAACTTATTGTTCCTAAGGAGTAATTTTTTGTCTTCTTTGGGAAGTTTTGCCTGCTTCATGGATCTAAGTATCACTTGAGAGTTTTTTGTGTGAAATACTAGCTTCAGCCCAGATTTCCTTACAAAAAGCTCAGAATGCTCAAAATAAATAATAACTTTTCCAAACAGTTCAAGTACCTCAGCAGCCCCCTAGACCATTGTGCCTTCTTCGCAAGATTACAATGCAGTATCTCTTTGATCTGTCTTGCATTATGGGAGTATTGTTTTGTTGTGGGCTTTTTTTCCCCCTCAGTTCTATTTCTGGCCCATTTTAAATGTCAATATAACAGAATGGGGTGGGGATGTAAAATTTGGGCTCGGTTAGACATAAAAGAGCACTAGCTCCGTAGTTGTTCACATTTTTCAAAATGCTTTGACATAGAAAAATTATTGTTATTATTTTTTCATCTGCTAAATTGATTCTAAAATATTAGCTACAACACTCCCAGTACAGAAAATATGTTATTAAAATAGGCTTGAAGGTATTGTATTAGAGGCAAAGGTGCCTTTCAGAGCTTTTATTGTGTGTGTGAGAAGTCTGCTAGGCATTATATTGCCTTTACTTGTCTAGAGTGAAGTGCTACTCATTTTTCCTTTTGATATACTAATCTCATGGGAATTACTAAATAAATACAGTAAAAAGAAGGCTTTCTAAAATTCTGCTTAGCAAAATTAAACATTAAATATGTAAATATAATAGGTTATACTTTCAAAATAGAACCTTAAAAAAAATTAAAATAAAACCATTCCCTCCAATAAGGGGTCTTCAGAAAGCAAAGGTGTGTCTATGTCTCACAGATCTGTGTAACTTAGGGTGTCTGAATTTGTTTACTACCCAGAGGCAAGTCAGTGGTGCCATCACAGAATCCAAGCTGGCTAAATACATACTAAAATCTGGCTCAGCTATGCTGCACCATGCTACAGACATAGGCTAAAATGCTGCCAAAGAATTCAAAACAGGTTTTTGTTTAGTGCTCAGTTTGACCAAAAACAGGATTGGAAAAGAAAGGGAGATGTATGACACAATACCATGTACCTTTCTTATTTTTACCTCAACAAGCATTTGTTTGCAAACCAACAATGGGCTGAAGTGGGACTTGTTTGAAAACAGTGTGGATGGCCAAGGTAAATCTGCCTGGGTGGGGAGGGAAGGGGAGGGGAGGGGATAGCAATGCTATCCCCTTGATGCCCAGCTTGAGCCTGTTGGTTCCCTTTTGCAGAAACCTATGGAAAACACCATGGTACAGGTGAAGGACAACATGCCATCATGCTGTCGAGCCTTACGGAGTGATTGAGAGAAAGTCCTTTGAGTAGTAGCTTTGTGTTTTGGGAATAGATCCTCATTGTCCCTTGTATGTAGGCTGTGAGCTTCATGCAGAGACAATTTGCAGAGAAGCCCTGAAAGCCTAAGAGATCTGGATCCAGCCCCCACTGATTTGTCTTGAAAATACTGCCATGCAACACCAAGCATTCAATATAATCCTTGGTGCAGAGCAGGGAGATGGGTTAACAGTTTCAACAAGTCTGAGGTAGGAAAGAATGGTAGGAGAGCTTTGCCTGCTGTGTACTGTGTGATGGAACTGCTGTCTGGAGGGGTTCTAGGGGTCTGCAGCATGACTGCAGTGAGCTTTGGATTGGAATGTCTTTTCCAGGGCAGCCCTCGGGAGCTATCTTGTGGAGCAATGGAGATGTGAACAGCATGAGGGGAGTCTGCACCTTGTTTGAAAATAGGCCTACACTGGTGCTGGCTGTATTGGGTTATTTGGCCAGTTCCAGTAACAGTTTTCTGTTGTTATGTTTTAACTACAAACAGTTCTGGCTGAATAACAGAATAAAAAAGTGAACTGAGGTTTGGTTCCACTTTTCACTTTACCCAACCTCAGTGCTCCACTGTCCTTCTCATTTAGGGCTACTGTTGCAGTCTGGGACATCTTGATAAAGCCTCAGAAATCTAGAAGACATGTATTTACTGCTTTGGTTTTCTGCATCATCTGTTGCTCCCTTGTCAATTAAACAGAGTACGAAACATAAAACCACATAAAATGACATTAAACAACAGATTGGGTGAAAAGTAGAATAGCTTTTCAACAAAGTCTTTCAAGAAAAAACCCCAAACCAACAACAAGCATGAAGAGTTTAACCTGTTCTTGTGCTCCTGCTCCTTTGTACTGGTTCTATACTTAGTCCACATCTGTAATACCAAAATAAGGGCTTTTGTTTCAGCCTGCCCTGTCTGTCAGAGCAGCAGCTCAGCAGTTAGCCTCACTCTCTAGACTAGAGGTCAGGAGAGCACACCCTTTAAAAACTGTACAGAAATATTCCCTGCACAACACTCTACATGATTGTAAGAATGAAGAGATATGCAGAAACAGAGTAAGCCTCAAGGAATTAAGTTTGATTCCCATATCAAATATTTCAAAATTTGTGAAAGTGTAGGGATCTTGGCCAGGTCCATGACATAGAAAAATCTGACTCACAAGACTGACAGTAATTGACAGTATCACTATTTTTCAAAGTCAAGGAGCACACAGTTCTTTGGGATGATAACATCTAATTAGTATCAAAATATACAAAACTCAGAGAAACCTTGAAAAACAAACAAAGAAAACCACAAGAAAGAACCCCGGTCTTCATTTAAAATGGAGAACTGACTCATCTATAAACCACAGCTTTGAGGAATTGAGACACACATATTTTGCAAAGCTAGAAATGAATATACATAGATGAAAACTATAGGCTTAACATATCAGCTATAAGCAGATGATGCCAAAGAATATTCATTGACATTTCTCATATTAATTCTGCACATAACACAAAAAAAAGGCTTACCCCACAGGCAATCTTCTTCCCATCCCTTTTTGTGAGGTAAAATATTACCATTCTTGTTGCTTTTTATGAAGACTGCAGTGCAGTGGTGTAGCAGGACTTCTTCACGTCAGGTTCCAGGAGGACTTTCTATTTTGGGATAAGTACATTGAACAATTCTCTGTTCTGCTGATTGCAGAAGTTCATCTTGCCTCCTGCAGTTTTGGCACTCATACTTTGTCTAACATTTTATGTACCTACTAGACATGCCACCGAGCTGTGTAGGAGTACTTTTGCCACTTAAGTAGATAGAGGACTTTCTATCACTCATGTTCCCCATTGTCTTCCCTGGATTGTTTGGCTGCTCAAACTATACATCTCTGAATTACTTTAGCCAGTTTAAAACATTTTTAAGTCCCTAGTTAAAAACACTTTTAAGTGACTATTTTGTTGTTGGCATGGCAGAGTTATATCTTGCATCTTTTGTCTAGATTAACCCTCTTTCTACCTACAACATGCCCCTGAAAACTCAGGTGCATATTAAATTAAAGCAGTAAAGAGACAGGCTTCAGCTCTTTATGAGGAGGGGCATTTCACTCTCAGATATGTTGCTGGATGGGTGTCACATGGAGATTCTTCAGGTACCTGTGTGACTCCTAACTCCAGCTGTTTGAATTTCCCTTTTCCCACTGATTTCTCTCTGGATTCTCTTACCTTCTTACAAATTTATTCCACAGCCTCTCAGCTCACCCAGAGCTCCTCAGACTTCCCAAAAGCCCTGCACCTCTCCCAGATCAAATTTCTGGATCTCCCAAGAGCAGCCTACACTTCTCACTAAAATCCCTTTCATCTATTCCCCAAGTCCTTTCTATTTCACTTTTTACCGATGGCATAGCCCCATTCTTAAAAAAACTCTTCCCTAGGTCACGTTACAGCTCTGATATTCTCTACCAGTCACAACCCCTGTGTACGCTTTTGTGGCCACCTCCCATCTTAGTCTAAACACGTCTGCTCTACTTCATTCATACAGAGTTGTGGATTTCTAATTTCACAAACACACTCACACTTTTCTGTTGTCTGCTTGTATCTGGTGCCATTTCCCATTGCCAACAGCAAGCCCAGCTGCTCTGGTCCTGGTTTTCCTTGATCAGCAAAACTTCCTGTAGACAGCCAAAGATCAACATTTACCACAGCACCAATTTGGACTTTGAGGGTAAAAATAAAGACTTTACACAAACAAAATAGCTTTCAGAAGGCATATGATGTGTGAAGAAGGTGAAATTTCACCCTTTACCGCTCTGCATAAAACACTGTGAGTGTTGGCAGCTGTAGCCAGAGCAGTGAAGCTCCCTCAGCTTTCAGTTCAGTGTTCTTGACTAAGCAACATGCAGTGTACCATGAGGGCACAGTGAGAGATGTATGGCAAAGTGTGGTGCAGTGCTTATTTGAACACTTGTGCCTTACTCTCATAATTACCAATAACTGGGAGTTAATCAGCCACCAGATCCAATTCCAACTGTTCCAGTTATCCAGTGAGAAGCCTTAGAGGTGTCCCAATTCAACATAATGTAAATACTATAAAATAATGTGCATAAGCTTGGCTCCTAGTGAGACCTCTTGATTAAAAAGACATCATTATTTCACACCTCTTCTAATTAGCACTGACAGTACCTCTGATTTCAGAGGAATTTGATTGCTCCCAGCATATTACCACACTGTCAACTGGTGCAATCCTGTACTCTGCTCCAAGTGTTGATCTTGAGAACAATACTGTCAAGTGACCTCACATCACCTCTGATAGTTTTGCTAGGAAACACTTTGGTGCATAAATATTCAACATAGCTAGAAGTTCTCATATCAAAGGAAAATGACTATATAACTGCAGAAAGCAGAATTTTGATTCTGCAGTTGACATAACTTTAATTTCCTTAATGCCCTGGTTTTGTATATTCTGCTCTAGATTAATAATAGAATGGCTATTAATACACAGTGTAAAAGAAAAAAAAAAAGTAAAAATAAACCAAGAACTACAGCCGAAAATTTCCTCTTCTTTTAATTAAAATCTTTAAACTACTTCACAATTACAGGAAATTAAGAGAAACAAATAAGATCTGTTGTTTGTGATGTCCATGCTTGGACTCCATTAATCTGAAAAATAATAAAATGCCACAAATTCCATCTGTCTGTAGATTGTTTAGTCATAATAAAAGCAGAACAACTGAATACTGAGAAGTCTTCCTGAACTGCAGGCCCATTACTTAATAATTTTTTAAAAAATAGACTATAAAAACAAAACCAACAAAAAAGCCCCACTTAATTTCAAATGTAAAAGAAAGACTGACACTGTCTTATATGCAGAGCATTACCACACAGAATCAGGAAGAAGGGCACAGAAAATCGATTTTATTTCTATCTTATTCACAGTCAAGACCGTACTGAAATTAGCACAGAGCATGCAGCAATGTCAAATAGAACGTATTAAAATATAAATCCTACTGGCAATATTTAAAACCCCTTTTGAATGATTGCTACAAATATCAAAGCTATGATGAAGCCATCAAACTACATGGTTTTTGCA
The DNA here is from genome assembly GCA_013400975.1 of Atrichornis clamosus. Lineage (NCBI taxonomy): Eukaryota > Metazoa > Chordata > Aves > Passeriformes > Menuridae > Atrichornis > Atrichornis clamosus. Next base: position 106,664 of record WBMZ01007365.1, read on the forward strand.
TCTCATGCAGTTTTCTAAATACAGAATGTGTACATAATTTCTGCCTTAAAATGAAAAATATATATAAAGCATGGTTTGATTTGTCCCCCGCCTTTGGCTACAGGTGAACAAATCTAGGTGAACTGTAGTCATACTCAGTGCAACAAGTCAGCATTCTTTCAGAGTAATCCTTGCTAACATTGTCTTTAAAAGTTGAATGGCACCTCAGATATGTGAAGCACCTCCAGTCATATCTTACCTAGGCTAGCTGCTGGCACTTGAGCAGCACCAGTATCCTGCATTATATCTCAGCAAACCCCTTCACAGCAGGAAGCTCTACTCTTACACCAGTTTAACCCATTGCCTGTGAAAAACTGATTGCTAAATCATACTGTACTGTTCCAGCATGCAATATGAAATATTCACAATTACTCTGAACCATTTAATGCATCCCAGTTAACTGAGAGAGTTCTTTGTGGTAACCATTCTTTTATCCTTGTGACTCAAAAGATGTGATTGCCTGGCAGCTTTCTGTTTTTACATCTCTGTGCTTTGAAACACGTTTCAAATTGCGCAATTTATTGTAATTGCATCTTGCCTGAAAATGAACTTTAAAAACTGAAGCTTAATTCTAGGGTGTTTCTACCATTTGCTAGTTGTCTTTTGTTCTGTAAGTACCTGAGATAATTTTCCATATATCTGGTAACCATTGTGAATCTGAAAAGACGAGACTTCCTTAAGTTTTGTAATCATAGATTTAGGGGCGGGTTTCAACCATATTGAGCTCTCAGCACCAAGTACAAAGGAGACACCCATACAGGTTTTACAGAATTTTGTGGGTTTTACTTAAAGTTTATGATGAGTCAATTAGGCATAGAGTACCTGTAAGTGGAGATGGAGTGCATTCAGTCAAGCTAAGCAAAATCTGACAACTAAGCCTCCAATGATTATCTTAAAAGTCTGGCAGCCATGCAATGCAATCAGCAATCATTTTGTGAACTGTGAGCTATTCTTTTCACAAAACATCTTGGTATGTTTTTCATACATTTCCTAAACTTCCTAATGTGGTTCTTAGACCTGGGAATAGTAGAACACTTCCAATTTTGTGCAAGTCCATCAGGGAGGAAAATCCCTGTGACTCAGATTCAGATTAAATGCGATACTAAAAGAAAACTGTAACAACCAAACAGCTCTGCATCTCCTCTCAGTGATTGTAAATTAAGTTGAGAGGATTAGCCTAGAAGTACATGCCTTCATTGCAGATGTCCATAGGTAGATAATACGGATTATATTGGCTAGAAAGGAAAGAAAGCCAGCTAACTAATGTTAAGAAAACATTGATGTGACTGACACCAGAATTATGCAGAAGCTGTTAGGTGAGCATTACAGATGAGACTTCAAAGTGATAGATGAAGCAGGAAGGATATTATGAAGTTCAGTAAAGTGGTTTGTATGGGAATGCATTACTATATGTGATATCAGTTCAGGCTGTATGTTCCTATAGTTCATTTTGGGCTTCAAGTCCACATTTGTCTCGAAGAGCAGCTTCTGGAGCACTGAGGAATCCAGCTTTCTTTAACAGCTGCTCCAGCCTCCATCTCCATGCAGGTTTCTGTGCATCAGCCATCCGCCCAGATGCATTCAGTGGTAAAATGAAAAAACCAAAACAAAACAACTAAAAACCCCAACCCATCACAGCTAGTAAAAAATATATAAGCTTCAAATGGTCCTTTAGGATATGCTGGGCACTTGGCTGCAGTTTCATTAGCATCAAAGAACACAGGGAAATATTTTGCACCTTTGAAGATTATATCAAGCTAATATCTGTCCATCTCTTCCAAGTCCAGAAATAATAGAATGGTACTGGACAGGTAATGGTAAGGATGAAATACATCATTAACTCAGTTGAATACATTCTGTTGAATAAAGAGATTGGATTTTTTTCAGATTGCCAGCACTTACAACAGAGAGTATTTTTAGCCAAGATGCTAAGCAAACAGGCTTTAAGAGAAATAATCAGTATGATTCAGAATACTGGGGTTTTTTTCCAAGACCCTTGGAGAACTTCAACAATACCAATTTTGTACACTTCAAAATACCCTGCCAAGATCAGCTTTACTGAGACGTTGTGACTCTCTGCTGCTCTTTGGGTCATTATCTACACTAGATGCAAAGTATGTAAAGAGCACAAGGCTCTACCTCAACAGAATAGCCCTATTTAGAATGTGCCCTGCACAGATGAGAACTACTGCTGCAGTAACCTAGCCTGGATGAAAGCTCAAAAAATACGACTAGCATGAGTTAGGTCTCTCCCCTAATCAGAGCAGGAGGAGAGCCTGCCTCCTGGTTCAGTGGCTTAGTCATAGGTTTTTCATTTTTTCTTTACATTATATATTAACCTCAATACAAGTACTTGCACTGCAAACATTTTCAAGTAGTAGAGTAGTCCCAATGGACCAATTTGTGTTCGTCAGGTTAAATATATGTACATGATTAATAGGGTGGGAACAACCAAGTTTTTCCTGCATTGGGAGATCATGTACCATCAAGTTCTTTAAGCAGGATTTCCCTTTGTAAACAGTGAAGGATTTTGATTTATAATTTATTTGCATAGTAATACTAAAAGTATTTGCTCAAAGCATGCCACTGAAATATATGAAACTAAGGCTAGGTTGTATGTATTCCAAACCTGAATAATGAAATAAAATGTTAATATTAGAGACTGTAGAATGTGCAAATACCATCTGGGTATAATCAGTAGTAAAAAGTTGGAATCTTGAAAATACAATGGACTGTAATTAAAATAAAAGCATTTGTTTGCCTAGGTTGCAGTCATAACTTGGAGCAGCAACATCCAACTTCACCTAATTACTTCAAAAGGTTCTGGCATATGTGCTGAGACTTGCTGAACTTTGTATTTCGGGAAGCTTATGCTCCTTGCACTGAAAATTCATGATGTTCAAAAAACACTGCTTTCTGGGTTTTGATGTATTTCTTTACAGGTTTGCCTGGTAACCTTTATCTTTGGCTCAGCTTTGTGAAATGACAGTATAGGTGGGAGCAAACTAATTTGCTTTTAAATTCAGAACTTATAGATCAAAGATCTCCATCCTCTTACCATCTATTTCTTTAAAATGTTTGGTATGGTCACTCATTATGTTTCAGAACCATCTATATCATTTACATGTTACCCACCAGCCACTTTATGCAGTGATAGGCCAAATTTTTTCTTTAAATATGAAAAATTACGTTTTCTAGTTAACTGTGAACTAGTTGTCACAGACTTAAGTAGTGTAGGAAGGATTACAACAATCATATGAAAGAGCTGCAGGGAAAAGGGTAGAAAAGTTAACAAATATTAAAACAAATATAACAGTCTTTGAGCTACATTGTCACAGGCCTTGGCCAGCATGAAGGAAGCAAATGTTTTTCCATTGCTTATTCAAACCACAGTAAGTTTTATCTTTTTTATCTTGAATCATCTTCCTGGCCTAGTTTATAGCTGTATTGATCCAAATAATGCTGTAGTGAAGAGCAGTATAGGAAAAAAACCCAAAAAATGTTCCAGCTTGCAGAAGGGGAGGGAAGGGAACTCTGTGAACCAGAATTCCAGCTGAAGAAGATGGTGGCAGAACCACACTCTGTGAGCTGTTTCTTGAGATACAGTTGCACTTTGGTTTTTGACCATTCTACCTCAGCATTGAAGAGACCTAAAAACATAAGCGGGAGTATGTGGGTCATGAACAAGAGAGAAGAATGTCTCAGCTTTACGTGTGTGTCTGCCAAGTAAGTACTCATCCTACTCTAACCTTGGCAGATTATTCTTGCCAATGGACCCTCGCATCACCTCTGGCTGTCCCACTCCTGGTTCCCCTTCAGAGCACTGTTAAATCCCTCTTCCCTTTCATTCCCTACTCAGAGACCTAAGTAGCAGGGGAAGGTGGATTGGAGAGGTCCATGACAGGGGCAGATACACCCACCAATGCAGTCTGCATATGAGAAAGGGAGGGAAAAGAATCCCAAAAGAGAAGGGAGACAAGGATACACTGAGCAGGAGAAGGCAGCAAATCTGTGGCACCCTTTTCTGCTTTGCACTTTCCTGGGAAAAGCACTCCTGTAGGAGCTGAAGAAAAATCCCTACCTATGCCTTACAAGACCCTGAAATACAGTAGGAAAATGCATGAATGAGAAAGGCCTCAGAGAGCCTGGCTTAGATTGTAAGCAATTTCCTTGCTCAATGGTGATAAAAGGTTTGTCTTGGACCCTTTTTTCTGAGACATGCATGGTGTGGGTTCACTGGGCTCTGTGACATTCAAAGAGCAATTTTAGTGTGAAACATTTAAAAAAACTCTTATTTTTTAGAGAGCAGACAAGAAAGGGTAGCCAAGGAAGATTTTCTACTCCCTGGCTGAGAGTAAAAGTGGGCACTTGCTTATCTTTAGAAAACATCTGTAGTACAATGGGCCACTAGCCAAACTCTTTACAAACTGAAAATTTCAGGTTTAAATTTATCTATGTAAGTGCTCAATCAATGAAAGGTTTATTGAAGTTAATGTATTTTCCTATTTATAGGTCCCCAAAACCAGTCTTTAGGGTATCACAAAATTATAAAAATTCATTTTCTAGCACACTGTCCCTCCTTTATTCATGATGAATGCTGATCTAGTCTTCTGAAATTATGATCATCTTCATTAACACTTTTTTTCCTGTTTTCTAACCTATTCTGTTGAGGTTACACTTGGCATTCAAAATGGGAAATATGGTGCTTCTAAAATTATTTTCTTTTTTATCTGACATCTATTTTATACTACAATATGACATTTCACAAAATCACAAACCTCTGATGATACTGGGGAACAGTTAAACACCTTTGTCCTTGGTTTAAAAATTGCAAAATCTAGGGAGTTGCAAGATGATGATTTATTGATGGAAAACAAATATTGTAACTACCTGGTGTCAAACCACTGATTAACTTCAAGAACTTAGGCATGACTCAAGGACAGTGGTGTGCAAACTGAAATACCTTTATTCCAGTATGGCCTTACATTCTCCATTTCTCCAAGGAAGTCACAGAGTGGGTAAAGCAGTGGCTCTGCTGTAATTTTCACTCTGTTTTCCATGCCTCACTTCTACCTGGCCTTCAGCGAGGGGATCAAATAGATCCATGAGGGTGAGTCCCTTTTCTGAAAGCCTCCTCAAATTCATGGAGACAGTGAAAGCACTTGGATTTGTCCCTTAGTAATCAATAGGCCTTGTCTTCATCCTACTGTTGTATCTGGTTCTGGAAATTCAATTATATTCTGCAAAGAGAAATGTATCTAACCTGTAATGGAATGGGGAAGTGTTCTATTAGTCCCATGGTAAATTATGCCATTTAGCATCATCACTGTACAGAACTGCACCAAAAAGTAATAAACACTGTACTCATAACTGATTTTACAATTCATCAAATGAAATAAAAAAAACTGGAAAGGTTCATTCCAAACCTTATATCGCTTTTTTGAGGAAAACCAACAAAAACTATTTCATTTCATTGACACTTTTGTACAAGAATACTTCAAATGTATGCATGGGGAAAAATAAGCAAATGAAATTATGTGTAAAACTTACAAAACCATTGATGGAAATGCTGTCTTTTGCAGTTAACAATCATTCAAGGCTGAGCAAACTTAACCAGAGAGGATGAATTGTGATCTTGTCACATGCAGAGGAGATCCAAACACAGCTCTTACTGCCTGAATGAATGCCCTAATTGCTGAGCAGCTGGGCAGAAATAGATAGCAGCCAGTCAGTCTCAGCTGCTACATATTTTCTGACTGGTACAAAATACTGACTCCGTCTCTAAGGCAGATCAAAAGTCTGAAAGATCGGCCACCCAACAAGGAGACAAAACACCTAAGTACTCTAGGGAATGTTTAATTATATTTACTAAATAAAACAGCTCAAACAAGAGACAGTGAGAAAACATCTATTTCATGTGGTAATAACACTAGAATACTTGTGGCTCAGCTATTGTTCCCTGGAGAAGTGCAGGAAAGGTTTAGATCTTGCCCTGAAGCCCAAATTACATTTTCTCCTGGACAAGAGGAAGACAAGAATTTCTCCACAATTTTTGTAGTTCTAGCCCAGAAAACATACCCCAACTTAAATAGTAAATGCCACTTTGGACCAAGGTGTTAGGGTAACTAAACATCAAAGCTCAAATTTTGCCATGAGCTTAGTTTTAGTTGAAAGAAAAAAGGCTCATCTCTAATGATAACACTGATAAAATTGCCTGAGGTTTAAAATACCTTAAAGAGAGGACTTGTATAATAACAATGACTAATTTACTATGCTGGAAAGGTGTGGGAGTTTTTCTTTGTCATTAACTGTATCTTATTGAGGTCATTTTGAAAACCTATCTTACATGAAAAATGTTTATGTATTTTCATGCAGTTATCTAAAGCATACATCAAATTCAGCAAAAATAATTTGAAGGTGCAACTACTATTAAGGAATATTGTGCCTAGATTTTGATCTCCTATATCATTTGGAATAGAAATGGAAAATGCAATGTAATGAAAACAAACGTGTAATATTAGGTCTGAGGTCAATAAAGCTAATAGTATATACTTTATGTCATAACTATGGAGAACATTGACCAGAAATGAATTAAGAGTTATGCTATAAATAATTATGCCATAATCTCAACTCATCAGTCATGGAAAAGTAATCATAAGGGTACTAAGAAACTAGAGTACCTTTAGATTTTTTTGCTAACACCAATGATATTCTGGATTGGGAACATGTAGTAACCTAAAACAAAGTTAGTTAATAATTTAGCAAGACTTGGAGGAGAAAGATTAGTGCAAAGACTGTAAAGCAAGTCAAGACTTAACTGGGAAATAATGAGAGGCATCTGTTGTGGTTTAACTCCAACCAGAAGCTCAGCCCCACACAACCTCTCACTCACTCGCTCCTGGTGGGATGGGGGAGAGAATCTGAAGAGTAAAAGTGAGAAAACTTGTGGGTTGAGATAATTTGTTAGGGAAAGCAAAATCCACATACCCGAGCAAAGAAAAACAAACAATTCTTTTACTACTTCCAATGGACATGCAGCTGTTCAGCCCTCCCCAGGAAATCAGGGCTTCAGTACGTGTAATGTTATCTTGGGAAGACAAATGCTGTCTCTCCAAACATCTCCCCTTCCTTCTTCTTCCCCCAGCTTTATATGTTGAATATGACACCATATGGTGTGGGGTATCTCTCTGGTCAGTTGGGGTCAGCTGTCCCAGCTGTGTCTCCTCTCAACCTCTTGTACACCTCACCAGTGGTGGTATGAGGAGCAGAAAAATCCTTGACTATGCAAACACTGCTCAGCAGTAACAAAACATCTCTATATTATCAACACTTTTGCCAGCATAAATCAGAAATATAGCCCTGTACTAGCTACTGTGAAGAAAATTGACTCTACCCCTGACAAAACCAGCACACCATCACAAAGAGAGAACACTGGTTAAAATGGGGTTGCTTTTGATATTCCTTTAGGGTAGATGGAGGCACTGACTCTCTTTAACCTTTCCAATAAAGACTCTAGTACAAAACAGTGAGTTGATGAAGTTTCCTGAATATTCAGTGATGAATATAAAATCAACACAAGAGCCAAAAGGTTTATATATCAAGGAGTATAACTAAACTTGAAGATTAAAATATTAGGAACAAAGTTAACATTAGCTGTACGAAATACAATATCATGTATTAAAAGGTTGTTAACCAGGAGCTCAGGTGTCAGAGACACTCACTTTTCTGCCTCCTTGTTGTTCCCAAATGGTAGGCATGCTTTGGTAGGTGCAATCAGAGCGTACCTGTGTACTTCAGCAGCAGACAGCATGGCAGTCCAACTAGCAGCCTGTGCTCAGAAACCTGGGCCAGCAGAGTGGGCACCCAGAGTCAGGCCTTCCTGCTGATAAGAAAGATTGGCACCCAAAGCCTTTTGTAAGCCAATTATCAGGATCTCTTGTTGGAGTTACTTTGTCTTCTGTGAAACAGTTTCATGCTAAATGAAATAAGAGGAACTCTAGTACTCCCTTATCAGACAGATGCATCCTTGCTAGTTTACAACGTCATGTCCACTCTTCCTGCAGCTTAATGAATACTGGGTGACTGAATACTTTATGTAATATTTTATGACAATTCAGCAACTTGGCTGAGAATTACCTGCTACGTAAGTGTCATGGATTGCAGCTTTTCTTTCAGTGATGACTGTCAGGAGATTAAGTTTATAATTCATAGAGAGGAAGTCCTTGAATCTATCTTGTATATCCTACTTTAATGCTCTCTGTACTAAGTTCCGTTGAGTACAAAGCTGCCAACATTACCTAATTTCTGGGGAGAAGCTGAGCTCTAGGTGAAGCAGGTGTTTAAATTTAGAACAGAAATACTTAATGACTTCTGTGCTCATCTCTGCAGCACTTTGTATTGAGCAGGCTGTACAGCATCCTGCTCAGTTTGGTGGCTCCTATGAATTCCATTTGCTAGTGAATGTAGGCTGCAGAGCACATGGATGACCAAACATGCAAGGCAGGCTTTATCCCAAACAACCATGACACAAAAGGATGTTCAAAGCATGCATATCTTCATGTCTTTTCTTCTCCCCCATTTACTCTGGAAATAGTTCCCAGAGCATTAGTTACAGCAGTACTCCTTAACACACAAGACAATGAGCAGAATAATTACGGGTGTTTCAGTATAACCCTTTGAAGGCTCTTTTCTGTCTTGATAATGCTAAATTGGATTCTATACCCCATTTACTCTTTTCCAACTAACAAATCTAATAATGCCATCTGCACCTGTCTTTCCATTTCCCTCCTACTCTTCCCTCAGCTCTGCAGCAAGAAAAAAAAGAAAGTTCTGTTTTGGAAGTGCTAGATCACTAGCCAAGACATCTGCAAAGCAAGTTAGCCCTGTTATTTTTCCTGGCTTTTGCTCCTTATGTTCCATTTCACTCCTGCTTTCTTTATATAAATGTAGAAGACACAGTTCACAAACGATATTGGTGAGCAAGTCCCCGAAACCATGGGATGTCCTACTGTTCTCTTCATGTCTGCACTCATATTTTACTCAGATTTGTTGAGACTCAACACAGTGATTTAGACTCTTTCAACTCAGTGTAGTTGGAGGCCTGTCACTAGTGGTGTCCCCTAAGTTTCCATACTGTCCCCACTATTGTTTAACTTATCCATGAATGACTTGGATGAAGGGGCAGAGGCCTCCTCAGCAAGTTCACTGCTGGCACAAAGCTGGGAGGAGTGGCCGATACCCCAGAGGGCTGTGAGCCCTTCGGAGGGGCCTCAACAGGTTGGAGAGATGGGCAGAGAGGAACCTTCTGAAATTCAGCAAAGGCAAATGCAGGGTCCTGGGGAAGAATAACCCCCTGCACAGGATAGGAACCCGCTTGCTGGAAAGCAGCGCTGCAGAGAAGAAGCTGAGGTTCCTGGTGGACAACAAGCTGTCCAGGGGCCAGCTGTGCCCTTGTGACCAAAAAGGCCAATGGTATCCTGGGGTGCATTTGGAACAATATTGCCAGCAGGTTGAGGGAGATGATCCTGCACCTCTACTCAGCCCTAGTGAGGCCTTGGAGTGCTGTGTCCAGTTCTGGGCTTCAAAGTACAATAAAACATGGAGCTCCTGGACCGGGTCCAGCGGAGAGCAACAAAGATAATTAGGGGATGGTAGCATCTCTCTTACAAGGAAAGGTTGAGAGAGATGAGCTTGTTCAGCATCAAGAAGAGAGGTCTGAGAGGGGATCTCACCAATATATACAAGTATCTGAAGGAAGGGTGTCAGAGGAAGGATCCAGGCTCTTCTCAGTGGTGCCGAGGAACAGGACAAGAGGCAACAGGCAAAAACTGATGCACAGGAAGTTCCATCAGAACATGAGGAAGAATTTCCTTTCTGTGTGGGTGATCATGCACTGGAACAGTTTGACAAGAGCATTTGCAGTGTCTCCCTCATATTCAAGAGCTGTCTGGATGCAATCCTGTACAAGGTGCTCTAGGATGGCCCTGCTTGAACAGGGAGGTTGGACCAGACAGCTCTGTGGTCCTTTACAACTTTACCTGTTCTGTGATTCTGTGAACTGGTTTCAATCTTTTGACAATCCCTGACTCATTTACAGAACAGCATCACGATCTCTGTCCTACTCTAGGATCCCATGTTGCACTTGGCTGTCTGATTTGCAACTTACTGTGGAGTGTGGAGGAATGATCTTAGCACATCTCCACATTTAAAGGAGTCACTCCCCGCAGCTGCAGCCTCCTCCTGTCACAGGACTGACGCACAAATTCCTGTTTAAGAAAGAATGTATCTGAGGTCTGTAATTTAGAAGGTCTGGGGATCACAGCTTTTATTCTTGTATTTGTCCTGGAAAGCACTGTGCACAGAATCTAATTGCAGTCTGAGTAACCAAATAAGAAATAAATCATTATTAATGACATAGGCTGCCCAGCATCAATTTTGAGAAATACCCAGGTGGAAATATACAAACCTTGCCTAACAGTGTTTCTGCTTTCAAAGAGGCCTTTAAATTGCCAATTTGTCTTGAACAGAAAAAAATTAACACTGTTTTCCAGACAGCTACCCAGAAGTGGCTGTAGGCACTGTGGCTGGATATGTTATTGGTCTGCATCCCAAATAACTACTGTGTCTGGGAGGCAGGAGGGGAGAACAGGACAAACAGTATGAGTCAGAAACACATTTGACACAGGCACAATTTAAATACACTTAATTTTTCTCCCTTTGGATTTGGAGTAATCTTTGGGTAGCTTGTCCAAGCAAAAATTTCTTCTTGTTTCATGAAGTGTTTTCCCTAGAGAAGTAGGAGAATTCTGGAGGGAAACGACATCCTTCCTCATCATTTGCTTGGGCTTTATCCATTTTCATTTTGCACGTATTGGAGATCATATGGTATTTTTACAAATTTCTTCAGGAGAAAGATTTGGAAAGGGCTTATCTGATTTCTCTAGAACAGTCAAATACATACTGAAAAAAATTATGTTTTTATACATACATTACTAAGGAGCACTGAAATTGCCCAGCAAAATACTGTGTGCATCAACTCAGCCCCATGCCTGTCCCACCTTAAAGTGCAATGTGTTCTACCTTTTAATGCTTCTCAGTCCTCACTACATACTCTGCAAAAGCACCAAAAAAATAAAAGCACTAAAGAAAATACAGAGAACTAATCAAGCTGGACATCAAGAACTTTTTAGTTAGAGTTTTCTTTATTAATTTTAATAAGCATGAGATTTTATTTTATTAATGAATATAATTTTATTTTCTTCCAGTCTCTTTAATAAAGACAGATTTATTCCCATTAGTTTTTGGATTGGTCACACTACAATCATGGAAGTGAAATAACTGCAAAAGAAATCTCAGCTCACATTCTTCATATGCATTAACCCATATGCTAGCAGTTTGGGCACTGTCTTAAAGATACAATTTCTGTAGCGTCTTTTCTGTGTGCTTTGAGTTCAGTCAGATTATTAATGAAGGCTGCTTTAGTATCTTCCATATTTCTTTACTGTCTTCAATAAATCAGTAATATTTGCCAAAATGTGACAAGTAGAAAACTCAGATGTAAAGACAGAGCTGTTCAAATTTGTGTTTGGACACACTGTATCTAAGAACATGGGAAAGGTTTAATTTCTGGTAATCAGGAGAGACAACAAAACATTTTTTATGATCAGATTAATTATGAGGAAGTGATTTGGCAATACGTGCAATATGTACATATTCCTGAGATAGGAGGTACACCACAGGAATATAAAGGTTAGTCCTGTAACTGAGGAACTGTTTTCTTAGTTCATCTCTGCCCTCTGTAAATGTGCTGTGTGACTGTGCATGTGAGCACAGTGGTATTTATAGGACCATTTTATGGTCCTTTCTATTCAGTGGATTATTCATCTTGCTATATTTGTGCCTGTTAAAGTAAAACACGTACAGTAACTCAGAATTACCAGTGTTAAAAAATATTATTATAGAAGGCCCTTGCAGTCAGTTTCATGATGGAAAAATTCAAAAGATGGAAACATTACTGCGAATATAGGAACATTACAATGAGGACAACACCAAAGGGAGGAGCTGATTTCTTTTAATCCTTGAAAACTAGTGAGCAGTGTCTGAAGAATTTCAGTACTTTCAGGATTAGATATATTTTAAATACTCACCAATATTGTGAGAAAGACCAAACATCTGATTAGCAAAGGAAGAAGCAAATATTCAGGGTCTATGTGGATTTGATGTAGCAGACCTCCATAATCTTCACGTACTTCAAAGCTTAATAGATATTTCTTGCTTCAGGGATTATTTTCTCTGGGGTGTTTTCTGTCCCTTTTGTAGAGTAACTCTTCACACCTGAAATGCAGCATCATCAAAGTGGTGGCAGCTACATGACACAATTTCCATGTTAGTGTTTTCTGCATATTTCTCTTGTTCTTTCAGGATGCTCTTACTGTCCTTCCCAATGTTGCTCTTAACCCTTCCTCTTCCTCTGCTTCCAGGAGGATGGGAATCAGGTGTTTCTAAATGGGTGAAGCTCCTGTGAAGCTAAGACTGGAAGGAGTCCTCATTTTATCATCAAGGAAAAGGAGAGAAATACACACGTAAAGTAATAAAACAGTAAATAGTGAAACCTGAGCAGGTTATTTTGAAGTCTGCAGTTTCAGGAAGGTGAAAAGTGAAGAAAAATTATGTATTTGATGGAGCATTCACAATGCACTTTTGAGCTCTGTAGAAAAGCAAGAAAACCTTATGTTCTTTGGAGGAGGGCTAAACCCAATGTTTCAAACCAAACAGCTGGTTCTTTTAGCAATGAATTCTTAAATGTATGATAATATTTTTATCTCTGATTTGGCCTTAAACAAGAAAGAGAAAATTCTGAGAATTTTTCTCTTCCAAACCACACACTCTCATCCAGTTAAATAGATTCAGGGAACTGCAGATGAGAGAAGGGTATCTGTAAGTCATGAGAGTGTCAGAATATCCTCAGTGCTTTATGGCTTCTCAGCATTATAAATTATCTTCTAAGCATTATAGATAAAGTCTAAGTGGCTAACTTGCAATAAACAGAAAACTTCAAAAAAATGTTATCTTGGATGTAACTACAGACAAGCCAGTGAGCAGGCACTGCAGTTGAACTGAAGTATCAATGTACAATTTTCTAAGCACACCTGCAATTCACCTCATGCTAATGGAATATTTCCCGTCAGATAAAGTACATATGCCCTTTCTGTTTTCATTTCTGATTTATCTGCCTCAAGAGACCTCTTACAGTCAATGAGTATAAATTATGGTATGGGACATTATTACTATATTAACAATGACATATAGAAGGAAAAATTGACTATTTATGTCAGTTTAGTGAACCAAACAAGCCTAACTCCTACCCTTGCAGGTGTGGGGGCTGAAATACCAGAATTGTGCTTTTACTTCCAGTCCCTCCAGCATTAAACTTATTGTGCTCCCAGAGAAAATCACACCCAAGAATGAACAAAGTGATGTGTTTATAAAAGAGAGGGCAACATGTTCTCACTTCTTTTTTTAAAGGTCAGCTTTGAACTGAACACAAATTGACTAACTCCAGATGATGCCATCATTTTGTATAGTACTTATAGGACTACAGAGGCATAACAGTTCCTTCACTCAGCAGCATTTAGCATGGAGTAGACATATTAAAGGAGTCATATTTTGTATTAAATAGTATGGAATTTCTCAAATCCTTCTCTGCTCTCAGCATCCTGGTGAGATGGTTTCCCTGGCACTGAATCAGGGTGTGTGTCTCCCTGGGGACTGAAATTTGAGAGACAGACAGGGAGCCTGACAGTGCCCTTGTGTTCCCCAGGATCATCAAAACCAGGTTTGTGGAGCACTTGGATTCCACCCAGTCAGCATTTTCTGATGGAAAACAATTCAGGTAAAAATAATTTAATGAGCTCCTCTAGATACACAAAAGGTTTTCTATAAGAACCCTTTAATCCTGTTTCTTTTCAAGCTTGGGAATAAGGTGCCAGCTGCAGTGAAACTGTGTGGCTTTGTCAGCATTTGCTGCAACTACATCTAGTAATGCAGGGTCTGTCCCATGATAGGGGTTTTGGATATCTTGTTACAAGCATTTCTGAGAGAAGAGAGAAACAAAAAAAAAAAGGAAAAAAACAGTAGCCCTTTATTTCTTTATGAAATCTGCTTTGATTTAATTCGCAGAGGAATACATTTTGTGCCTCTGGGGATATTTGTTCGTGTCACAGAATAAGGCTAATGTAGCTTATCAAAATGTTGAAGTCTCTACATTAGAGAAGTAAATAAAATTTTCTCCTTAAGAAATTTTGTTCTCATAAACTTGAGTTACTTTTGCAAGTGGGGCACTAAGTAATAAAAGCATGGGAAGAGGAAGTAAATGATTTGCTGGCCTCTGCAAAATACCTCCTTCTTAAGTGTCCAGTGTACACCTATAAACATGGCTGGGGAAGGCATCCACTGCAGCTGGGCACTGCTGAAGGAGGAGGGTCTCCTCTGCCCATCTCACGGAGACTTCAGTCTCCTCTGAGCAGGGCAGCCAGGCTCTGGGCAGATTATTCCTTTGTAGTGAATGCCAAGCTCAATCACTTTACATTGTCTAGTAAAGAGCCAAAAAGACATCTCTTTGCTGTGACCCATGGAGGGCAGGGCTCAGTTTCCCTGAGTTTCTGATGCACTGTGTATGGTGTATTTTACCATTCTAGCCATACAGGTCCTCCCACCAGGTTTCAGTAGTGCCAGTTAAATCAAATTTCTTCTCATTAATGAGAATTACCAGTTCCCCTAGCTCAGCAGTCAGCCTTGTAGCATGGGTAAATTATTTAGCAAAAAATGCCTGGCCTTCATATTCCTTGCCACATCACACCACAGTGTTTATGACACACTGAGTTTAAACATGTACCATCTTTGCTGTCTTTGTAGCCCTTTTCCTTGTTGCTACTTCTCTTCCTACTTATTCAAGCTGATTTCCAGCTGAGAAAAGTAGGTCCCTAACAGTGACACAAATTCTCAGTAAACTGTGACAAAGTTCAGTGCTCCACAAAGCAAAAACCTTCTTTTTTCACCAGTCAGCTGTCCAACCCCTCACCTTCAAGATGTTCTCTTTTCTGTTTTTCATAAACCCCCAAAACATCAGTTGAACTTCTCTCTTTTCTTGTATCCAGCACCTCCCACACTTTTATTATTTATGCTGTTCCATGTAATATTTTTTATTCCCATGTGTATTTTCAGCAGAGCAAGACCTGCCTGACTAATCATTCCATCCAATATTACTGTTGCACTTCTACATTTTTGCACTTGGCAAACAGGACATTTGTTGTCCCTTCTTCATGAATACAATTTTTATATAGATTATAGACAGCATATCTCTCATTTTAGAATATCCTAAGAAGCTCTTTGTTCCTGTTTATTTCCTGTAGTGATTATAGTTTTTGGAGAGGTCCCCCTTTTTTCTCAGCAGGTAACTAAATATGTATCTGATATCGAGAAAATACCATTAGATGAATTAAGCATCTCTTAATTACAGATCATTAGTCCACTGCCTCAATTTGCAACCTAATCAGCTCCCTTACCACTGTGGCAATGATTTCCAAATCTGCTTGCCAGAAAAACAGTTCTTTAATTCTGCACTATGCTGAACTTGGCATTTCCAGGCCACATACCTTATCCTCCAGAATAGTCATCAATATGCACTTTGTGCATCATAAATCTCTCCAACCTTTCAACAGCATGCTGTAATTCTGCAAAGACAAGTCACAATAAGTGTTTCTCTATCAACTACATTTAAAACACAGTTGCCTAGCATCTTTTCCCTACCGGCAAGGGGTTTGTGTAACGTAAATACCAATGATGAACGTTTATGAGAAATCATATTTATATGGATTCAGACCCTGATTGATCGACGCATGCAAAGCAGTATCAGACAGACATTATTCACAATAATGTTTTAAAGCACTGCTCCAAAACATTTGAATTAATGGATCTTGTCAATCTTTTTCCTGTGTTGCAGAACACTGTGAAACCAAACAGCTCTAAGTGTTAGTGCTGTTGGTGAAACCACCCAGACAAACTCCACTCAGAAAAGAGCCTTTACCTCTGTTGTTGCTTTGTATGATTCCTGGAGGCCACTGACCAGAGACAGGTTCAAAGAGCTACAGCTTTTCATGTTAGCCCTTGTGCCCTGAAGAATGTAATAGATATGATCTCTTTACTTGAGTCTGGAAAAATCTGCTTTACCTGAAAATATATTGTTGGATGTTTTTGTTAAAAAATACCATTTTCACATAGCAATACATTAGTACACGAGCTAGAATAACAATAAAATGTAAAAAAAGATGAATATGAGATAAAACCTGAAAAGCTTCATGTTGGATTCCTGTACATTACAGCTCTGACAGGATTTTACTGTCTTGCTGCCTTTGCAAAGAACAATGACCAGAACAATGACCAGATTAATTGACATTAGCGTGGTCCTGTTGTGAAGTGGGGATCAGCTTGGATATAGAAATCACGTTCTAAAAATTGCAGTAGGGTCTTTATCTATATTCCAAGATTTAAAATTTTAATTAAGAACCTTGGCCAAAATCACCATGATTGTATTGCCAAGCTCCATTAAATGAGTTTAAGAACCACATCCTTAGAGAAACTTGTGTAGCTGAGCAGAGATAAGGCTAGCAGTAAATGCTACCATTAATGACAATCCAGCAGAGAGTCTGAACAACTTCTAGGTGTAACAAGAAGCCCTGGTATTAATTTTTCAAGATTCTTCTGCTTTTTTGAAAACAGTAACATTATGTGTTGCACTTGTCTTCCATCTAGCATCACAAATCTTTCATCAAGCCTTGCAACTTACAGGTTTTTAAACTCCACACTTCACCTCTGGATATGTACTTCTATTTTATTACCTAATTCATTCACCCATTACTTCTTCAGACTAAAATCAATTGTGCCACTTTAATGTTATTTGTTATAGAAGGTGTGTTGGTGTCAACCTGCTGCAGGAGACAGCAGAACTCTTGGTTCAATGACAAAAAAATCGAGGAACACTGTTAACTGATTAACTTGTGTAAGCTCATGCACTAAGTGGCCTTTCTGGGTCACAGAGGTTTTTTTCTTGATAAATGCAGGATTTCAATTGTCTGCATACCTCTCTTACAGAAAGCCTCAAATATATTATGTAACAAAAGACAGCACACAGTAACACACTCTGAGTTTCACAAATGGAATGGTACCACAGACCTACCTACCACTCCACACAGCTTCTTTTAAATTTCTAGAGTTTCTTAATTTCTTCACTCAAACCAAAAAGAAATGAGTAATGAAAGCATTTTCAGGAAACGAAGATGGCCAACAGGAAGATGGGCAAGACCTGAGACAAGCTTTTAAAAACTGCTGGAGGAGGCTTCCAAAAAGGAATGAAAGCAGTGTGTGGTGTTTTCCCCAGAAGGCCTGGCTGATAGCCTGCAGACAAAAGCAATGCTTTTGCTGTTGAGGCAGCCTTAAAATGTGTCCTGACAGATTGGCAAACTCAGCTGTAGCACCAATCTGGAACGGAAGAAAGGGCCAAGAATAAGAACTGTCTCTTCAGGAACAAAAGTTACCAGGAGCACTGCAAAGCTGTGCTGGAGGATTTCAAATGCATCCAAATCAAATTCTAGGTCTTGAATCTTTTCTTTGAAGTGCCTTTTGGTCTGGACCCAGATTATGTAAAATATCTACCAAGATTTGGAAAAGCCCAACAGCACCTTCTCCAAGTGCGAGTTTTCCTCTCTCAGGGAAGCACTGCTGCCTCAGGAGCCAGTCCATGCTGTGGGGTAAACACCCCCATGAACTGGGAACTTAGAGCGTCACTGACTTCCTCACCTGCCCTAAGGTCAAGGCTTATTTCCATCTATTTTTGCACACTTGTAAAAATCTAGTCCAACAAATATCCTATCAAAACAGGGCACCTTACTGAGCACATTACACTGCCTACCGAGAGCATCAGAGGGCAAACATATGACAGATGGTAGGCACGATGCTTAATGCACTGGTGAATGGTACTCAAATAGTGTAGCGATAAAGGTTGTAGAAGAGCTCATATAGAGGAAAGCAGGTAGAATATAGGCTGCTGGGGTTATACAGTGAGGGACTGACAATGGGAAGGTTGAGTGCTGTGTGAGCTCAGCGTGTAGAAAAGCACATGCAAAGGATTCAGTTACCTCCACAACAAAATCACACACCGTTGTTAAAATGGTTTCAATGATCTCTATCTTCATATGTATGTGTTTAACAGGTTTTACCTGAGAGGGTCACATAATAGTTTTAACGATAGCAAATAGAACTCTGCCCTCAGAGAAATCTTTTTTCCTCGATTCAGTACCTCATGTCTGTGATGTTTCCCATCTGTCTGGTGTGCGTTATTAAAGAGTAGCTGGTAAACTGGTAAGTTTGATGAATGCATGAGGTAAGTGCATGCTCAGCTGGTAAGTACTGTGATGCGGACAATTTTACTCAAATATATGTAAAGCATTTGGGGACGGCTTGCAGTTAAAAACCATAGTGGAAGAAAAAGAAAGGGACAAAGAGAAATAGCTTTATGCTAATCTACAATATATCTTATTTTCTATTCTGCAGTGAAATATGGTCTCTCCCTTTTGCTGAAATTGAAGATGGAGACAGGATTAAAACATGAAGGAGAAAAGGTCAAGAGGTTCAGTAATATAATAGTGAGTAAATGAAGCCCTCTCAAGTCCTTTTTCAAATGCAAAATACCTTCCCCCACTACTGAATGTTGCTGTTTTTTTTAATACATCTCTGAATATCCTAAACCCCCACTGTGTCCAGATAGTCAACACATATAGATCATGTTTATGCTAATCCTTGGACATTGTACTCCCTCCCTGCATAAATCATGACCCCTTTCCAAATTTTGTTGACTCCAGTTGCACCTTCTATAGTCAAAGGTCAAAGTCCATAAAACAGGTATGGGGTTTAAGACTATGGAACTACCACTTATTACCAAAACTCTGCATTGACTTAAATGTGTATGCTGCTCTGAGCCTGACCCCCAGCTTGATATGATCCACTGTCTGTTCAGTTTCCAGTTCAGACATCAGCTTTTGTTTCTGGCAGGACCACTCAGCCTTGCACCACTGAATACTTATGCAAATCCCCCATCTATCAACCATTCGTTTGATGCACATGTCCAAGATCAGCTGTGCACCCCAGCACCTGAACCCAAAGCCTGTGCTGCATCCAGACTGCACACAGGCAGTGAGAGCCACAGAACCCCCTTCTCTCTTTGTGTCAGCTTAGGGACGCGGGAATGGGAGAAGTAGAGAGAGTAATATTTTTTTATATTTTTTTGGTGATGATGTATTTCACAACAAAATATGCTTTAAATTGAGGAGATGGCAAAAAAAGCATTTTTGGTGTACTTGATTCCAAGCATGCTGAAGGCAATGGCAAGACCTTATTTAGTTTAACAGGCTTCAAATTGGGCCATTGGCATTATTAGCTTCATTATCTTGTGTCCTCACTGTGGACTTAAGTGATATTGCTATGATTTCCACTACATATTGCTTTGGACATCTTACTCTACTATTATAAAACAAATGTTCCTTTTGAACAAGGATATATTTGGAAATTAAACTTGAATCAATTTCAGATTCTCCTGTCCATTTTTCCTGACTGATCCAACTTTATTACAAAAAAAATTTAAAAATTTCTGATCCTTTTTCTATTTCTAAGGAAGACACTGGCACATGACTATATTATAAAAACTAGATATTTTAGAGGAAAAGTCTAACTTAAAAAATAATAAAAGAAAACCAATTAGCCCACAGCAAAAAAAGCTTGGTCATTTTTTCCTCCAATCTCACTGGTGTTTATTGCTCTAAAATCAGCACTGCAAGTAAAGTAATGTGATAACAATACTCAGTATTATACCAGTATAATTAGTGTATTACTGTGTAAATATATTGCACATGAAATATGGGAAATTAGTAAAAATATTGTCCTATGCCAGTGTGTACACACAGGCTAAGTCTTATGGTCTTGTGTTAAAAAGCAAACTGAAAAGATTCAGGTTTTTAAAAAACAAACTTTCTTAAAAATATAAGTGTTCCAATAGAATAACTTTGTAAAATTATATCTGGTTTTCTTTTTTATCTTAAACTGCGTTCCTGAAGCCAATATACTAATGTTTTCATGTAAAATAAGCTGCACTGAGGCACCATCACAATTTCAAAATATTTGCAGACATTTTTAGAATTTGAAGACCCGGTGACTGAGAAGAAGAAAAGTGGGCAGAAAAAGGAATAGATAAGAAAAATAAGAGCAGTAATGAAAGATTTTCAAGGAAGAAATTAGACTAACAGAACAAACAAATTAACAAGATGCCTATCAATAAAAAAGATGTTTAGACACTGTAAAACACAATCAGTAAAAATTAAAACTTATTGTGAGAGAAATATCAATGTAACTTCCAATAAAATGAAGTTTGAGGAGAAGTGTTTGTGTGGTCAAAACAACACATATGGACATTTTCAGAATAAAGCTTCTATTTCTCATTCAAGATAAAGTCTGTTTTGGAATTGTACTTCTCTTGTCTCAAGAAAAGGAAGAAGAGATTATATGAGATCAAAAGTACTGCAGACTCTCAAAATCTTAAGAATCAGTTCCCTCTTGCACTAATTAACTGTGACAATTAGGGCTTCACAATCCCTTTTAGGTGAAAGGATGAAAACCTTGGAACTTCATACCCTTTTGAAATGAGAAAACAGTTTTTCTCCTGCCGTACTTTGGAGCACAGAGGTCCAAGGAAGAACTCTGTGAAATGTTTGGGTTTCATCCCCCAGTGGGGAACTATTTGTTGCCAGCATTGCTCAGAATGTCTGCTGCTTTAACTCCCTGAGCTCCTGAACCTAAGTGTTTAGGACACCTTCTACTCCTTCTGGAACAAGAGCTTCGGTATTGACACTCATGCAGCCACAGTCTCTTAACCTTCCTTTCCTCCAGAGACCTGCCTGTACATTGCAATCACACACCTGCCCTGGTCATACACTACATCCCTCCATGGAGCAGAGAGGAAGCAAGAGAAGCTTAGTTATAAACCTGAGTCTGGGCTAAGCTCATGAGGAGCCCCAATTTCAGCACGAAGGGAACAGATGGGAAGGGGCAATAATGGGGCCTTATGGAAGCATCACCTTCCAGTAGCACGCAGGCCTTCTTAAAATGCAATACACTGCTAAATGTAGCCCTCAATTTTGCAATAGTGTTCTGCATTATCTGGTAATTTGTTTGTTCCACAACATTTAACTTCTTCCTACTTTTTCCAGGACCAACACTATTCTCAGGGATGGATGCATAAAAAGAAATGACAGTGAAAACATATACAACACCTTACGTGTATCTTTGTTGACTTGGCAATCATAAAGTGGAAGAGAAATGCTGCATACTTAATAGCACACTCTTAGTGTGCATGGTACAAATAGTACACAGTGTCTACCAGAAAATAGCTTGTCTTTTATGAACTGGTC
Source organism: Atrichornis clamosus (assembly GCA_013400975.1). Classification (NCBI taxonomy): domain Eukaryota; kingdom Metazoa; phylum Chordata; class Aves; order Passeriformes; family Menuridae; genus Atrichornis; species Atrichornis clamosus. Next base: position 128,215 of record WBMZ01007365.1, read on the forward strand.
ATGCCCAAGAAGGCAATAGTCACAAAGCACATCTTTACAGTCTAACTGGTAGTATCAAAACAATATGCTTTCAAATACTTGAGTCACGTGTATTTGTACATGTGTGTTTGTAACCCAAGAGAGCAAAATAATTTTCTGGGATAAACAGGATAAGGATAGGTAAAACAAAGGCCTCCCAAAACAGAATTCAAAGCTGCAGTCCTCACTTCTATTTCTAAACAGAGCGGTGTGAATTTCATCAGGTGAATTAGATACAGAGGAGTTTCTTTGTTATTTAACCATACTCAGCTGGAGGCAGCCCCTCACATTCTGAAAACTTCCATGGAGTTGATGGTGAACAAAAGGAAGAGAAGATAAAGAAGTGCAGGTGGAGGGAATGAGGAAGGCAAATCAGGGCTCAGGCTGTTATAGCTGTAACCACCATGAAGGGCTCTGGGGGAGACACACAATGACACTCATGACAGCTGAAATATTTTTTTAAAAAGACATCTTTTGTGGCAGCTTACAGTCTTAGTCTTGTTCTGATCAGCACAAAATAGCCTGATCAGCAGTTAAAATTACACTCTCCCCTTGCCTTGGATATCCATTACGGTCTGGAAAATTGAAGCTGATATATTTCCATAGCAAAACACCTGTTTTTGCCTGATAGGTCTGAAGTGGTGTGTTTTGGTAGTAACTAAAATTAAATCATGCACAAGTAACAAAAGCAAGGTTCTCAGACCTTATGTTTTAATGTGAATGCTGCAATTAAATGAGAAAGCCCTAAACTAATGTAATTTCAAACCAGGAGATCCAGAGGGTGTCTCTTTTGTTCCAAAATAAGATGATTTAATGACTTGAGTTAAACAGAAAACTTCAAAATTTTCAGATTTATTTTGAAATGAGAGGATGCCTCTGGCTGCCAACCACCTGGATATAATATGCAGGCTAACTGCCAGCAGTCTGGTATTTAAATTAGAAATGCAGATTCCCTAGGTTTGTAGCAGCATTATTCATCCTCCGCTTCTTGGATACCCTTCTGCTTTGCAGATCTGTGTCAGCAACATCCTGCATCAGGTACTACTACTTCTGTCTGCCTAGAGTTTCCACCGGAAAGAACATGTTGCCTCAGTCAATAATAAGATGCCTTCTCTGCAGAGTTTCAATAAGAAGTGAAAGGGTTGCTGCCTTAGGAGTTCAACATGTCAAACTGCAAAAGCAGTTGAATTACAGCACACCAAAGCTACAGAAAATTATTGGGAAAAGGGTTGGTTTGCCTTCAGCAAAAAACAGTCTGCAAGTATCGCATAGAGGTCAGGACCTTAACAGATATTAAAATGCCTCCTCTCAGTGGTTTCAAAAGGAATTAGATAGCTCTACATTTCTCTATGGATCACAGGTCTAGTGGGTCCAAGTTTAAGTGGAAAGCCACAAAGCAAGATAGAAAACATAATAATGATCTCCCTCTTGAGAGCTTTTTCCTTAAGATTAATTTCTTAAATCCTAAGCCTTCTAAGCTAAATTTTAAGAAAGTTCAAAATCCCTTAAGTTTAAATAATAAACTTGAATTTGTAAGTATGAATTTGAGAAGCAATTGTAGTACATAGAGAATACACATTTTGAAAAGATAACCACTATCAGGGTTGTGGATGGGAAGACTGATATACTCTGAACAAATATATGTCCTCATAAACCTTCAGAAAATTTTGCAATAATCAGAAACACTCTCTAGGCAAAAATCTCACTCTAGACTTTTTTCTTCTGTGTCCTTACCTTCTGAAAAATTTCATATTGCTCCACTGTGATGTCAAGGATACTACTGGCTTTATACACATAATAATTACAGTCAACCATGCTGCATACAGCCGAAAGATGTTTCTAACTGGGATGTCAGGCCCTGTCCCAGCTTGAGACAGTTTTAGGAGGAAAACCTACTCCAACAGAAGGCAGGCCTCAACAGCCCCTCCCACACCAGGTTCGGAAAGAAAGTCCTCAGAGGAAAGTGAAAAAACCCTGTTTATTTATAAGCACACACAGAGTGCTCTCAGGTGCAGGAGAAAATGAATATCAGATTATAAACCCCTCACAGTGGGAAAACCTGGGTAGGTTCAGGGTCCTTCCCCTGTAGCTGGGGTTTGTCATGGGCCCTTCTGCTGAACTGTGGTGTGGGGCCCCCCCCCGGCGATCCCAGTGATCTGGTCTGGTGTGTTGGACTGAACCTCAGCTGACAGAGTTCCAGTGAAATTAAGGAAAAAGAAAAAAACCCACAGTGCCAAGGAAAATTTCCTTACTTCAGCTAGCTAGCAGGCTAGCTAAAAAACCGAAGAATTTTGCTCTCCCTCTCTCTCTCCTGAGAAACAGAGCCAAAAGCTGGCTAAAAGCAAAAAGAAAAAAAAGTTAAAAAAACCCAGCTCTCTTCCCTGCTGCTCGCAGGCAGAGCCAAGGGAGCTGAGAGAAGAAGCGAGTCCAGGGGAGTGTACCTGTATTTATACAGTTCTTGAACACCCAGACCCAACTTAAAGGTGCTGGATTCATGTCTGGCATAGAGCAGGCGATAGGGAATACATGTTATCGTATCATACAGTCACCCCAAGACACCCCCATACAGATTTATGAACACTGGACATGACAGTTTCCTAACTATAGCAATTGCTCCCACTACATCTTTGTGAGCTTTCCTTAGTTCTCATTTGGAGGCACTCTGTTGTGTTGTACCATCTCTTATCCTTATGATAATGAAATTAATTTTGAGTGTTTATCAGACATAGCTCAAGAGGTTTCTTTCCTGCAGAAATTTGAATTGTGTTTGTAATCTAGCAACTTTCTCCCAAAGTGCTGAGCCTGCCTCTCTGGAAAGTACAGAGAGTTAGAAGTAACTGAAATGTTGTCTACAGCAAATTCTTATTTGGGACAGGAATGCCCTCAGGACTTCAGTCTGCAAGTCCACAATCTGGACTGCAGTCAGATTAGGTACTCTACAGGGTGAGTCAGCACATCAGCATGGATGTTTATCTTAGACTAGGGTGAGCCCCTGCCTGGAAATGTCTGCTTCTCTCTGCTTCTCTTTACTGAACAGAAAGGGATCTTGGACAGACAGCTTAGACTAAACATGTAATTTTGATGAGGACAAAGCTAGATTTAATGAACCCTACCCCATGGGAAAATCACAGAACCATAGAATGGGTAAGGTTGGAAGGCACCACAGTGGACCGCCTGATCTAACCTCCCTGCTCAAGCAGAGTCATCCTAGAGCACGTGGCACAGGATTGTGTCCAAATGGTTCTTGAATATTCACAGTGAGAGAGACTCCACAGCCTCTCTGGGCAACCTGTTCTAATGCACAGCGACCCACACGGTATAGAAGTTCTTCCTCATATTCAGGTGGAACTTTCTGTGCATCAGTTTCTGCTCGTTGTCTCTAGTCCTATTGTTTGGCATCACGGAGAAGAACAATCCTCTTGGTGCCCTCCCTTCAGGTACTTGTCTACATGGACAAGGTCACCTCTCAGTCATCTCTTCTGAGTTTCACTTTCAGACCTACCACTTGTGATGCTTTCCTCAGGAAGTCCCTTAACTTCAATTCCACATTTCTAAAATGTAATATACTCATTAGTCTTCATTCATGACTTTTGAAATCTGTTCTGAGTTCTTTAGGACCTGTAAGGTGCTACAAAAAGAGAAAGGGAAATAGTAAGTAAGGATGATTGCAACTGGAAAGAATTTGCAGTTATTTCTTTGACAGCCCCAACTGACTTCCACTAAGAAAACTGCATTTAAAACCAAATGAAGTGTGTCTTTACATTAATTGGTCCTCAACCAGGTTAGAGTTTTGTATCAATGATTTCTAGGACATTATGGTACAGGCTGGAGCACATCTAATGAGACTATGTGTGAAGACTGCTTTGTTGGATTGCTTTTAAATACAGTTTTCCCAATTACTTTCCAAAATGTCCGTTTCTCATGTAAATGAAGCATGATGCTGGAAAATCCAAAGGCTGGTTTGTGGGAGTGGAAAGGGAGAGAAGCCGGCAGGCAAATCAGACCCTGAGTTACTTGCATCACTTACTGTGCAGGGTTGAGAAGGGAGCAGTAGTTTATCAAAAGTACAGGGGAATCAAAGTGCTTTTTGACATAGCACACGCATTTAGACAATGAGTGACAGTGGAGAACACAGACACCAGCACTACACCAATACAGAGAGTAGGGAGGCCTGTTGGATAGGCAATGTGCACGTGTCTGCGTATGTATAGCTCTGTATCATCTGCTCTCCATGGGATGTTTGAAGACTGCAGGCAAGATAATGAAAAGATTGCTACGTGTGTTTGTTATGAAAATGATGATAAAAATGACATTTACTTTAACCCTGAAAGATGCTGGCACTTTTTTCCTTTGAAGACAAAAACAAAAAGAAATAGGTCACTGTCCTAAAAATCTCTAAGTTGGAGCAAAATTCTTAAAGCTAAGGTATTTGCAGTTTCCAATATTGATTTTCAAAAAGTGTGCTTTTTCCATTGCTTTGTACAGGATCAATACCATGAAAGTAAAAATACATCAAAAAAGCCCTGCCTGTTGAGAGATAATTCAGTTTTTAAAGCCCAAATAACAGATTTAAGGGCACTTAGGTATCTTTTTTTGCTCTAGTGGGAACCAGATGCATAAATGTCTTTCCAAGTGTGCCTGCTGATTTTGACTCTGCAACTGGCAAGTTTTATGGAAGTCACTTTCTATGATATTGGCTTACACTTACACTCAGAAACTCATCTCCTTCCTGTAGCTTTAAAACAAACAAATAAACAAACAAATGCAGATTCATTTAATGAATTTTTCTTGCTCTTTCAAATATTTCAGGTTGTTGTTAGCATGTGTGGTCCTGCATCGTAATCAGAAAAATCTGCTAAACCCAGTTTGGTGGTGCCCTATCTTGTCATTGTGTAAGATTGATGGAGATATCTTTGCTGGGTATAACTTTCAGAAAGTAAATGAGATGGTTATACTTGAGAGCTCTCATGCTTGAAGTAGCTGGAGAAGAGGCAGGGGAGTAGACACCTTCCATGGATATGCTCTTTTTTCCTTAGGCTGTGTAGCTTTACAGTTTCCTTACTATATAGGAAAATATAGGAAATATACACTGGATACGAATATAGGAAAATAAAACTGGCATCCAGAAAAATGTCAGTATTTTTCACCAGAACCAGAGGATGATAGCTAGCAGTGCTGACAGTCCTCATGTTTTACTTTTGGCAGTATTAAGAATTCACCATGGAGTATGTGTTGATGCATTTTATGCCTCTTTTATATGTTTCAATCTACTGTAGTTGAAGTTCATTGTTTGTGTAGCAAAACCAGCCACATATTTTTCAGCTGTACTATGATCATGGGACTGGTGAGAACAGAGTGAAACTTTGAAGGCAGCAATCCAGATAAAGGCACAGAGCATTAACTGTTTCCTTCTAAACCACCTGAAACTTCATATGTAAAGTATTTTGGTATGCGGTGTACAGACACACAGAGAAATTAGATATGATCTGACTAAGCAGGTGCCAGAGAGTATCAGCCAGCTTTCAGTCAACCGTATGCATGAAATACATCTGGTGCCTGGGTCCAAAAGCCGTGCTTGCTTTGGCATAGATGGTATGAGTTTGCTGAGTTAAAAGTGTTAAGTATATAAGCACTTAAGATTAATGCATACAAAACAAAGTTTTACTGCAATCCCTCAGTTTTACATGACCTCCTACCTGCCATACTTGGAAAGATCAGCACTAGCTTAGGTGTCTTCTGAGTCATGGTGCTGAAGGATACTGTTCCCTGACTCCTCTTTTCTTCGTATCTTTCACATCTTCTCTTAGATTCTGAAACTCTCATTTCCTCCTTTCTCACCTCTTCTAGCTTCTGTCCAAACTTAATCAAATCACGAATTCTCAGTCTCTTTCTCATACAGAGGTAGTTGCCATCTCTGTCCGTCCAGGAAAATGTAAATTTCTTAACATCCCTACTGAGAAGGAAAGACATAAAGAGTCAAAAAGTGTTTCAGCCATTGAGGAGAAAGAAATGTCCAAGCAGTGAGAAGGAAAACAGAATCCCCGGACTATGGCCAAGACTATGGTAAAGGTAGAAAAAGTAAAAGGAAGGTAAAGGTGAAAAGTCAGCCATAAAACTGAAACCTAGGAGGAAATCCATAGTAACTTGAGTTTTCCTTACCATTAACCTGTGATTATGAAGGTGGTTAAATGTTTCTCTTTGCTTTTTTCAATTTGTGTTTCTTCTTACTCTTTCCACAGAACTAACTCTTTTGTGCTATAGGACTTAATTTATTAAAATTAAAATCAAATGAAAATAAAGCAATTCAAACTTACTCATTACATGTCTGCATTATGTATAAATTTGCTGAATCCATCAATTCCTCATTTGCTGCTTTTCACCAGAAGCTTTCCTTGAAAGCAGACAAGAAAATGCATACACTTATATTCTAAATAGACTTTGTTGCTATAAAATCAGGTGAAGAATACTGAAGAGTTACTAAGAATCTATGAAGGCCCATTTCACTGTCACCAGAAAGCAATGTTAAATTCACATTTGCTTGTGCTTTAAGGCAATATGTTAGAAGCAAAACTGTCAAAGACAGGTATATGATAATTTTTCACCACAGTACACTCTGCTTTAAGGGAAAGGCAGATATCTCATACATCTTAAAATGTGAATATCTTCCCAAAAGGATGATTCGCCCTAGAGTTAGCTATTTCAGATTAGATAAAGCTGAAATCTGCCTACATTGACAGATTCGTAGGTGTGTGAGTGCCTGACATTCCAATCCAACACATATTTATGTCCATCAGGTACCATATGACCATGTCGCAAGCCTAATCCTGCTATCTGGGAAAGAAATTGTGACAAGTTCTATCTAATAAGCTAGGAAGTGTTTAAATCTTATCCATTATGTTGAGCACAGTACATTTGTTGTGGGTGATGTGTCAGCTGCATTTATGTTCTCAGTGCATTGTTACAACACATTTAGGTTGTCACTCAATTTCTCTCCTTTCAAGAACAGCAACAGAAATTCAATGGAGATATAATTATCACCACCACATTTCCTCTCATCAGGAGCATGATTGATTCTCTTTGTAGTTTTAACATGACCAGGGACGTAAGTGGTGATTAAGCTAGAAGGAGGAAGAAGTTTCATTTTGTGTACATAAAGGAAATGTGTGGCTCGAAATACACAATTACTGACATTAAAGTAAAACATCTTGTATCTGCAGAACACCTACATGGCTGAAAGAAGTCACTTCATCAGAGGTTTAAAATCATGTTTCTCAAAACAGTTTGTTTCTGGCAAACCTACCCTTATGTGTATTTCCACTCAAAGTTTAGAGTTGATGTGACCATAATGTCATCATTATAAAGGTTTCAGGAGTACCCTTAGAGAGGATGCAAGGGATGTAAAATATTTGGGTTTGACATGGGTACTGGGAATTTTAAAATTGATCCCAGATGAAAAAATTTGTTATACAAGCTTCTAAATAATGGGCAATGTTTCATCAGGTTAAGTAATATTTTAATATATTGCTAACATACCATAACAGTTACTCTGAAAAATTTGGAAATACAGTCTCAATCACCATAACACTTTCCATTCAGACATTAAGCACAGAACTCTATTCATACCATTCAAAAATACCCTTAGTAAAAGGGCAAGCAAGGTAAAACTAATTAATTTGTACCGAAGATGGAGTAGAGAGAAAAAAACAGGCTAATAATTTTAATTTGAAATCTCAAAAGCATGTGGTTCATGTGATGAAACACACGTGCAGGATATTTGAAGAATGTATTATTTATCATTCAACAACCTTCTAGCCTTCCATAAGTTAATTTCATGGAAATTAGAAAGGTCTGCACTAGAGGCTGATTGATCTGGTGTACAGTCATAATCTTTCCACAAAACTCTTGTTTTAACAACACTCTAAGAAATGTATTCCAGATTTGTTTGGGATGTAGAAAGAGTCTATTCTTAATGTCATAAGGTTGCCTCTCTTGCTGCAGCTGAATGGAAGCTTCATTCAAATTTCAATAGCATTTTAAAGACAGATTCTGCTTTTGCTTTTTACATCTGAACCCAACCTTTTGTTAAAGGGAATTAATAGTTTGCTGAAACAAATGATAAGACAGAACATATTTACCTTGTTCACTCTTTCTTGCTGCGGTCTCACACATGCAAACTTCAGGGCATGTTTCTCTTTTGTGTCAATCTCTCAAGAGAGACAGTTTGGGAGGTTTTTACTTTTGAGCTGATTGCCATTGGGAGCTCTCTAGGAAGTGAATTCTAAAGCTTTCCAATCAAACAGATTAACCTGTAGTCTTTAAAAGTAATAGGTTAGACAAGTGCCAGCCACTTGTCACTTCACTTAAATCCTTCTTTCAAGTATATTAGCTGGGTGTCATCACCTCAAGGAATAGAATTAAGAAGGCATTTGTTTTTCATGGCTTGGTTCCTAGCATTGCAAGGTGGGTTATCCTCACGGAGATCCAGGTGGCAATCTCAGCCTGGGGAGAAGGATTTAGTACACGGTAAAAAATCTCCGGCTCGCCCTCAGGGAAGCAAGGCAGTCCATACCTGCTGCGGCCACAGCTGCTCCGAGGCAGGACATCAAACACACCGTGTGCCACAGAGCTCTGGGTGTGAAGCAGTGCTTGTGCTCGAGGGACTACTCTGTAAACTGCAAGCTCTCACGTTTGCGCCTACCTCATGGCAATTCAGCCTCCACACCTACCCGTTTTAGTTCAGCACAGCTTGTCCTGCTGAAAGAGCTCATAACAGTTATTCTACATTACAGGGTCTTGCTTAACTCTAACACATGCTGTCTTTCTTTTCAAAATACAATGCTTCCTGTAAACTGTCCAAAAATCCATAATTCTTCCACATGCAAATTATCTGCCTGTGTTCTCTCCCCCATTACTACTGCAGGTAGATGGCATGGGTACAGACACAAACAGGCAGCTCTGCAGCTTGTCTGGTTCCAGCTCTCACACTCTCAACCTATGTATTAAGATCAAAAACTCTGCAATTATATAGGTAGCCACATGGATCATACTTTAAACTGGAAATAAGAAATATCTGAATCTTTTGCTAGCAGAGCCAACTAGATTTTTAATAGCTTCTCAACACTATCATATAACATTTGTTTGCATGTACACAGTTTTGCACAGGTCAAAAAATTAATTCTTGATCACTGTGTTTGGACATAAAGATAAATATTCATGTAGTGTAGCAAATTCCTATTTACTTTATTCATATGTTTTGCTTCATCTGAGAGCAAAAATATTGTTACATTTTCCAGAAAAGACAGACACCTCCTGGCTGGAGGGTATGGAGAGGAGGACATTACTTACTTTGAGCTGGCTACGACTGCCTGGAACAACAAACGTAGAGCTGCAGTGTATGTTTCTGTCTCTTGCATGCCACCATGCCTTCTCTGGACAATCTAGAAAATTATGTCTCAACTGAGCATAAACGTGCATCATTTAGCATTGTGTTAAGTTTGATAGCAAAGAGCATGACTCTTTTTAACTAAAACACCATTGTAAACCATACTGTTTCCTATTCATCACAGGAACGAGACCTTTCATTCCTAAAGAAGCATCAGCTTTACATATGTGCACACTGGACAGTAGGTTGCAAAATCCAACTGGATTTGCCTGTAACATGCATAGGTGCATATACAGATTTCCAGAGCTCTAATGTTGTCAGGAAAAACACGGGTTAATGGCAGACAAAAACCGGGTCCTAGGTGTGCCACATTAACAGGGAAGTTTGTAATGAAACCATGGATCAATTCAAGCTGTGGAACAGTAAGGACACATCTGCACATTCCAACATCCTCCAAACAAACTTCAAAATCCATTTTTGACAGAAAAACCCCCAACTATAAAGGGAGAATAAAGAATAGTGTAAATGAGGATAAAAGAAAGTGTTCCCAGAGAGTAAAATCAAAGTATTTCAGATTTTCCTCTTCATTACTAGTTTTTTGTGTTTACACATTCTGGTAATGAGAATTCCAGAAACATGAACTGGAACTATAGAGGAATACAAACCTGTAAAACACTAATACTAGCCACAGAAATAGAATTTGTGTCATTTGGGTCCAAAACCCCTCCATTTTGTATTAAAAAAAGAAAAAAGCAAAAGTCCTCACTGATCTGCAAAATATACTGAAATTTTTGTTTCAAAATACTGAGTTAAAAATTTTTTTAACAAATAAATGTTACCATTAAAACCTGTTTTAAATAAAGGTTGCTCTTTGTGGTCAGCAGCAAAACCTTCTTTAAAAAAAGATTGCTGCTTGTGGCTCTGTGTGTGCCTAGCAACATATGGAGCATATTCATTTTCCAGCATAGCTTTTGACTTAATACAGTGAAGACTACATTAGTGATTGTTGTCATGACATTTCCCTCTGCAGCATTAAAATGTTATTATTCAAACATCCACAGTTATTACTGAAATAACATAATTTCCAGGTTACATGAACTCGCCCCTTGCCTAGGATAATAGGTTGATGAGGCATTTGTATGAAGGACAATGTTTCATTATTAACAGTAAAAATACAAAGGTCTTCAATAGACTTCCTTGCAACTTGTGCATGACTCTGCTTTATTTTCTTGTTCTGATGTTGATGAGAAGAAGCAGCAGTTGTGCAGTGGTAACACAGCAAATTTTACTCTCATAACAGCTTCTGCAGTGCTCACCCATCAGAGGGTAGTGGCAAACCCCAGCAGTGCCATCTGAAACACTCACCCTGTGACCCTTCTCTCCTTGGCAGCTGCCTCTGTTCACTGTGCCTAATGTCTGCACCCCTTGCTGGGTTTCTGTAGGGCACAGCTGATTCCAAGGCAAATTTACTTTTTTAATAAGAGTGAAATTCACAGCCAATGTAACAGTGAAGGCAGCGGATTGTTTTGAAGCAAAACATGAAAAACAATGGACACAGCAGAGTGATCAGTTCAGCAGCTGGGAAGGCTTCTCTCTTTTTCTGTTGACCACAGAAGGTGTCTATGAAGATTCCATTCTTCTGTCAGCTGCCTCAGATAAACACCCAGAGCCTTCACAGCCTCTTTCCCACAGGTGCCTGTGGTGTGCTGTTCTATTCCAATCATAGATGCTAGTGGCACACCACACCTTGGTCACTTAAGACCTTGAAAACCTCTTACAGCAAAAGATGAAAAAACGTTATTTTGCAGTACATTTGGAATAGGTATTTCAGGAAAACAATTAAATTTTAAATTATTGGAGGACTACTGTGAGCCCTTCCCAGGTGATCAAAGGATGTTTGCTAGTGTGCACTCCTGAAAAAAACCCTTAAGTTAAAGCAAGTGAAAGCATAGATGGTATAGACCACAAGAAGTAATCATAGTTTGCTAACTCATAGTTTGTCATAAACCTGTAGCAAATCAAATCATATATTGGTCATTTTTCTTTGTCAGAAGCTAGGAGATGCAATGTTTCCTGTGTTTATTTTTGCTAATTCTGACTGTAGTCTGCCAGATTGTTCTGTTCCCCATATTAAAGATCTAATTAAAAGGCAAATGATATTCACAGTCTAAAACACAGTAGCCAATAAATTTAAATTGACAATGAAAAGGCATTAAAGTTCAGGTATTGCATGTTAATCAACCCTGAAAATTACTGTGGCATTTAAATATTGCACAAATTGTGTTTAGGAACTTTGATTCAAACAAAGAACAAGCATTCTCTGAAGGCATTTCTGAATAATATTGTTCAACTTGGAATGTTGTTCAACAAGTGGAGCTCTCATGTAAGTGAGGTTTTCTTCATAAGAATATTTTTTGAGAAAAAATATGATAAATGCACACAATTATGTGTTTGTATGATTATTCACTTATTTAGGCTGATCAGCTAAGTGATTTTGAAGGGAAAAACACTGCAATATGCTTAAGGTTATGAAACACAAATTACAATTACTGATTTAGAAGGAGGGAATATATGAAGTGAGTTTTACTGAGAAATTTACACACAATATTGCTATAAATTATTTTGAAAGTTGGTCAAATGCTTAAAAACTATTCATGGATTGTTCTGAGCAATGAAAGAATATGATACCTAAGATGGTATTTTATTACTAGTATCTCATGGTATCTCATGCAGCTTCAGATAAATTACTTTCAATTTTTACGATATGCTATTCTGTTTGTTTAAAGGCAGTATAAATATTCTACTTGATTTTACTTCAGAGAAATTGCTTAATCTTCCAAATTTGCACTAGCTTTGCCTACCTCGTCTTTTTAATTGTCAAGCTAGAGCAATCTAAGTGTCCTATAAAGGTATATAATCTAACAGAATGAAGTTAAAGATGCAGTATTTATATCTCAGTCTGTGGAAAATGCTCAGATAAAGGCTGTCCAAAGACTAGGTTTACATCAGTCAGGTGGAAGAAAAGGTTTGGCAGAAAAACAGCTATTTGGCTTGGGCGAGTCTCATTCATGGTACGAATTTCTGCCTTATTAATTACAGCAGACTGCAGTGAGGGGTAAACACAGTTTTTCAATATGAAACTGACATTTTCTCATGATCTTCTCTGGAAAATGGAGACCCAGCAAGCCTGAATCTGAATATTTTTTAAATTCTCTTTTTAATCTCTGCCTTTTATCACTAGCTCCTCTAAAGCAAACCAGGAATATTTTCTGCAGAATTAGGAACCTTGGAAATCTTGCTAGTTGGGACTGGCCTTCTGGGCTTTATGCCATGTAATTCTGGAAACCTATTTGTACTGGAAGGAAGCTGGAAACAGGCTGGAAGCCCAGAGATAATACACCAAGTTTTCCCCATATGTTTCAAAAAATAATTCTGCTTATGTTTTGAGAAGAACCAGGCCAGGGTTGCTGTTACACAGGAAAATTCGAATGGGAAATAGGAAGCTTTCCATTTGAGTCACCTTACAAGACAGAGGGCTCCTTGGCAGGGTGGAAAGGAGGGTATGTTCCCCTCAGTGCCACAGCTAGTTCATCCACTTTGAGATAGGAGGAAGTAAAGTATCAGCAGTAAACAGAATTTTGTAGCTTTAGCAATGACCCTGCTGGGGCTGACCATGTTTAGATATCCTGGTTATAACATTGATACCCTTCCTGAAACAGTGATATTATCATAACCTTCCTAGATATGACCCCATTTGCCCCAGGGGAAATTGTTACAGTGAATGATTGTCCTCACTATAAAAAAATGTTCTTTCTTAAATCAAGATGAAGTGGCACCAAAGAACCTTATGATGCCAAAGAACTTAATAAATCAAGATCCCAGTGTATCACAGACAAAGGTGGCTCACTCTTCCTCTCTTTTCTAATGAAAAAAATAATTGGGTGTGCAAACTCAGTTTCCCAAGAAAGCTGTAATTTTTTGAAAGCTGAATCTCCTGCTGGAAAAAACCATTCTGGTATGCCATTACCTATACACCATACATCTAAGTCTTTGAGATAACTTCAAAAGGGGCAGCACAACATTGAACTCCTTGTCTCTAATCCTTATCTGTAAAATGCAGCTAGTGAATCTTTCCTTCTACTCCCCTAACTTTTTCACAGGTTGTCAAGGTGGATTAAGAGATATTTTAGGTATCTACTTCCTGGCGTGTTCAATCTGAGTTAAATGTCAAAATACACCTGAAACCCTGGCTTGTGTTCTTATAGCTGTCGCTTAGTGGGTATTTGTATAGTAACTAGTACAATGAAATTAACTTTGCTGAGATTTCTGTTTCAGAGTTAATAAATAGTTTGGGGTTCCCAGAAAAATACCTCTTTCCTAATTAAAATGAGAACTATTTATAAATTAGAAGAGTATTCTGAATACCTGGAATTAAGAAAAAATGAGAGAGGAGAAAAAAAATGGTGTTCACCCACTGATATAAAAAATTTCAGAGACCTCCTAGAAATAACAATGCTGAACAAAATCCCAATGTGTTCACATTATCAGATGTTCTTTATTCTGCAAGTCTGGCAGAAATTGTGGCTATTGCTTTTAAAGAACTCATCCTTATTACTTTATCATCAATTTTTACGGCTGTTTTCTAAACCTTGTAGCTTTGCATTCTTCTGTTGCAGCTTCATTGCCTCAAATACTCTGTAGAAAACTCACAGAACTGAGGAAAACTGAATCCTGGCAATATCTAATAAGCTATTACTTGTTTTGCTAAGCAAGTCACCCTGCTTAGTGTTTTTTTCCCTGTAGAGGTAGATGTACTTGTGTATGTCTGGTGTTTTTCTTAGAACAAGCTGCTCAGATAATGTCACCGCTACTAAAAAATGTCAAGGACATACTTATATCCAAGTTGAAATTCACCTCATTAAAATGAGTGATTGGCTCATTTTCGAGCAAACTGCGCAATTGACTGCCTCTGTGTAAAGCCCTCACCCTTCTCTCTTAGGAAAGAATCACATTCCTCTTAATGCCCAAAACATAGATCCCAGCTACAGTTAAGGTGACTCTAACACTTCAGACAAACTAATATTAGCTAACTCTGACTTCTTGCTGGCATGTTTCCATCTCCATAATAAAGTTCACAGTCAAGGACTTGTGAGCCTTTAATTTTGAACTGTATGTGGACAGCTGACTGTTTCACTATCAAAAAGAGAAAAAAAGAGCAACCCTACAAGGTAGGGTAATTCAATTATACATTTAACATCATGTGAAGAAAATTCCTGAAGTTTTCTCTCCAGACCAGAGAGAAAAAATGGTGCAAATTTGATTTTGAATTTCCTAACATCAGAATAAGTCAGAGCACTTTTGTTGACCTGAAGAGGATGGGGCATGAAAGTGATTTGACAAGTTACGCCAAATCAGCACATAGGATACATGTCCCGCACTTAGAGACAACACAAAACTGATTTAAATAGAGCCCTGGAGACTACAGCAGTAATTTCTAGATGCTGCACAAGTCAGTCTAGGAGACTAATCACCAAGAGGTGACCCTGCTAGCTTGGAGTTAGCCCTCACACGTTAACCTGCAGGCAGAGCTGAAGCTGAACTCTCCTTTTAGTGCGTCATGATTCGGAGGGCCCAGACACAGGCTGTGCAATGGGGCAACAACCAACATGCTGAAAATATTCACTGTGTGCTCTGTAGGACAGTGTTTAGTAAAACAATGCGACAGCCTGTGCCTTGTAGCAGTCACATAAAAAGGCTCTATCCTTCGTGAAAAAGCTGTGGTAATCCTCTCTAGAAGGCAGTTTAGTGTAAAAGCAGGTGCTCATCCTACCTCATGCAGTACATTTCAATAGCAGTTCAGTAATAAAAAACTTCCAAATCAAGGAAATTTTTTCAGGATGTTCAGCTCTGTTTTTGTTATGAATTTCCTGCTGAAATCTATCACTTTCAGACACAGCCCTTAATGATGTCAGATGTGATGCATTGTGCTGTCACCCTGGAAAGAGGAGCTTCTGAAGACGAGCAGATAGCTATTCAGCTATTAGCTGATCAGCTATTAATTCTAGACGAATAACACCCATGGATGTGTGGACTGTACAAATATTTCCTAAACCTTTTCATTGTTCAACATCAAGGTGAATTTAGCCAATTTACTACTGAGCAATTGAGTTTCACAGATGACGTTCTTTCAGCCCTTGCTTGACTGCCTGTTCACCTGCAGGACATAGAGGGGGACATTTGTGGAGCCTGGGTATATTTGCACAATGCCCAGTAAAACAAAACCTTCCTCTGTGATTGTAAGTAATAAACGCTGACAAAAATTAAAGGGTAAGTCTCAGGCTGTGTTGCTGAGTAACTACATTTATAGCTACACAAAAATCAGACTGCAGCCACACAGAATCCCTGCCAGGAGGTGAAGAATCACACAAACCCCCTCTGTTATCCCCTTTTAAAACCAATTGATTTTCAGACTTCAGCATTTCAAAAAGCACAGCATCTTTTGGGAATACCTACCATGGTTCCTGACACGACTTCACCAAATAGCAGTGTTGACAGGTTAGAACAAAGGAAAAATGAAAAAAATGAGAGGATATTTAAATTAAGAAGGGCCCAGTGGGGCATGTAATTGGAAGAAAAGCTCTTGTGAATATCCACTGCACCAGTGACAGGAAAGGGCACTGTTTTAATGATTTACATGAATAAGACAACTTCGTAATTGCCAGAACAACACTGTGTTAAAAAGCTGAAAAGAAATTGTTAGAACAGCACAGGAGTCAACTCAGAAATTTGAAATGGCAAACTGAGGAAACCCATTTCTTGGCATATTTCTTGAGAAATAATTTGTGGGGAAATTTAAGACATTCACATTTGTTTTTTAAAAGCAAAGCCTATGCATGCAGTCACAGTTTAGGCTAGGATTTGTGAACACAGAAAACTCTAATTCGTGGCATATATTTCCAAATAGTGACATAGTACATCAGTAATTTCAGTCAGGGAAAGGTGAGCCACTGCTGAAAATCTAGTACATGATTAGTAGCCTTTCTAACCCAGTAGTACCTTCAGAGAGTCTGGGAGGTGTTCTGCCTGTAAATGCACATTCTTAGCCTAAGGGCCTCTGCACTGAGGTCTCATGGAGAAAACTGGCAAAATACTTAGTAGACTTTTTTCTTCCAAAAGCACAAACACAGAAGCATTTTAAAATGCAATGGTAGTGAGTGTATAGGGTTCCACACAGCAGCTTTTCCATACTCCTTTCAAACCAGTTATGAAAATACAAGTCAGCAGAGCCAAACCTTTTAAAAGACACATATTTGTTCATAAATGGCATACTTGAAAATGTCTGCTAAAATATACATACAAATAATTCTACCCAGTTTTATGATTCCTGTCGTGTTTCCAAGATATGAGATAAGAAAGCAGTGCTTCTGGCTGTGGTTGATTTTTGTCTAGATTCCTGTGACTATCAGAATGAGAGAGTGCTTATGTAAAAGTCAGGTTCCCACACTGCAGAGTAATGGTGTTGTTCCAGGGGCCATTTGATTTTTCCACTGGTCTGCCAAGTCTCCAGACTGTACAATCTTTTTCCTTAGTTAAGACCTTTAAAACCTGGCACATGGCTGAAGTGGACTGTTTTATCTACTAGTTTTTAGATGTTACATAGTATACTAGTAAGTATCTGCACAGCAAAAGGTTCATGACTACCACTCAGAATGAAGTTAGGCAGGCTACACTAATCTTACTCACAGATCCCTTCTGTGACCAGGAATGACTCCTTCCATCTCCACTCTCAGAGCAGCTTGAATTCCATATGTCAGCAAAGGCTTAGCACATTTCCAGGTTTCCTGTTCATCCTCAGCACCACAGGCAAGGGAAAGTAAATTCATGAAACTGCCTGGAAAAGGACTAGTCACAGAATCCTAAATTGCTTGCAAAAACTTCCTACATCTATGGTGTTCTGACACGGAAATAATGGCATATTTAGGCTGGTCTGGGTACTGAATACCCTGGGCAACCTTACAGACTCTGACTTCTTCCCAAAGCAGGACAAGGAACGGTACCAGCTCTAATCAAAACAGTTCTGACAAGCCATAAATACATCTCTACCTAACAGATCCCTGTCTATAGTGGTCCCTCCTTATGGGCTGCAGATATTTCCTTGTGATTGCGTGTGTTTTAAAATCAGGCCCTCTTCTGTACCAGTATAGCAACTACACAGGCAAAGTGCAGGATACCAGTAGTTTTTAGCTCCACTTTTAGGGTCAGAGGAAATGCCAACTACTTTATCATCAACAAAACTGTTTTCCAGAGGTGGAACATGGTTATGGTAAGAGATCTCTCCTACACTTTACATAAGACTAAATACCAGTTGCCGTGTGATCTTGCCATATACCTCTTGGAGGGGTGATGTCACGCAGGTGACATTCTCTAAATCTTCTGGCAGAGCTGGGTGGCAGAAGAGACAAAGGAACTGTAAACTACTTACCACAGACCAAGAAACATTCCAGAAGTCATGTTTTTCATAGTCATGAAGGCCTGGTCAAGTATTTACTCATGGTCCTCTGAAAATTAATGGGGAATGGAGGTGTAAGAAGGAAAATAACCACATCTTTGAAATTACCACCTTCTTTCAGAGACAAATGAGCAACAGTGAAGCCAGCAGTTCCCAATAATAAGAGTTTCAGGAGAAATGCAGACCCAAATTTCACTCATTCATGAAGTTCACTTAATACTTGGGTGTCTCTGGGTAAGAGGAGACAAGTTCTGAAATGTAAATATAAGGCAGCCGAGCCCCATAGGCATCTCAGGATGCTCAGACACCACTGCTCCCTTCCTGGCCTGCCCTGTTTTCTCCTGAGACCCTGGAAAAGGGAGAGTTTAAGTACAGAGTTCTTCATTGATACAGTGACAGGGACATATCCATCATCTCGCAAAGATGATGACAAGGAACCTTGCAGGACATTTTTTTGTCACTGCAGACTATTCTGCAGACCTAGACATGACAATGTGAAGCAGATTTCAGCAAACAATTCTGCTTTAGTCTTCCTGTATTACCATGCCAAACATTACTTATGATCCTTCTAAACATAGAATTAATTGCAAGAACCATTAAAATTGCAAGGACAGACTTCAAGCCACTGCTATTGTACAAATGGCACATATATTAATCATTTATTGTGTCTGATGATTGATTTTAACACCATGGAAAGCCATAACAAATACCACCTGCAAGTTAAAGTATCTGGAAAATAAGTATTAAGTAATCTAGGTAGCTCAGAAGTTTTGCTTTTTTTCCTAAAGCTACAAAAGGTGTCTGAAACCTCGTGGTTGAGCTATGAAAGCAACACCAAAAAGGGTCATGGCAGTTAGAGAACACTGCTGTTGCTGTGCATGCTAGAAGGCTTTCAACCTGAACCTCGAAGCTGTCTAATTGACTATGCATAATATTCATCTCTCTCCCAGTTGCTCACCTGTACTGTCCCTAGTTATAAAGAATTCTGACGTGCTGTAATAAGCCACATAATGCTGTTGCAAACAGATACACCCATATTAACATAGAACATGAAACACTACTTTTATATTGCACAACCTGCTTTCTTGTTTCCTGGTGTGGACAATTTATGGTTGCTAGAAGCACTTTTTAATGGGAACATGCAGAACTGGATGTTACAGGCTTATTTTAAAGCATGCGTCCTGGACTTAAAAGCAAGAAATCCTGGAGCTTATTTATTTGCAAGGATGGAAACCAAGCTAGTTCTGTTTTGATGTCTATAAGCCACCACTATAATGTTGCTGTGAAAAAAATGTAAAATGCAGTTTAGGAATACATCAGATGAAGCATTTCCATTAGACATGAGCAACTTTTGTTCAATATAGATAAATCTTTACAAGAACAGCTGCAGAAATGGATTCATAGAATAACCTGTAGAGTGCAGAGGCTTTTCAGCAGGAGGAAACCTGAAAAAACACAAACTCAGTAAGAGTTATTATGCTTGATGAAGTACAAATAACTCTATAAAATCCTTAGTGAAACCAGGCTCCAGGGTTCTCAAATTCATGGTATCACAGTCCTGCAATGTGTGAGAGGTGAGATCCTTTATTGTACTCTTCCTTCCATGTTCTTACGTGGCAAGGCAAAAGCAATCCTGTTCCAAAAAAGAAAAAAACCAAATGAATGCTTGTTTGTAATACTTAAGACTATTTCCAATAAATATTTTACAAAGTGAAAAGCTAAAAGCTGAAAATATTTGTTTGTCACAAGGTTGGTATCTGGCTGAATGCCATGCACACAATCATGCACTATTTGAGAAATAAGATAACAAATTCTGAGAAAGACTCATCCTCCACATTCACTTGTCTCAAAAGTATCCTGCTATGAACCTCTGCCACAGTTATGGAAATACACCAAGAGCAGTGTAAAACACTCACTTAGACTCTAGTGTTCCATACAGGAAGGAAACAAACACACTGTTATCCCTTTTACAACCCATAAGGTCTGCACAACTGCAGGTTCTTGGCTTCAAGAAGTTTTTGTTGGAAAAAAAATCCTCTTCACTGCCCAATAAAACTGAAAAGAAATTGAAGAGCTGAGTAAATTCTAAAGCACTTTTTCTGAAGTTTTTAGCCAAGAAGCAACATTCACAGCTGAAATGTTCTATGAAAAAATCTTTTCCTTGGGTATAGCTTTTCTTATAACTAATGCATCTGTTCTACTTTATGTACTTCTCAGCAAGGATATATGTGGAGTAATAAGTTTACACCTGTTCCTGAGAAACTTGGCTTCTGAGATGTGAACAAAATCTGTTCTAGAGGAAGAAGAAAAAACCTAAAGAGGTGGAAAGAGTTGCTTTACTGTTTCCTTTTCTGACTCTTTATCATTTCCTTGGAGTAGATTGTATTCATAGAAAAATGGAGAACAGGCACACAGGAATGAATTTGCTTGTGTTGTTTACAACATTTAGACATTCTTTTGATGACTTTTTAGTGCATTATAGTCAGCATATAAACCATAAGCAACACAAGAGCCAATACTCAGCTCTGCAGGGGCAATAAAACACTCCCCAGTTTTCCTTGAAGATCCAAAAGGGACTGCTCACACTGTGAACAAGTTTGACAGCAGAGATAAAATAGACACAGTTAGTAGCTGGGAACCTGAGGTCTGTGTTAATGATATGTCAAAAATAGTTTAAAGTTTTCCCGCAGGTGGTCAGGCAGATAAAACATTATAAATTAGCAAAAAAGAAGTCTGATTTGAGTCTTAACATCTCATGTGAAACTGAATTTCTTCAAGGAGAACCATGCATAAGCCAAGTCAGAATGGTATGCCTTAAAGCCTTTTTGACACCTCTCTGTACATCTGCATTTGATGGAAGAAATATTCCCTATGAAAAACCTGACTAGCCTGTTTATGTCACTAATATTCTGGTATTCTAGCTGATTTCTTAATTAACTGACTTTTGAATACCGGTTTTAAAGCAAACTTGCCAAGCCTGAAGGAATTAGAAGGGTTGTTTTTTGGGTTTTTTTAAATGAACAGTTTCTAATCATTTTATCTCTCTGCAATCCCTGGCCAAGTATGCATTCTTGCTGTTCTATGCATCTCATTGATTATTTAAAGTTGATACTTTAGTTCAAGTTGAAAACAGTGTAACTCTTAAAAAAAGAATTAAATGGAGCTGCATGCTTTGATAATTCATGGCAACATTTTCCCTTCACCTCAGTTTTGCAGCTACTCAGCTGTAGTTATTAGTTTATCTCTTTCTCTGGCCTTTAATAAGGCTTGGGTCTATTACGTGTGTGGCAGAACAGTTCTTAGAATAATTTCCAATTGCTTTTCACTTTAAAACAAACTCAGATTAATTAACAGTTTCTTTACATAATTTCCTGAACTGTATTTTTGGTTTATGACAATTAACTTTTCTTTAAACAGATGGATGCTAATACATCACAGAGTCTTGAAATCTTCTTTTACAGTAGATCTTCCTAAATTAAATCCAGTTTCAATTAAGTAACAGTTACCAAACCAAGTGGTGCAATACTTTCATCATTTTGTATTGAGGTTATAAACTTATCTTCTTTACATGCTTAGAATTGTTCTGTGAAATTTCTACCCAATGTTCAGTTTATGGCTGGGAACACTGAGTTTAGGAACAAGCCTCTTATGCATTAACATAAAGTATGAGAAGTTTAATATCTTAACATTTTTAATTGCTATTTATGTAAAACCCAATATTATTGTTTAATTTTTCTTCTTGTAAATACCTTTTTGCTAAATTAAATACTTCAGTGTGCTCTTCTGACTTTCAAATGCAAATAACATTATCTTACATTCTGAGATTGATCCAGTAAATTTACGTTTAAATCTGGGTGGTTTCTTTCTAGCTCGAATACAGTCACCATTAAAAAACCCAAATACTCTGAAGCCTTCCCTATTCCAGCAGAGCAAAACCAGTGATGAGGAATACTGTGGGCTCTGGGAAAGAGATGGGGAACTCAGCAGAGAAAGGTACAGGTCTCTCTGCATTGAGTAAACCAAGAAAATATACCTCTGATTTTGCCTGACTAACCAGCTCTGAGCCCAGAGGTGCCCAAACCCACTGCACCTGCGACGACTTCCTCATACACGAGCAATGTCAGACCTGAGCTCGTTCTGTGGATTTTTGTGGTTTCTAGACCTGCCTAGGTCTAGGTCTTTCTAAGTGTTCCCAGTCCTGGGAACTGGGGCAGAAATAACCCCAGTGTTAGGTAGCATGCACAAGAGTGTCTTCATCTTCCCGAGCCTGAAAATGCAGAGGTTTGTCCCCATGGCAGGACATGCTGGAGGAGCTGAAGACAAATTAGGGTATTGTGCTGCAGATAGAGAATATGTGAACTGCCACCTATTTGGGGAAAAAATCAATAACAAATGCTAATGTCCTCTTTACCTTCACCAAATGCTTTCCCCAAATCATCAGTGTCTGACACAAGTCCAGGGTTGAGATTTACTCTGATCTAGAGCTATGTAAGTATTTTGCGAACAGAAGGTAGTACAGCCTGCCATTCAGAGCAAGCCTCCGTGGTGGCTGAATGGCTCTGTGCAGCCCTTCATCCTCAGTCCAAAGTCTAGACTAATCTTCCAAGGTTAACAGCAGATGGGAATCCCTATCACGGGCCAATACCTACTAAACTAAGTGCTAAAGAAAGTAAGAACAAACATGGCATGTTTCCCAATGGAAATCAGAGGAACGTCAGTGCAAGAAAAATAAAGAAAGTAGAAATGCCTAGTCAATATAACATATTCACAGAGGCAATAATTTTCTGCAGCCCCAGAGATTACAGAAGAGAGTACTAGTACATCCAAATCCATCATATTCCCCCATATTCTGTGTTTGTAGGGTGGAATCTTTGTTTGCAAATGAGAAGAGCAAGAACTGCTGTGCAGCTTGTGTGATGCCATACCCCTGAGAATATTCTCCTCATCTCCCCATACAGAACCCATAGCACTTGCTGTGACACTTACAGAGCACTGCTATAAAACAGGCTTCCCAGAGGGCAAAAACAAAACAGACACAATATTGGCTATTACTAAACATCCATAGCACAACTGGAAAAATGTTTTGTGTTGTTATTTTAAAACTCATTCGGTGTTGGTGGAGATTACACAGGTAATTTCTCTCAGCATTCAGGAGAAAAGAAACTGAATGTTCAGCACCACACTGCACCTTCAGGGAAATTCTGAGTCAAAATACAAACATGCACAAAAGGATAGCGAGGCTTCTCACACACCTTTAGGAGTCACCTTAATACCTTAAGGTCAGTTGTATAGGAGGAATTACACAAAGAAAAATTACTTCTGTAATTGTTAAAAGTGGGGGTCAATCACTGTGAATTCCCCAGACATTTCTGTGTGGCAAAGTCTGTTATGGACACTGGTCTACCCCACACGTTGCTGAGTCAGGGTAATCTATTCTAAAACTGGAAATGTTGGTGGATGGCACACTAAACATTCTTACCCAACTCTAGGCCTTGATGACTTGTGTCCTTCATTTTCTGTTCTGTCTTTCTATTCCAGTCCCACTTTGTCATGGTTGAGGAATGGTATCCTCCAGTTTAGTACTCCCACTAAAAAACCCCACACACGACTACCCCTCCTCCCCCTCCAGCTGGAGGCACAAAAGACAAAGACCATGTGTTGAGATAAAAACAATTTACTGGGAACAGCAGTGAGACAAGAAAACAAATGGTAACAGCAACAATATTATTAACAAAAGATGTAAGAAAATAAGTGATTCACATGGAAAAATTCCCCAATAACATATCATTAGGGGAAAGATGTCAAAAACTCACCAAAATCATCATCATCACTGCAGTCTGCTGCACTTCAGAGAGCTGTCAGAAGAAGATACTTGTCTGAGATCCTGTCCCTGCTATTCCCGGATAGGCATTGGGTAGAGTTTTTCCTTTCCCATTTTTAAATTATCTATCTTTTATTTGTCCTCAAGAGCACTTTTAACCAGAATATCCACCAACTGTGAAGTGTCCCTACCCATTGACCTTGACAAGTGTGTCTCAACATCCTTCCTGTAAAAGTCTCCTGGGCTGCTCTTCAGTACTACTGTCACAATGACATCAAAGGTATGTTTTTTGCTCTCCAGCAGCAGTGGTATCTCTGTACACCTGCAGGTATGTATAAATTAGTAGATATTTATTTATGCTTGCAGGCACATTATACAAAGTGGTGAAAGAAAATCATAATATTCTCTTGGGGCCTCCATCTATTTCAATGTGTCAGCACTGATGTTTCAATAAGAAATCCTTCTTTGAAAAATTTTTAATTTTCTAGTGTCTTCTTTTGTCCCCTCTAACTATCTCAAATTGTAAAGTAGTTGACACCAGATGGCAATGCAAAACTTTTTTTGTTTGCCATGATAATCTTGTGAAAGGGAGTAAAATATGCCTTCCTAGTTTCCCACAGCCACATATCCCTGTCTCTGCCCTAAAAAATGTAACCTTCCTTAGTGTTTTGGTTTGAGCCTG